>VWZU01010707.1:43406-63086 GCA_013397095.1 Sterrhoptilus dennistouni
GGTGCCATGTTCGGGGTCGGTGCCGTGTTCGGGGCCGTGTTCGGGGTCGGTGCCGTGTTTGGGGCGGTGTTTGGGGTCGGGGCCGTGTTTGGGGTCAGTGCCGTGTTTGGGGTCAGTGCCGTGTTTGGGGCCGTGTTTGGGGTCGGGGCCGTGTTTGGGGCCGTGTTTGGGGTCTGGGCTGTTCCGGGCCGGTCCCGGCGCTCTGGGCTCGGCACTTCCCGCACTCACTCTCGTGTCCCCGCCCGGGAAATGGGACCGGGGGAAGTTTGTCCCACCCCGAGAGATCCGAGTTACCCTCAGGGATGTCAAGAACACTTTAAAGCCCTTTAAATGTGGATAAAAGAAGCTCAGTAATGAAGCACATTTATCTGTGTGTAAACGCGCCGGGGAGGGGCAGAGCGGGGCCAGGCCGTGCCCCAGGCCGGAGTTCCCCGCACAGGAGGCAGAAATGCCCCGGGCAGGGCTGGAATCTCCTCCCTGAGGGGTTTCAGAGCTGTGAGGACACAATCCTGTGTCCTGTGTCGGGGAATGCAGGAGGTGACACCCCGCGGCCCCTCCAGCCTCACCCACACCGCGATTTATTTACTGCCAAACCTTTGAGACGCTGATTAATGAGCACCTCTCCTTTCTCCTCTCCACAAAACCCCCCCAGGATCCAGCATGGAGGAGTTTAAAGACGCTCCTGAGGAGCTGCTGAATCACCTGAAGCTGTCGGGGCAGGAGTGCCCAGAGAGGGGCCCCAGAGCAGCCCAGCAAACCTCCGAGGAGACTTTCCATGACTGTCACGACTCCTTTGAGGCCAAAGCACCTGTGCTGGATGATGAAGGGAATGTTCAGGAGGATGGGAGTAGCTCGAGGAAGCAGACAGAGCTAGAGGAAGAATACTTGCTAGAACTAGAAAAAGATATGCCAGAGGAGGAGAAACAGGTAATGAAAGCAGCAGTTGTTGGCTCTGAGTTCTGGTTCTGGGATGGTTTGTGTGCACTCGGTGTTTGCAGTGGGCTGGGGCTGCCACAGAGGGGCCTTTAAAACCCTCCTGTGTTTGGTTTTACTGCTCTGAATTCCTCTAAATTCCTTCTTTCAGCTGATAAATGTTTGTGCCTTCCCTTGCTGCTCTTAATCCCTACAAGGCAGGTTTTGGGAGCAGTGAGGGAGGTGACTCAAAAAAGACAACAAAACTCTCCCTGTTCCCTGTTGTTTATTGTCTGTCCATCCATTTGTTTCCCCTGCAAGGTGCTTCTCCAGATCTCAGCAGGTTTCAGGAGGATTTTCCTGAAAGGATTGATTTAGGGAATGCAGAGAGTTGGGATTCAGTGTGAGTTCATCCCTGTGGGTTATTTGGGCTTTAATCAAACAAATCAACATTAAATGTGAGGGAGTGTTTGCTCTCACTGGACAAGCTCATCCTGCAGCAGGAGGAGAGAAAAATGCAGGTTTTCACCTGTAGAAATGATCTTTGTGTTAATATAGAAATTCCTTGAGGTGGAAAAGCAAAACTGGGGAAGGACAAGGTGGCTCAGAGTCCCCTTGGAGCAGGAGTGAGACTGAAAGTGATTCTGTGTCTCAGTTTTGGCTGGAAATGGGCACAGCAATGCTGCCAGTTGTCATTTAATGACAATTTAATGAAAAATAATGACATCTAATGAAAAATAGGGGGGGTGGGGATGTCAGGAGATGTTCTGGTGCATCCTTGGGAGGATTTCAGTCCAAACCTCTGCCCAGAGCCAGGGAGGTCTCTGCCACAGCCCCTTTATTTCATTATCCTGGGAACTTTTGTCCTGTGTTTAATTAGAATTTCCTTTATTGCAGAGCCCTGGGCGTGTTGGGGGGCTCCCATGGATTCCTCCTGGGAAATCAGTGTCTTCTTGTTGTTGTAGGAGGGAGTTTGATTTGGGTTTGTTTTTTTTTTTTTACCCAAAACAGGCCCATTCTCCAAATGCATCTCTGAGGTGCTGAGCAGAGGATAAAAATCACCTTCCTTGACCTCCTCACACACAGAAATCATTTCACTGCCCTTGGGTTTTTTCCAGTCTTGAGTGCAGAGTCCCTTTTTTTTTTCTCCTTGTGTTTATTTTATTCCTGCCCAGTGAGGAGCACTGTCATCATGAGTCACACTGGGGCTCCAGAGCTTCAGACAAAAAACTGCTAAAAAATTGGTGGAAAATTGTTCTGGAATTCTAAAAAGGAGCAGCAAGGCTGGCAATTGGCTGTGCTGCTTTTCCTGCTGCTCATGCTTTGGGTGTATTTTTAGATAATCATCTCATTTTGCACATGGATCTTTGCCTGCCGTCAAATGACCAAAATAATTGGGGCTGTTGAGTCTTGGCACTCAGCTTTGTGGAACTCCACTGAAAAGGGGCTGTGGGAGTGCAAAACAACAACTGCTCCAGACTGGGAAGTTTTCCTCAGAGAAAGGGGCTGGGGGAAGCTGCAGCTCTCACCTTTCTGCAGGTTTATTTCCAGTGGTGTTGAGCAATTCTGCCCTTCAGGGTGGTTTGTGGTTTCACCTCCCCAAACGGAGAGATTCTGTCTGTCACCAGCACCACGAGTCCTGCATTAGCAGGTTTTTTTTTATGTTCCGTGGAGAGATTTCTGAATGCTGCAGGGTTTTAAATGTGGTTTGGGGGTTTTTTTGCTGGTGTTTCATACCAGCAGAGGAGAATCAGGAGCTCAGGCTGTTGTTACAGCCACTGGAGTGGCCCCTTCCATGGCCTCCCCCTGGGCAGGTCACACTCCACAGTTGCTGCTCCAACTCTCCTCCTTGTACTTGCCATGAATTTATTTCTAAAAGTGAAACATTCTGTATATTCTGATTGTGAAAGGTTCTGTTAAATGCTGCAGCTTTTAGGAAAAAGTCCTGCAGTCCCAGTGTGAAAACAGTGCTGTACATTCATTTCCTCACAGCTTTTTAAATCTTTTAAGCCTCCTCCCAATGACTCAAAAGGGTTTATTGGGTTTGTTGTTTTTTTTTTAGAAGAGCAATGTGATTTTTTTTTATTCATTTTTTTATAGAAATAAGACAGAAACCCTCAGGAGTGGTTTTTTTTGGCTGCTGAGGTGGGGAGCAGCCTCTCAGCTGTCCCTGCTGGGTTATTGTGAGATGGGTGAGTGGAACACCGAGGGTGGGGATTGCCAGGGAAATCAAACTTTAAATTCAGGGCAGTGCTGGTTAAAGCAGACATCAAACAGCACCTGGGGAGATGGATTTGATCTGGCTGCTTGTCTAAATGACAAAAAAAAAACTCCCCAGAAACTGGTGCTGCAGCATCAACCATGATCTGTGTGCTCAGGGCAGGAGGAGAGCTGGGTGTGAGCCCTGCTCCTGTCAGATTTGTACAGCTCCACCTTCACAGCTTGGGGTTTTTGTAAGCCAAGCCCATTTCTGTGTTCAGCAGCTGAAATCAATGGGCTCTGTGGGGAGCTGTTCTCCAGGAATGGGCTGCAGGAAAAGCCTCTCATTTATTCTGGAGGTGCAAAGGCAGGTTCTGGGTGTTTCTGTGCAGATTTCAGCAGCTCAGAGCACAAACTCTCACCTGAGCAGAGCTCACAGGGAGGGAGCCAGTGAGTGATTGTGTGTTTTCTCTAATTACATTTCAAGAGCCCCATCCAGTGAGATTTCTGAGGTTAAGCAGCAGGAATTCCTTCCAGGGAGACAGCAGGGATACCCTGAGAAACCTTTTCTGTCTGCACAGAGAAGCAAAATAAGAACTTGCAGGGATATTAAGACACAAACCTGTTCTTAAAAACAGAGCCTGGGCTTGCACCTCTGAGCTTTTAAGGCTTGAAATTCACCTTTCCAGGGTCTGGCTGTTGTTTCACAAGTCTGCTGCTGCCTCAGCAGAGTCACTGAGCAGCAAATTGCTTTTGATGGATTCCAAGCAGATTTTTGTGGCTGGCTGTGAGGGGCAGTGATGGCTTTGACGTGGGGCTGCTGTGCAGGATTAATGTGAGGACACCCAGCAGCTGTTGTGGGGTCATTGTTGAGCCCAGCCCTGCTCTGAGGGACCCTTTAGTGAGGGAAACTTTAATTTTGGATATTGAACCCTGTGCTGTGTAAAACACCAGAATAAACACCCAATATTCCTCCTGAGCAGTTCCTTCTCTGCCCTTTCCGTGTGCCCTGGACCTGCAGCTGGCTGGAATCACAATTCCTGCTCTGGCAGCAGGAAATGTGTCAGCAAGACAAGCGAGAGGAGAGGCTTGAGGAGTGTCTGGTGAGCAGCTCTGTAAGAATGTGGTAAAACTGATTTTAAGAAATGGGATTTTTGAGTCGTACCTAAGATTCTTGCTGGGCTGAACTCTCCTTTTTTAACCCCCCTGTTTTCTGCTTTAGGATATGTTAGAGAACATTGGCTTAGTGAAGACATTTCCTTTGAGCTGCCCCCTCCTCACCCTTCCTTTCCTCCCTGTGCCTTTGGGTTGGTCCCATTGTTTTCCATAAAGGGAAGCTTCTGTATGGAATAAAACATCCTGTTACATTTTCTGAGTTAAGTCCTGCATTTGAGCAGTAAATCTGTATCTGTTGGAGTCACTAATTGCAAGAGCTGGTGAGAAGAATTCGAATAAAGGCTGGAATTATAATCTCCCTGTGTGATTTATAATTCTTCGAGTTTTAAACAAAATTCTTCGAGTTTTTCAACAAACAAAACCCTTTTGCTGAGTGACAGTTTAATAGGAAGAGGAGGAAAATCTCCCTTCATGTCCCTTTGAGTGCTGCTGTCTGATTTGTGTTCATTGTGCATTTCTGTGGCAGGGGCTGCTGCTGTCAGATCCTTTTCCCATTGTGCTGATGGATTTGTGGGCAGCTCCACTCTCCTGCCCCAGGGCTCCTGCAGCAGAGGGATGAGAGGCACTGGTGTCACTCAGGCTGGGCTTAACTGGGCCATGACCTCCTTCCCTGTGTCTGCCACTGCTGCTTCCAGTTTGGTGGGATTTGGTGATTTGGAAGTTGAAAGAGTAAAAATTCTTTTCCATAGAAGCCCAGGGAGCAGGGACAGGCCAGGTCTGTCCCTGACATTGCTCTGGAACCTCCCAAGGGCAGCTTTGGGTGTTTTCAAGATTTAAAAAAATGAAGTTTTTTAAAAAAAATTACTCCAGCCTTAAACTGAAATCCAAACCCTTGGACAGAGCAGTAGCTTCCCAAAACTGCAGGGGGAAGCAGACAACTGCTAATGAATGGCTGAGAAGAGGGATTGGAAGGTGAAAAATGCATTTCTGATCTGGTTAAAATTCCTGTTCCTGTGCCCCCTCTGAACTCCAGGAGTTTGGATTTCCCTGGTGTTGGTGACCTTCCCAAGGGGCTGTAAGGAGAGTGTCCAGAGGCAGGAACAGCTCCTGGGATCACTCCAGGCCCAGGAACAGCCACAGGAAATGTTGTCACAAACTGAGGCTGTTGTTCCTTCAGCTCCCACTGCCTGTTCAAGGATTTCATTTCCAGCACTTCCATTGCTCCCTTCCCAAGGAAACGGGGAATGTGGAGGTTTCTATCTTATTTAACAGCAGGCTAATGCTTTTATTATTATAAAAATTACGTTTATTATCCAAATAAAATTTATTTATAATTATATAGTTATAAATAAATTGTATAAAATTTGATTTAACCCCAAGTGTTTTGGCAGAGCAGCTGCCAGAGGTGCAGGGGCTGTGTGTGATTTGGGTTTGTGTTTTATTTTCACAAGGCCAGGCTGTCCCTTGTCATGACTTGAGATCATCTCCAGCAGCCCTGGCTTTGCCAGGCAGGTTTGGGTTAAATGCTGATTTTTTTTTTCTGAGGACGGAGCTGGAATTCAGTTTCCAAATTTAAACATTTCTAATCAGATCCTGAAAGAATCATCACCAGTTACATTCAGGTTTTTTTTCTTCCGAACTTCAAAAACCATTTAATCCACATCACAATCAGCGCCTGCCACGGAATTTATCATCTTTGCATTACTAAAATTCACAAAAAAAACACCCCAAACCTTCCGATTTTGCTGCAGGGAACAGCCCAGGGGTGGCTTTTCCTGGGCTCAGCATCCCAGATTCAGCCTGACCTCATTCCCTGGGAGGGAGGGAGGAAGGGCAGTGCTGCCTCTTGTCCTGGTCCACTTTGATGGGGACACTTTGGGCATGTTGTGCAAATCCATTCAGGAGTCATTTGGGATTTTTCCCTGGGGGAAATTCAGCATCCCCAGGGCACAGCTGGCTCCTCTCAGTGCTGGAGGGCTTTGGGCTTTTCCCCTGGATTTGAGGCTCCCCTGGAGCAGTCCAGCTGAAATGGAAATTCTAGGAGTTGCCTTTGCCCTGTTCTCTTAAAGGAGTGTGTGGCTGGAGGAATAAATAATGGATTTATTTCACACCCAGCCTGCTTTGCCTTGAGCATGTGAGGGGCTCATCCATTTTTCATGCTTTTGCATTTTGTGGAAAAGCCAGAGGAATTGGCTTTCAGATGTTGCCTCTTGGTCAGTCACACCTGAAATGCAAATCCATCCATGTGCAGGAGGGACCCCACAGATTTCACCTTCTTAAAAATCCTTTGGACACTCAGTTTGGGAGTGAAACCCATAAACCAGGGAGATGTTGAAAATGTTGGTCACAGAAATGCAAGTTTTGAACCATTGCTGCTTTGCAGGGAGCTGAATAAATTATAAAATCATACACAGAGCTCTTAAAAGTGCTTTGTTGTTTTTCCTTTTACTCCTTTTTTTAACATAAAGCTTTTTCTTCTGAATCTCTCTTGCTGCAAATCACTTTTTATATTAGCGTTTAATGCATAATTAGAGTAAACACGTAATATTTTTCAAATCATTTAGATAAAATGAAACAAAACATTGATAATAAAGGTCAAACTTTTCATGCAGCATCCCTTGATTCCAGGGTTTGTGCCTCAGGACTGGTGTGAGATGCTGCAGTTGTGTTCATAATAAAAATCCTTTCATTCTGGTGGAGCTGTAACTGAACCCTGAGCAGCAGAGAGTGCTCGTGGCACTGAAAGGCCACTTCTAAATAGGTCATGAGCAATGAAGTCAGTGGGGTTTGTGTTTCAGGCAGCCCTTCCCCTCTCTGAGGGTTGTCTGTGGAGATCTTTGCAGCAGGATCCTCCTCTCAGGCCTGCTCTGGGCTGAGATGGGGCTGCTTTGTTCACTCCCACCAAATGTTGGCATCGTTTTCACCCTTTGTGCACTGCAGGATATTTTAAAAATGCCTTTTTGTGGGGTCCAGGCAGGAATTTCTGTCTGTTCTCTGGAAAATTGAGGTGTAGCAGCTGCACGTTCCCTGTGCAGAGTTGTGCATTGCACAGAGAATTTGGGGTTTTCATGCAGCCTGGAGTGTGGGGTTTGTATGTTCATGTTTAGAAAGCACCAACTGTGTCCCTTGGGGTGTTGTGGAAGGACTTGGGGGGGGTTTGTCAGCCCTCCCTGAGCAAAGGCACTTCCTGGATCATTTGGCATTGGGTTTTGTGGGGTTTCTTTAAAGTGTGAGCAGTAATGGGTATTGGAAAAGCCATTTAATAGGAACAAATGTGATGGTCTGGGCGTGTATCAAAGGGGTCAGAGGAGATTTTGCTCTGGAATTTCATGTCATGACTCAGTGTCCTTGCAGTGAGGCTGATCTGCTCTCGAGGTGGTGCCAATGGTGGGGTGAATCAATTCCCAAAGCCAATAAAAGCAGGAGGGAGAAGCTGTGATCCTGAGCTGTTTGTCAGCTCCTTGGCAGGGCTGGGAGCTGGTGCAGTGCTCCACACTCTGTACTATATTTAGCTGTTTCCAAGGAGATGTTCTGTGTGATATTGATAATTGCATTAATCCTTGATTCACACAATCTGCAGGAAAGGAAACTGCTCCTTTTCCTACTGTTGGCTTTTTAATTGCTCAGTGATCTGTCATTTACAGACACCTCCATTGAAGCCCTTTGTGTGCCGGGAGAAAAATCAGCGCTCCAAGGATGGTTTTTGTAGCACAGGATGAACTCCTGAGCTCTGTGATGTTCCTGCCTTGCCCTGCTTTGTTTCAGGAGTGTCTGCACTGTCAGGAGGTTGAAGGGATGGCTCGGTGACATCCTGAGTTTTCCGTGTCACAGCCTGAGAGCCTGAGCGTGGCCTCCCCTTGTGCCAAGATGTTCATGGTTGAGAACACAGCTCTGCTCACATGTGCAGTTCTCACTGGACAAAGAACCTGCTCCTGGGGGTTCTTTCTGCCTAAGAAATCTTTCTCAGCCTGGACCTTTTCCTTGTGCATCTCTGGAAATAACAAGGATATCTCAGATGGAATTATTTCGAGCAGAACTTTTGAGACTTTACATTTCGAATATATTCTGCGTAGTTGACCTGCAGTGAGTGGATTAAATGCAGTTGGAAAGGAGGAACAAACAGGCAGCTAAAAGCTGACGTGTTGGTTTAAAGCATGGAATTCTCCATGGATGCTCTCCCTGCATCCTGGTGGCTGTGAAGTGGAGCTTTTTAATTGCCTTGCTGTTACACTCCAGTGTTTCATGGAGACAGAAAGGAGTTCATGTCACAGGGTCTGCAAGCAGATCTTGGCAGAGTTAAAACTCTTCAGGTTATGTTTTATTCTGCTTCCCTTCCATACTTTATTTGGAGCTGCAGCTGACCTAGTTGTTCATTTCAGTGGAATACTCTGAGACATTGTCTTTTCTTTTGTAGAAAAGAAGAAAGGAGAGCACGGGGCTGAAGGAGAAAGGAAATGAGCACTTCAAGAAAGGAGGTGGGTTGATCATCTCTGAACCCCCTGTGGATGTTAGGGAATCTCACATTGGTACTGAGCCATGGTGCTGGTGCTGCATAAAGCCTTGAGGAAGATCTCACACCATCCTTGTTGAATTTTATCCCCTCTTTCATTTTTCATCCAGCTCTAGAGAAGAGACAGAGGTATCAGACCTCCCTCAGAGTTGTTTAAATCCCAAAGATTTGGGTACTAAAGCAGGATTCCCATGAAGGCTGAGTGTTCACATACAAACCCATGGATTTTGGACTGCCTTCCAAGAGCCAGGGTTTCCTTTACTGGTCAGAAAAGGCTTCCCCAGGGCTCTGAGCTGGGCTGATACAAGATTTGGGGCTCTGGAGCTGTCTTGTACCTTCACACATGGATTCTCATGAACAAACAGAAGGGGGGAACACACCTGCCTTTGATTGAATCTGCTGGTGGGTGGAGGATTCCCAGAGAAAGCAGGAAATGCAGGTTCCTCCTTCCCCCAGTCCTCAGGGCACACAGGTTCCTTGTCTGTGCCCTGAGGAGCAGGCAGAGGCTGCAGGTGCCTCCCTGTGTCCTAAGGGACACAATTCCAATCCTGGGAATGATCTGCAGCTCTGGGAGGGCAGGAGGGAACAGGCCTGGAGTGCTGCTGGAGTCTCAGCCCTGCCCTGTCCTTGACAACCCCTCTGATGAAGATAAAGACCCCTTCACCCCTCAGGTGAAGCTGACGTGGCTGTAAAAGCTCCCTGCAGCAGGTACAGAGCAGTGACAGCTCTCAGCACCTCATCCAAAGGGATTCCACCTCTGCTCAAAGAGGAAACAATTCCAGGGATGAGAATTGCATCCACATCCTGCTGCACTTGTTGCATTCAGCTCAGGAGGATATTCCTGCTTTTGTAAGCAGAATTAAGTCAATTTTTAAATACTTGATTGTATTTATGTCCTTAGTGATGTTCTTTGAGAGCAGCTGCTGATTCTGGTGTCGTATCACCAGAATCTGAGAATTGTTTCCAAAGGAATCTCAGCCATGGGCTTCAGTGGTTTGAAATAAATAGTTTGGGTTGGGTTTTTGCTGTTGCAGACTATGGAGAGGCAGAAGACTCCTACACCAAGGCTCTGCAGATTTGCCCAGCCTGCTTCCAGAAGGACAGGGCTGTCCTGTTCTCAAACAGAGCTGCTGCAAAAATGAAACAGGTGAGTGTTGGTTCTGCTCTGTGCCACACCGGATTGAGTCTGAATGCAGTTCTGAAGGGATCAGACCCTGCAGGACCATGGAGTGCCCAGAGCACTTGGTGCCACCTCCAGCCCTTCCTGGGCACCTCCAGGGCTGGGGACATGAAGAAATATGACTCCAATTTAACAAAACTGCTTTGTGTTCTAGGACAAGACAGAGGCTGCCCTGAGTGACTGCACCAAAGGTACTTTTTTTGCTCTCTGTGCTGCCCTTGTGCCAGATTTTTATACATGAATTGTGTGGTTTAGTGTAGTGCTTTTACTGCAGAGCTGTAATTTTGGGCATAAGGGTCTTTAAAGGATAGAACAGAAAACACCTGATTTGTATTACTTGTTTTGTAAAATGTCTGTCAAACCTTTCCTATCTGCAGTAATTTACTTTCTATTCTCTTGTACCATAAGGCTGCAGTTTGTGCTTGTTTTTAAGAGAAAAGTCTTTTCTGTGGAAACTGTTTCCCACACCTGGGATTTCAAACCCACTTCCACCTGCCATCCCCCCCCAAATCCTGGTTTAATCCCAGATTCCAAAGAGCTCTGAAGCTTTATAGAGTTAAAAGCATTATCAAGTCCCTTTCCTGCACAGCTTTTGCTTTGTCACCAGGGCTTATGTTCCCCTGTTCCTGCCCTGCACAGTTCTCTCTCTGCACCTTCTGGTGGAATCAGTTCAGCTGTGCTTTGCTTTATTGCTTCCACCCACTCACCCACCCTCGAGTGTTTGTTAAACTCCCTGTGACAGCTGGGGGAAAAAAAATCCAAATTACCAATCAGAGAACTAATCCAGTGGCCGTGTGCCAGCCCTGCCTGCACAGAAATGGGAGCTGTGCTTGCTCAAAGGGCTCCTGGAGGTACCAAACCCTCCCTGGCCTCTCTCACTGGGGCTTTGCCTGCCTTTGGTGCTGCTGCTTTCTGAAAAACACCTTGAATTTTGCAGTGGCTCAGAGGGAATTAATGTGCTCTGAGCAGGGAGAATTCACTGCCAGGGTCTGCCACTCCCCAGGGACTGGAGCACAGCAGAGCAATTCCGTCACCTGCAGCCTCCTGACTGTGCCACTGCCTTTTGTCCTTCCAGAGGAAAGAAACTGGAATATTTACCTGGATTTAACTGTCCCCAGAACCATTTTAATGGGCTGCGAATTATAAAATGGACAGACCCCTTTTTGTGATGAAAAATCCCTCCTACTCCCTCTTTCTGAGATGAAATCTTTCATTTTTCTTCTTTCTGTGATAAAAAACCCTTCATATTCCCTGTTTCTGTGGTGAAATGTTTCACATTCCCTGTTTCTGTGGGGGAAAAATGGATGAAGGAATTCTAGAGGAATTACCATGAGGAGGTTACTGCCTAGTTTAGCATTCAGTCTGAACTGCCTCTGCAAAGAGCCCTGGCTGCCAAGGGAATGAGGGGAGGCAAAGCTGAGATTCAGTCAGGATGCCCCTGTGCCAGCTCACAGAGCTGAAATCACTGTTTGTGCATTCCCAGCACAATCTGAGCTGTTTGATATTAAATTCAGAAGAGCTCCAGAAATTCTCCTGGAGTTTGTCTCCACTTGAACTGAGATAAGCGTGGCAAGGCTGATTTTCCCTGCTGTGTGTGTCTGGAGGGATATTTAACTTGAGCTGCAATCTAATAATAGCCACTTGCTAAACACACGAAAACTGAAATATCTTGCAGGTCCTTAACGGTTCTGTAGCATCACTTAGAATCCCTGCATGGATAGGATTGCACATTTAAAGCTTTGTGATCATAAATTACCTCCATCTGTGAGAGATTGTGGACATGAAATGAAATATGATCCTGAGACTGTCCCAGGCAGCTGTTTCTGAATTCTGACTTAGCTTTAAGCTGTGCCTCTGCTTGATCCTGAGTTACATTCTAAGGACAATTCACAAATATAATACACACTTCAGAATTCATTGGAGGGGTGGAGAAATGTTTCAAATACAATCCTGGGCTTTGCTTTTGTTTTCCAGCTGTGGAATTAGACCCTCACTATATCAGAGCTTTGCTGAGGAGAGCAGAACTCTATGAAAAAACAGAAAAATTAGATGAAGCTCTGGAAGATTATAAGGCAGTCCTAGAAAAAGACCCATCAGTTCATCAAGCCAGAGAAGCTTGCATGGTAAGCTTAAGCCTTTCTGTGAACTTGGGCCTAACTTATTTATCATTATTTTAGTTCAGCTTCACACCAGTGAACCTGCAATGGATTCTGCCTCAGAAGGAAAAAAAAAAAACCTCACCTGCAAATTTGTCTCTGAAGCCACCCTGAATATGTTGTTACAAAAATCTTTTTGAAAGGCTTAATTGTTCTAAGTCTCCATTTGGGAAAATAAATCATTAGCAGTGACTCTGCCCCCCTTTTCCCCACACTGTGGTGTTGTAAGTGACAGATTAGGAACAGCTTTTATGACATATTAGGCAAGAAACCTTGCCTGGAATGATTTCCTGGGGGACTGGATCAGTTGCACTGATGGCAGAAAATATTCTGCTTAACTGTCTTAGTGCTGTGGGTGGTGAGGGGTGATCCCATCAAACAGCTGAGCTCCCATAAAGGACCTGCTGCCTCTGGGGCTGCTCCCCGGGGATTGGGAATGGGAATGGGCATGGGCCCTGAGGCTGCCAGATCTCCAGGAGGGTTTGGACCCCACTCCTGGCATTGCTGGGGGTCTGTGCAGGGCCAGGAGCTGGGCTGGGTCATCCTGGGGGTCTCTTCCCACTCAGGATAATCCAGGATTGTGAGTCAGACCCTCAGGGGGGGCTGTCCAGGCTGTTTGGAAGCCCTGCAAGTACAAACAGTGTCCTTGCACCTCTGCAAAGCCAGGATTTTCTCTCAGTGCCCTGATAATCCCACAGGAGGGAATGTGCAGCAGTGCTGCTGCTCCCCTGGCCGTGCTTCAGGCCCAGGTGAGAATGCTCAGGGTTTATTCCTGATTTCTGTGCCTGGGCAGTGCAGAGAGTGGGGGTTCCACCCTCTCCTGCTCCCTGAGCTCCCTTGGCCAGGCAGAGCCTTTCCCTGCAGAACCCTTGGGACAAATTCCCCCAAATTACCCTCCACTGGCATTTGGTCTGTTCTGCCTTCAGCTGCTCCTTGTCAGATTTGAGGGGAGAGGCAAACTATTGAGACTGAAGCTTAAAACTCCCTTCTTGAAAAGCTGTTAAGGAAATCCTGACAGCTATAATTTTACACTTCTCAAATAATCATCGTCAATCTCTAAATTTCATAATAAAAACCCCCAGGTTTCAGCTGTTGACTCCACATACCTGGTGACATTTCTAACCTGGAGGAGGCTGAGGAGCTTTGCTCTCTTGTAAGGTGAAAGTGTCTCTGCTTTGCAGGAATGTCAGAGCATCTTTTCCCCCCTCACTGGCTGTGAAAATGATGCCTCAAGAAAATCTGCAAATTGGCTTCATTCACAGTTAGAGCAAATCTTCCTCCTCCCTGCCCCCAGGAATGAGCTCACACTGCTCTGGGGAATGTCATGACCCCAATGACAGATTAAACCATGAAATGCACAATAGTTCTTTGGTTCCTGATTTGGTACCTGCTCCAATACTTGAGCACTGTTTGTATTTCAGGAGTGCAGGGCTGGCGTTCTGATTTCAATCCTCAGTTTTCTGTAGCTTTTTCAATGCCAGACTAAACAGTTTGGAATTCTCATGGTTTGTGGTCAAACCATCCCTTATTGCTGCTTGCCCAGAAAGTTTCATTTTATGGAAGCAATGCTCAGGTTTGGGTTTTCACAGGTAGTGTAACTGCTGGGAGAATTTCAGCTTCCACACAGTTTTTGAGGGATTTTAGGGCAGATAAAGTGATTTCCCAGAAGCAGCTGTACTTTGGGATAAGTATCCCAGACACCAGATAAAAATGGGTGTCCAGAAGGACATTCCTGGAGTGGGAAATGCTGAGTCTCTGGATTAGCAGAGTTCAGAGTCTGGAGCAGGAACTGCACATCAGGATTGGTGTCTCTGTCACTGCTGATGTTCAGAAGGGGAGCATTATTGAAAGCAGGGATCTGATTCCAGTTTTTTTCTCTCTCTCCACAGAGATTACCACAGCAAATCGAGGAGAGGAATGAAAAATTAAAGAAAGAAATGTTGGGTGAGTAGCATGTACTGCCATAAAAACCTTCATAATCTACTATAAGAGAATGCATTAATAGAATTTCTTATATAAAATTTAAAGGAGGTAAATCTGAAAGGAAATATTTGTTCAGTGTTAAACAAAACTCCTGATTTCTTTGTAGTTCTCAGTTGCTTGTTTTTTTCCTACAGTAAATTGAAGACAAGGAAACCTCCCATGCAGAAAAAGCCATTAGTTCCATTTAAAGAAAGAAAACTAAAAACTTTCTAAAACAATTTCACATTGATGTATGTAAGAGCTGGGGGAAATGGTCTGACACAGCCCAACTGCTCAGCCCTTTCTCCCTGCAAATAAACCCTCAAAGCAAACATTCCCAGGGAAGGGATCAACCAGGGCTTTCACTAAACCTGGACCTAAAGGAACTGCCCCAGCTGAAATAACTGGGGATGTTTGATCTGGGGGCTGAAGACATAAATGTGATTCTTTCTGTAGCACCTCCAGCCCAGAGACCTCCAAGTGTTCATGTTTGCCTTGATTTATTCAGCATTTTTCATTGCTGGCTGGTTGGGGGCTGGACTGGACCTACCCAGGGTTAGCACCAGGACTGGAATTACATTTCCTAAGGCAGTGCTTGGCTGTTGTGCAGAAAATCAGGTTAAACAAACTCAGCCTGTCTTTCACACTGATTGTTGATATATTTGGGAAGAAGAGGCTGTTTCAGCTTATGCTGATGTTTTTCTGGAAATTCTTTCCTGCAGCTTCTGATTTGCTCTGGCTTTGTTCTGCTCTGACCTGGCAGAGTGTCAGTGAGGTTTGCAGAGCTTTACAGGATCAGAGTCTGCTGCCCCCCAAGCCCCAAATAAAGCAGGTGAAGGGTGATGGGGCCATAAATAAATGACAAATGCAGAAAATCTCCAGAAGGATCAGGCCTGTTGGTAGGACATGGGATGGGTTTCAGCACAAAGTAATATGAAAATAATTCCTGATCTTTGCTGAACTCTCAAGGGCCTCACTAATCACAAGGGATTTGACTGGAACAATAAATCCAACCCCAGTTCTGCACTGCTGGTTTTTTCCTGGATGTCAGACTAGGTGGGATCTCTTTTAACAGTGTTAATATTTCAAAAGTGGCAGTTGAGTTTTCCAAACTGAACTGGGCTTTTGGGAACCTATTCAGACTGTTTCTGTTGGGATTCTGGACAAAGAAATCCCTTCTCAGTGATGTCACACAAGGAGTTCAAACAGCTGGAGAGGCAGACTGAGACACCTGTATTCATCCCCAGGCTGGTGTGTGACAGGACTGTCACAGCTCTGGTTCAGTGACAGTGATGTGGTGGCACTGGGGCACTGCCTGAGCTCACTGAGGGGTTTCTAAGTCAGAGATGTGGGCAGCTCCTTCTCCTGAGTGTTCCAGGGTTCCCTGGGTGCTGTTTTGGGGGGAAGGCAGTGGTGGTGCCATGGAGCTGCCCCTGGAAGGATCTTAGATGGGAGTTCTGGAAGGAGTGGGAGGAGAAACTCAATGGAATGTGGTGGTTCTGAGAGTCCTTTGCATTGTTTTGTTGCACAGTGGATTTGTTGGAAGCTGTTCCCACTTTTCCACTTTTCCTGATGGTATTTCCCAGTGCCAGGATGGAGCTGGCTCGTGGCTCTGTGGCTGGAGCTGGGAGACTGGGTTTGGACAGTGCCAGGGGGACATTCCTGCCCTCCCAGGGGGCAGCTCAGGTGCCTGGGTTGTATTCCAGACTTTTGGGCTCCAGGACAGCAAGTCTGAGGCATCCCGATTGTTCCAAGCCAGGCCTGCTCCAGGAGCACCGACACTAAACTGAAATGAGGAACAATGTCCCAGTTTGTGCTTTTCCTCCTTTGGATATTGAACTGATCCTCAGGCAGTGAATTGGCCTGTCCTGGTTTGGCTGAGCTTTTATTCTTTCAACTCAAACAAGCCCTGGGTTGCCCAACCATCTCCCAGTGACATGGAGCTGTGCACAAACAAAGCCAGATAAATGGAGTGCATCCTCCTCCTTCCCAAGTGTGTTTCCTGTTTCCCAGGGCTGCAGCTCATTCCTGTCCTTGTGCAGTGCTGGTGTGTAAATAACTCAGAGCACAAATTTTTGCCTGGATTTTCCTTGTGCCCCCTGTGACTGCTGAGGTTGATGTCACCAGAAAAATCCCATTTCTGTGGCCAAGCCCACTCTTGTGTGTGTGTCCTCAAGGATCTCCCTGTGCCAAGGCTGACATTTAAAATCAGTTATTTCCATGTTTTGATCAGCTCTGCTGCCACTGAAGTGTGCTCAGGATGAAGTGACCCCTGAGAGAGCTGGACTTGGAGCAGCCTTGGGAAGGAGTTTCCAAATCCAAGTGGCTTTTCCCTCTGTATTTCCATGAGCATCCTCTCAGGATCATCATCCTCAGTGGCTGAGGATGTGAACAGTGACCATTTTTTGGGGAGGAGGTTGTATCTTTCTCCTTAAAGCCAACAATTCCCAGTCTTGTTTAGAGACTTTTATAATTATTGTGATATCTGGGACCACTCCTTTGGGGAGAAGGGAGGTTTGGAATGGTTTTAGCAGTTTGGGGGCCAGAGCACCTCACCTGGGCCTTCCTGCCAAAAAGAGCTACCTGAAATCATCAAAGAGATTTATCAGGCTTTGTGCCTAAAGAATTAGAGTTTGTTTTTGTCTTAATATTGACAGTTGTGTTGTATTTGTAGCTGAGCTGCTAAACCCCAACCCTGCACAAGGTGATTTTAAGTAGTTAAACCAGAGCCAAATTACAGTTCCAGTTCAGGCCTCATTTACCATTTAGGGAAGGGAGAAGGATTTGCCCTTGCTCTTTTAATTGCTTAAAAATGTTGGTAATACAAGAAGTTACACAGAGAGGAGACCTCATCAGGAAATTTGTCTTTTCTCCAAAAGAATTCTTTACACAAGCAAGATGGAGCTTTTCAACTTCCAAACCCCACATTAACACCAGCAACTAAGCCAGAATTATTGCCAGGAAGACTGAATAGCAATTAATTTTGGCTGTTACATCTTAATGTAAATTGTGAGTAATCTTTTCCTGCATCTGCCTCTTTCAATAGGGTGTTGAATTGCAGTTTAGGTGAGTAATGAATCACAGACTTCTGAGCCCTAAATTGATTTTTACAGTTCTGTTTTCTTGTTAACCTCTTGTTAATTTGCTTTGGTGAAGGACCTGAACGTGCTGGAGTTGCAGGTGGAAAATAAACGGGGTGTGTTTGAAAGAGAAAGAGCAAAATGTGTGAGAATAAGGGCAGAGAGAGGAGAGGGTGACCCTGCCTGGGGACAGGGAGTGTTGGAGGCTGGGCAGCCTCTGCAGCTGAGTCCCAGCTCCACGTGGGGCCTTTTCCTTCCTCCCAGCACAGGCTCTGAGGGAGCTTTTCTTTAGGAGAGGGTTGCACTTCACTACAGCCCTTAATTTGGGGCTGAAAGGAGCTGTGGGAGGAGGAGACAGAGCCTCCCTACAATGCTGGCTCTGTGTGTGCCAGGACAGCAGCAGCAGCTCGGGGCTGGAGTGCCCGGAAAAGCCAAGGCTTTCTTCTGCCTCATTAACAATTAATTCAGTGTGGCTGCCCCAGAGCCTGCCTGGGGAGGGAGGGAGCAGGAAGGTGAGCTGGGATGTGCTGCTGGAATTATCATAAAGCCCCAAATCCCTGCTGTGCTGGGAAGCTTCTCCCAGGAGCTGCTGCAGCTGCAGGGGGGATGCTGAGGCAGGCAGGGGGTGTTTATGGGTTTGGAAAAGAGCATCCAGCCAGCTGCCTGCAAATGGAAAAGGCCTTTCCCAGTGTCCTGCCAGGCAAACTCTGCTCTCCTGCCCAGCTGCAGGGCTGGGGGGCTTCAGCCATCCCAGATTCTGCAGGATTTTCTACAAAGTCACTTCTCACCCCAGGCCTGAAGCTCAGCTGTGGCCAAATGTTTGTCCAGAAGTACAAAAAATCCTCTTTGTGTCACTCGTATGCTACCAAAATGGTTTTATAGCCAAAATGCTTTCAGGGTGCTGCATAAAGGGATGAACATCATAGTTAATTTATCTTAAACAGGTATATCTTTAAAAAAAAAAAAAAAAAAAAAAAATGTACAGAGAGGGTAAACCTNCAAAATGGTTTTATAGCCAAAATGCTTTCAGGGTGCTGCATAAAGGGATGAACATCATAGTTAATTTATCTTAAACAGGTATATCTTTAAAAAAAAAAAAAAAAAAACAAATATGTACAGAGAGGTTAATCCTACAATCCTACCTGAGCTGCTGCTGCAGTGACTTTGGCCACATTTCTGAACTACCTCATCTGTGAATTCCCATTAAAAAAAATCAAGTTGAAGAAAACCTGTGTCTCCCCACCCATTTGCTTTGGTGGGCTGAGGGGTAAAGTTGTGGTTTTTCAGATACTGGGAAGAAATCCTTCCCTGGGAGGGTGGGCAGGCTGTGGCTGCCCCTGGATCCCTGGCAGTGCCCAAGGCCAGGCTGGACATTGGGGTTGGAGCAGCCTGGGACAGTGGGAGGTGTCCCTGCTCATGGCAGGAGTGGAATGAGATGATTTTTAAGGTCCCCTCCAACCCAAACCATTCCAGGATTCCACTGCTGCAGTCCTTGCCCCAGAGGCCCAGGTGAGGTGAGCACAGTGCCAGGGGAGACTCAAAGCCCCTCCAGGCAGGGATGGGTGTGGCATTCCCAGGTGTTGTTCCAGGCTTTTGGCTGCTGCAGCTGCTCAGTGGATTTTCCACGGCAGCAATTGCAGTTGTCACACTCAGCTCCCAGCAAAACAAAAGCCATTCCCTGGGGATCAGAGCAGGTGGGAGCTTTTGGAAAGGTGGAGACCCAAACCTTGAGGAGGCTTCAACTTGTCCAAACTTCTGCTTTTCCTCTGGGAAATCTACAATTCTGCATTGAAACCAGAAGGAAAATAATGTTTTTCTTTGAAAACTGACCATCCTCTTCCTTTGTGTTGTCATGCCAGGGGTTTGTGTTCAGCCAGCAGTGAGGTTGTTACCTCTGCTTCCTGTTTCACTTCATCTATTCTGTAATTTCTCTATGGGATTTTTTTAAAGGATGTCCTTTCGTTGTCCTTCCCCTCTTCCAGCTGTAACCAGATTCATTTCCCAGAGTCAGGAATCACTTGTGATCCATATACTGACAGCACTTTATTAACTCTTATACTCTGTGGATATTTAAAAAATTATTTTTAATTCCTGCTAAGAGCCTCAATATTAACAAAACACAGAGATTCCCTCATCATTTACCTGTGATGGATAAAGCAGCAGGGCTGGGCTGTGCAGTTGGTTGTGATTCCATGGGAGTTTTCCCTCTCACCTGGTGTTCTCTTGGAATGTCATTGCAGGCAAACTGAAGGATCTGGGCAATTTGGTGCTGCGCCCCTTTGGCCTGTCAACAGAGAACTTCCAGGTCAAACAGGATTCATCAACTGGCTCCTACTCCATCAATTTTGTTCAAAACCCCAACAACAACAGATAACATGGGTTCAGTGTGGCTCTGCACAGCCCAGGATCCAGCAAACCAACACCCTCCACCCCCAGGGGAAGCGGAGACTCAGCAAACTCATCTCCCAGCTTGTGAAATTACTTGCAATGTGGATGTAAAGCAACTCATTCAACTTCTCATAGTGATAACTGTGTCCAGTGTGTGATTTATTCTTTTTTTTTTTT
>VWZU01010707.1:67648-84030 GCA_013397095.1 Sterrhoptilus dennistouni
TCTCCAGGATTTCCATAACACTTGTGGCTCAGATTTTACATCTTTGGACACCAGAACTGCCAGTGGGATTTGTCTCTGTTTTATGCAGAGGTTCTCCCTCACTTCTCTGTTTGTCTCCTCAGAGACTTTAATGCTTTTGGCTGCAGATGGGCTGAGGTTTAGAATCACAGGATGGTTTGGGCTGGAAGGGACATTAAAGTTCATCCAGTCCCAGTCCCTGCCATGGGCAGGGACACCTTCCAGAGACCAGTTTGCTCCAAGCCCTATCCAACCTGGCCTCATTCCAGATGCTGCTCATGAGTCCCAAGGCCTGGCTCTTAGAGGAGCTGGACACCTGCAGTTCCCTCCATCCCACCAAATATTTGGAGCATTTAATCTCTCTTAAAAGATTAAAAAAAAACAGCTCCGAAGTTCACATCTTCTTCCTCTGTCTCCCAAAACCTCCCCAAGGGAGGCAGTCAGAGGCCACACCCCAGGGAAGGGTCAGTGGGACTGACACAGTACAGCTGATCCCTCCTGCCCTGCAGGATCCAAAATCCCCTCCAGCTCATCCCTTGGGATATTCAGGATTTGACAAAGCACTGAGCTTTGAAGCCAAATCCCTCCTTCCTTGATTAGCACCAAATTTCCTGAGATCTACCTGCCCCTGATGAGCACAGCCCCAGCCTGAGAGAGAGAAGAAGCTGCTGGTCACCAGTTCCTAGGCTTTAATTAGCTGTGTTATTCCCAAGTTATTATACTGCTGCAGCCAAGAACCAATTATATCCCAGTGCCTCCTCTCCAACATGGGCAAAGATGCACTGGGGCACACTTAATGTGCAGCATTCATACGTTGCTCATTCACAAGCTTTCCCTCTTTGGATGGATCCCAACATTTTCTTGCTCAGCAACTTCATTTTTCCCACCCCGGGCAGGGCTGTGACTGCTGGGGGGGCTCTGGGCAGCCCTTGGCACAGGAATTGTGGCTGTAAGCCAGAGGCATCACTGCCTACCCTGACAAAGATTAAAGGCTCTAAATCAAGTGAAAATTAAAATAAACCCCTTTTTTTCCTGATTCTGCACGTTCACTGGGAATCTCCAAATTGGAAACCATCTGCAGCTGCAGCCTGGAGTCCCCAGAACTCACATTTCTCCTCCGTTGTTTCTCAAGGAGACAATTTAGAAATCCTGCATTCCCTAAATGGATGCAGCAGGATTAGGTCTGTCTTTGCTGGCCTGGCTGGGCCCAGGGCTCTGCTCCTGGTTCCCAGGACTCCCTGCCTGGTTCATGGGCTCTGGGCAGTGTCTGGGAGGCTCCAGGAGCAGCTGCTGCCCAGGACTGACCCCCTGGCAGCCACGGAGCCGGGAGGGATCCGGGAGGGAGCTGTGCTGTTCTGGGATAAGCACACGGCAGGTTTTGTTCCTGTCTCTGGGCAGTGAAGTGCAGCACCTCCCTCTCTGCAGACACTCCAGGGAACAGGGATGGCAGGAACAGGGATGGCAGGAAGAAGGGGAAATGCTGTTATCTCCTCTGGGCGGTGGCTGCTGGAAAAGCTTCCTAAGTGTATTCCTGAGTGGTGCTGGCGAGTGCCCAGCAAGGTCCCTGGAGAGGCAGTGGGGCCAGAGCTTTTCTAATTGCATTTGTCCTGTTTCCACGAGCTCCTTGGGCTGTGACCCTCCATCGTGGGGCACTTCTCTGTCTGAGGGAGGAGGAATTGCAGTATTTGGAACTTAGGGAAAGGAGGAGGCTGGGAGCTCACAGATTTCCTGCCCGTGGCTCCAGCCCCGAGGTGCCCTTGAAGCGACAGCTCTCGCTGTGCCCCAACACATCCGTGTCCCTGCTCCCAGCTGGAATGCAGCTGAGCCCTTGGAACCTGGAGCCAGCAGCAGGTTTGCCAAGCCAAGATGCAGCTGACGGCTCCTGACAGGATCCTGCAGTGTTAATGCAGAGAAGTGTGAAGTCAAACCTCTCCAATTCTGCTCTCACAGCTCATGCCCAGTGCTGCCTTTTTTAAAGGCAACCACAGCCAAGTGAGTGGAACGCAGAAGCATCATCCACATCCTGAGCAGTGTCGGCATTCCTGGGGTCTTATCCTCAGCATGGTCCAGTGTTCATCCCTGAACACCCTGGAGCCCCCAGCCCCTTCCCCTGACAGCTCAGAGCCTCCAGCAGGAACAGCCTCACTTAATATTTAATGACCAAGACAACCACAGCCAGAAATTCCAGTCCCCAAGCTCTTAAGATGCAGAGCTCAGCTGAAAATCTGGATTTCAAAATTAGAACTGCCCCTCCTGGGCTTGGAATATTCACCCCAAATTCATAACACGCCAAAAACCTCTGCAGGGGTGTCCAGCGAGCGTGGAGCACCCATGGTTGTGCTGCAAACCCAGCAAGGAAGGCAAAACAAAGAACACAGAGACACTCAAGGGAAAAGCAGGAGCAGAACCATAAAAGCCGGATATGGAACATGAATAAACCCCTCAGTATGACCCAGCAAACAACAGGAGCCTTTTCCTGGCTCCAGGCTCTGCCCGCAGAACACAACAGGGAGAACAAATCCCGGGAGAACAAATCCCAGAACAACTGGAGCAAGGACAAGGGAGGAGGACACAAACCCAGGGCACTGAGGGCGAGTTTGTGCCCAGGGCTTGGTTCTGCCCCGAGGGGCTCAGCCCTGGCACTGCCTCCCTTGGGGCAGAGGGACCAGCCCTTCCCAAAGTGCCGAGGAAGAGCAAATTCAGGCAGGGCAGGGGGTCCCTCACTGATCTGTAGCTAAAGACTGAGCTGGGAGGGAAGTGCGGTGAGCTGGAGCCTAAAGGGATGGATGACAGTGTGTGGTGGCATAATCCATTGGGGAAAATGACTGGGACTCTTTAAAAAGGGATTTTTTTCATAACTAACAAAGCTTCTGACCGAAGGAAGGGGGAACCCCGAGGGAAGCGGGAGCCCCAAGAGAACCAGGAGCCCCGAGGGAATGGAGAACCCCGGAGGGAAGCGGGAGCCTCAAAGGGAATCAGGAGACCTGAAGGAACCGGGAACCCTGAGGGAACCGGGAGCCCCGAGGGAATGGGGAACCCCGAAAGGAACGGAGAGCCCCGAGGGGGAGCCCCGAGGGAAGCGGGAGACCTGAGGGAATGGCGAACCCCGAAAGGAACGGGGAGCCCTGAGGGAACCGGGAGCCCCAAAGGGAACTGAGAGCCCCGAGGGAAGCCGGAGCTCCGAAGGGAACGGGGAACCCCGAGAGAACCGGGAGATCTGAGGGAAGCGGGAGCCCTAAGGGAACGGAGAGCCCCAAAGGGAATCGGGAGCCCCGAGGGAATCGGGAACCCCAAAGGGAACGGGGAGACCTGAGGGAAGCGGGAGCTCCCAGAGAAGCGGGAGCCCCGACGGGGAGCCCCGAGGGAACGAGGAGCACCTCAGGCAGCGGGAGCCCCTCAGGCCCAGCCGAGCCTCAGGAATGTTCCCGCACCCGGAATGCTCTCAAACAGCCGCTGTGTGACAGTGAATTCACAGTGCCACTGTCACCCAGCCCTCCAGCAATGCCCCTGCCGCTGTCACCCTGCCAGATCTAAACCCTGACCCCTCACACTCCGCCCGGGAACCTCTCCAAACCCCTGGTGCCAGAGCTGCACTTTCGCCCGCGTTAAGCGTCGCCCTTTTATAACACTTTTGATGCTCAGGGGCGGCAGCAAAACGCCATTAGAGGGGCTTTGTGCGGGCCTTGGGTCACCTTTATCCCTGTGCCAGGCACCGGAGTGAGGATTAATCCACGGAGTAATAATTGCGGAGCTCTGAAATGCGCCCGGCCGGCCTTTCTGAGGGCTCCGTCCCCTCAGCTCCGTGTCACAAAGGAAAAGCCATTAGCGAGCAATTACATTGCAGCAGGATTTCCCGGCCTAATGAGGATCGCCAATTCAAGAGGAGCTGCTGCAAGGCTGGAGGAATAATGAGAGAAAGGGGATGGGAGTTGCTGTAATTCCCGGCAGAATGAGAAACAAGCGTGAAGGGAAAAGAAAACCATCTGCTGGAGCCGCGGCCAGATGTGGGTGTTTGTCACTCCCAAAGCATCCCCGAGTTAATTCGATTTGGGGGAAAAAAATCCTCATTATCAACAACCAGGGTTAGTACCTTTGGGTGACCCACCAGTTCCTGGCATCCTCTTGTGCCATAAAAAAAACACCTTGTGCCATAAAAAAACACCTTGTGCCATAAAACCAGCCTGTGCCATAAACCATTAATTCGATTTTGGGGAAAAACTTCTCATTATCAACAACCAGGGTTAGTACCTTTGGGTGACCCACCAGTTCCTGGCATCCTCTTGTGCCATAAAAAACACCCTGTGCCATAAAACCACCGATGCTGCCTGGAAATCAGAACTTCCTAGAAATCAAATTTACTCAAACAGGTTTGTTTTTTGGTGGTTTTTTTTTGTTTAGCCTAGGAGCTCAATTCAGCTTAGGGAATCTTTCTTTGCGGTACCAAAAATGCAAGTGGAAAACACATGTGTTGAAATGCTGCCTTCTATTCGATGGGAAAGTGCAGTTCCAGAGTCTGCCATTCTATAAAATCATGAAACCACTAAGGTTTGAAAAAGAACCTTTCAGATCATCGAATCCAAGCACAAAGCCAACACCACCAAATATTCTGGAAAAATACTTGCTGGCATGGCCCTCCTTTGGGAGCTCTGGAACAGAAATTAATTCTCCAGCAACTCCTGATCCCTGCTCCAGGGCAAGGAAACACAGCTCAGGACAAGGAAATTCTCCCTGGATGGAGAAATTCCCCTGTACACTTACCTGTGAGGGTAAAACTTGTCTGAACTCCATAAAAACCAGCCCAAGGACTGCGTGTGCCCTTCCCGTGGCATCCCCTCCTCCTGGGACTGTGGCAGAGCCACCAGGGTTTCCTTGGATCTGTCTCTACCACACCATCTTTTCTTGCTTATTACAATTTTTCCTACTGCTTTGGGAAACATCCAGCTGGCTGAGCATGGCTTGGGATCTTTCAGCTGCTCTGGTCAAAGGTGAGGTTATGTGGAGATTTGTCCACCTGATGGAATTCCAGCAGTGGACCAGCAACCTCAGTTTAATCTTTGTTTAATCCAGAAAAAAACCACTTCTGACATAAATCAAAGGTTTTGGGGTCGAGGACTAATAAAGCAAGAAAGTTAAAGACATCAAAACATTATTTCCCTTTAAAAGAGCACTGAAAAAAATCAAGGCTTTATTTGAATAAATGTTACACAACATTCTTTATCATTTTTACTTCTCAGCAAACCTTAAAGAGTGAAATCAGATTTTCCTCATTCAAGTCTACAAAATGAAAGAGGCATAGTGACCATTCAATATACAGACAAGAAGGTAGCACGGAGCAAAGCTTAAATATTAAGCAACTAAAGCAAAAAAGTGAAAAGCAATACATTACTGTCACTCTCTCTCATTAGAATATCCCTGACAATTTCATTTCCAAATGAAAACGTGGTTTCCAACGCAATGCTGGGAAAAAGCAAGGCAGACATGAGCTCCCTTGGATGCTATTTGCTCTATACCCATATTCTCCAGTGCACACCTGCATCCCTTGGGTTAATAATCCCTCCTGCTTCAGCTGCTGTGCTCAGGGAGGGGAGAGGAGGGGAGGAGAGCCCTGGGGGATCCGGGGGCACAGCCAGGCACTACCGGCTTCCAAAACAACAGCAGGCACTCCTCAATCCCATGTGCAACAACCCTGCCACCACAGTCCCGGGCCTTTTTCCTGAGCAGAAACTGGTTTGTGCCATGTGGTTTGGTGGCTTTTCTTTGTTTGGTTTGTGGTTTGTTTTTGTTTTTGTTTTTTTGGGGGGGGGTGGGGGGGGGAAATGTACCTGATTAGGCCAAGCCGCCCATCCACTGTCAATCCGAGCGGAGGTGAAAGGCTGGCACGGACCCGGCACCGAGTCACCCCTTTCCTCATTCACTTGTCTCAATCTTTCAGTTCTAATCACATCCCAGGCCTTGAGCAGGACCAGACTGCTGGGCCTCTTCCACTGGTGAGAAGGAAAAGCACTGTAGAACAAATATTCATCCAAATTCTAATAAAAGTTTGGACTTTATGATGAGATCGTTATGGCAAACGGTACTATGAGAATGCACTGCACAGCACTGTACAGCCTGGTTTTAAAAAGTAGGTAGCAAATATTCAATTTCTGCATTTATAAATAAAGGAATTTAGCTCTGAAAAGCAGACACTGAACCAGCACAAAGCACGAGCTGCCACACACTCAGTGTGTGAATCCCTGATGGACCTGGCTGGGGTCTGGGGGCCTGTCCCAGCCTGTCACTTCCCCCTCTCCGATTGTTTAACAAGTATAAACCTGTTGCCAATGACAGAGTTGTCCTAACTTCAAATTTTATGTGGTTCATTCAGGCTCCAGACACGAAGAAATTGTCTTTGTGCTGACCCAGAGGCCCCTTGGAAAAGTCCCTCTGGTTTAAAACGATCCAGACAAAGACATTCTATTTTCTCCAATTGAATCAGGATATCAGTAAGGAGGAAAAGAGTTTCCTACAAGTCCTTTCATCTCTATAGAAACAGAAATTTGACTTTTAGTAGATTATGTGCACATTTTCATCTCTTCAAAACAAATATTTGTTTTCCCAGGTTCCACAATAAATCCTCTACTAAGAACTTTAAAGAAATGGTTCTGCCGAGACAGTGTGCACACAATGGAAATAATTAGTGACAAATAAATTAATATTTAATAACTCAAGATTTCAGCAGCGTGTCCAGCATTCCCAAGCTCCACTGAAGTCAGTCTTACCCAAGACCTTTGTGGGAGGGGAATAAAATGGATAAAACCCAGTGAGTTTCTTTTTTTTTTTTTTTTTGATTTACAGCTTTTCAAAGAAGTCAACGCAACTCAGATCAACAACCATCAGAAACTCTAATAAAACCTTTGCTCTCTACTAGTTACCTATCTGAAAAATATTTATGTCAAAAGGAAAAAAAATAACCTATGATTTGAAATAGAAATGCCATCCCATTGAATCGCTCTCCATTCATGATTCCCATCCCGTTATAGGATTATAAGAAAACTGCTGCTCTCTGCCTTGTAGCCCCTCTCAAGGTTCTTTCACAACCCTCAGTTCCCTAAGTGTTACAATAGCATAAATAAAATGCAACCATATTCACACAGAAGGAGCTTTCCCATAAAACAGAGATCCATGGAGTTTGTGGTCACTGTCCTTTCCATCACCTCTATGGGAAATGTTGGTCTCAATAGCAGGACTGTTCATATTTCACAATACAACTGGGTTTGGACATGCTTTGATCACAGATCACAGCTCTGCTAACACCTGCACTAAATACTAACTAAGCCTCAGAGAATGGAAAAATTGCAATGCTAAAAGTCAAGAATTAAAAGAAAAGTTCAAAAGTTACAGTCAACTTCCCAGGCAAATTGGCTCCGTCACTGGCACCTCTCAAGACATACAAACGTGACTGTCACATTACAAAAACCCCAGTTATCTGCAGTGAGTCTTCATCCTAACAATTCAAGTGGTTCCTTGCATGTAAGTGTCATAGAGTCTTTCGTAATTTCATGCGTCATTTATTGCAAAAAAGTTTTATAAAATATTTCCTAACATCTTTTGAAATTTTAAGGAAAATGTACATTAGGTACAGGTGCCCTAACGGTGCGAGGGGGAGCTTTAAACATCTTTTTACCCCCTTTCCCCTTCCAAAAAAAATGTTTACTACTTGGTGAAGATTTCAGAGGAAAAATAGGACAAGTCAGTCTCAGATTTCTCTCAGTCCTGATGAGCTGGTGCTCTTCGTGGCAGTGTAGTGAGGTTCCATAAAAACAGCGGGTCATTAGTGTCTCTGAGCTGAAAAGGGGAGAGAAAGGGAACATGGTTAAATGTCTTCCAGTACATATTGCAAAAGTAGGTAAAGCAAAAGCTGAGGTGGCCAGGAAAGTTACTGGCTCACCTGCTTTGTGCATCGTGTGCAGAAGACAAAAAATAGATTGACATTATCACAAGACAGACACAAGTGAGCAAACTCCTCCGGGGGCTGGGGATTGAGGAGGAGCCACCGTAGCAATCTGTTACATCTCACCCCATTTCAGCATCCAGAGAGAACTCCAATTGTAAAGACATTTAAAGGCAGCTCAGGAAGCAGGGAGATTAATTCACAAAATCTATACATTGATGGCAGTTCACAACACAAAGCTAAATGTGACCCTGCAGTGCCCTTCCACACACGAGAGCCGAGAGCCTGGGGGAGCACTGAACTATAAATCTGCTAATGGTGTTTCTTTCCCATGGCTGCCTCTGTTTTCCCATTTACTGCAGAGAACAGGAATAAATTACAATAAAACAGACAGGAACAGCCTGAGCCCTGCATCAACCATCACCAGTCAGCCACCAGTTCTTACTGGGAGCAGGGGGAGAGCCCTGGCATGGGTTGTCCAGAGCAGCTGTGGCTGCCCCAAGGCCAGGCTGGATAGAGCTTGGGGCAACTTGGGACAGTGGGAGGTGTCCCTGCCCATGGCAAGGGTGGCACTGGATGGGCTTTAAGGTCCCTCCCAACCCAAACCAGCCTGGGATTCTGGGATTCTATGGAGATTGTGCTCCTCAGACCCAGTGACTGAAAACCTGAGTGTGTGTGTCAGCCCAGTGTCTGTGCCAGTGAACCCCCTGACCTTTCTGAGTGCAGCCCAGTGCTGGTCATCATTCCATGGGGTCACTCACTCCATGTGGGATCCGTGGTTTGTGGGACAGTGACAGCTCAGCCTGGCTGAGGGCACAGCTCTCCTGGGATGTCCAGTGAGCTCACAGGCTGCACTCTTGCTTTGAAGCAGCTCCATTCAACTGCTGGAGGCAGAATCACACAGAATCCCAGGATCACACAGATCCCAGATTGGAAAAGCCCTCCAGAACACTGAGTCCACCCTGTCCCCAGTGCCCACCTTGTCCGCAGCCCAGAGCACGGAGGGCCACTTCCAGCCTTTCCTGGGACACTCCAGGGATGGGCACTCCAAACCTCCCTGGGCACTTCCAATCCCTGAGCCCCCTTTCCATGGAGAAATTCCTGCTGCTGTCCACCCTGAGCCTCCCCTGGCCCAGCCTGAGGCCGTTCCCTCTCCTCCTGTCCCTGTTCCCTGGGAGCAGAGCCCGACCCCCCCGGCTGTCCCCTCCTGTCAGGGACTTGTGCAGAGCCACAAGGTCCCCCCTGAGCCTCCTTTTCTCCAGGCTCAGCCCCTTCCCAGCTCCCTCAGCCCCTCCTGGGGCTCCAGTCATCCTAAGGACTGCCCCAGGAACATTGCAAAGGTAAAAATGTGTATCAGGACAGGCAGTGACACGACTCAGGCCTTTCCTGCCTGTCCCACTGAACTCAGCTCTCATAGTCTTTTCCTGGCAGCCAGCACTGCCAGGGGGATTCTGATTTTTCAATGGGAACATTTTCTCAATCCCTTTATTCACTGCTGTCCAAAGAGAATCGTTGCCTTTGAAAGTCCTGGCTTTTATCTCCAAAGGAAAAGCAGAAGGACACCAGGCAGTTATGGAGGGGAAGAAAAGACACCCCAGAAGGACAAGGGAAGCAAAAATAGCAGCACATCCCATCAGGGATTAAACCTCAAGGCCAGGAGCCCAAATTTAAATAGTTACAGTAACATTTCTGCACCTTCCTGGGGGATAATGCTGTGTCTGTGCAAAACTATGGAAGAGAAGGCACAAAACTCCTATTTTCCTGCTACAGATTCCATTTGTAGCCAGTGGAGAAGAGGGAAACCAGGCTGCTCTTCCAGATGATGAACTACTAAAAGCAAGAACTGTTTCCTTGTTTTACAGCCTCCAGCAGCAGGACCTCAGCCACCAGGAAAACAAAGAGCAGCAAAACATTCTTCCCTTTATGTGCCTAATTCCCTGAAATATATGACACAGCATCAAGAATTCCTAAACCATGATCCAACTCAGTTTTTTCATTATAATTGTATCAGGAGAGTTTTTTTCCTACATCCCTCAACACTTGAAATACCTCAAGGAAAGATTTTTGTTTTTCATTAACTAAACTTCTAAATAAACTGACTACAATTATTTTAAAAATCATTTTTGTGGATTTAGTTCCTTTTCACCAGAGTTACTAAGTGCCCAAAGTAGCACCACGTGCTTTAAAATCCTGAAGCATGGCAGAGGTGCAATTAAACCCCAGCATTTCCTAAAGCCAAACAAAAACCCCACACATCACTAAATAAAAAATGATGCCAAATTAGCATTTAAGCAAATATTTGCTTGGAATTGTATCTGCTTATTTTACTGACAAAGCAAGATCCCATCTCCCCCTTTGTGCACCTGTTAAAGGACAGCAAGGACAATTCTGCCACCTGAATTTGCTGTGATTCTGTCACAGAATCTCAAGGCTGGGAACAAACACTTGCCTCCCAAAGCAGATTCCCAGCACATGTAGGAGAATATTCCTTATTCATATTTGACATCCAAAACATCTGTAAACAAACATGAAAACTGACCTAGATATGTTTTTTCCTAAAGAACAACCTAAATTCAAGCTGCTGTTCCATAAATGGCATCAGCCAAGCAGGAGGCTGCACACAGAGCCCTTGGCAGAAGGGGCAGTGCAGCTTTCCTCAGACCAAACCTGGATTACTCCAAATGTGATTCCTGCAGGATGTGACCAGGACACAGAGGGCAGAATCTTTCATTATAGGCATATTTTCACAAATATTCTGTTTTTCCACAATCAGCCTTGCTAATGACAAAGTGACAGGGCAGATCCATCTCTGTCCTCTCCCACTCCTGGCTGCTCTGAGCCCAGGAGCTCAGCCTGGTTTTCAACCCCTGCCATCACACACAGCACCCGGGGTTTCACTATCACAAATGCAATCAATATTCCAGTGCTTGACTTCAAATCCCTGCCTCAGTTTAAGTATTATTTTATTTCCTGTCCCAGCTGCAACTCAACAGAGTTTGCCTCTGCCCCCGTCCCAAGAGATTCACACACCTGGAATATCCTCAGTTCCCACAGTTCTCTCCTCCTCCTCTGCACTGAGGGGTGGAATCACCGGCATAAAAACAGAATTACAGCTGTTCAAAACGTGCCTGCTCCTGATTTGGGAAGTAACTTGTCAAACACAGCCCAAATAAACCCCACAGATCCATTTCCTCTCACAGTGAAGGAGCAAAGCCCGGATTCAAACTTGCTCCAGGGGATTCTGATTTGTTCGCTGAGCCAAGTCCTACCTGCAGGCTGCTAAATTCTCCCCTCAGGCCATGGGCAGGCAGAAAGAGGAGATCAAAGATGGCACATCCCATGGCACAAGCACAGGGAGTCACCTTTACCAGGTTATTTCACCTTTTATTTTCCCCTTTTGCTCCCATGTGTCTCCCTCTGGGATGTGCAAGCTGGCTCAGGTTTTGTGAAGCCTGAGAGCCCTGTCAGCACCACCCACTCCCCACCTCCTGCCAGCAACACAAATTGTTTTTTCCTGGAGAAAACACAGAGCCCTGGATCCGAGATCTCCTCAGGGGTTGGTGCCTGGCACTGAGGTGCTGCTCCAGGGAGTTTCCCAATCTGGGAAATTCAGGGAAAAAGCAGGATGGGCAAACCAGTCACCAACTCCCTGGCACCACAGCCCTGCTGCTCTCTGCATTGTGTTCACACAAGGGCACTTGTGTCACTGTTGAATTTAAGAAAAAATAATCATTAATTAATTTAAATGACAGTCTGGATTGTATCCATGTCCCAGGTAATACAGAAGATTTAAATGTTATGAGTAAATCATAAGGAATCATAAGCTGCTTTTAGGATCCAACAATTAAACCCCATAATTAGAGGTATTTCTGACCTGGGAGGAATTGCTGCTGTTTGATAAAACCATCCAAATGATCACAAAAGAGATAGATGGGGTCAGACTGGACCAGGGGCCTAAAAATGCCAGCGAGAGTGAGCAGGGAAGAGAAAGGAAAAGGTACAAGGGATGTCAGTGACCTAAACTGACACACTGTGAACACACTGCCAGGGTGACCCCCTGGGAGGGAACGGGTTAAACTCAAATCCAAAGGTGGCACAGAGAACAGCAGCTGGGGGTTTAAATATTGACTGGGAACTGCCATTGTCACTGCAAGGACAGGGATGACAAGACAGGTTCTTTCCAGCAAGGATTGAGGATAATTTGATGCTGGATATTCCCATCCCCATCTCTCACACCTGAGCTAATGGATCTTCACTCAGCTGGCAGCTACACAAGTTTTCAGGGTTAAATGTGGGTGATCCCTGGTGACTCCACGGTCAGAAGCTTTGTTAGTTATGGAAAAATTCCCTTTTTAAACACTCCAGTCATTTCCCCCAATGGATTATGCCACCACACACTGTCATCCATCCCTTTAGTCTCCAGCTCACTGCGTTTCCCTCCCAGCTCAGTCTTTAGCTACAGATCAGTGAGGGACCCCCTGCCCTGCCTGAATTCGCTATTCCTGCAGGCATTCATTGGAACACAATTATAAAGCAAAAGATGGACTGAAATAGCTTTTCCCTGATTATCAGTCTGCTCCTTTCCACAGCTCCTCAGCCAAGAAAGCTGCTCTGTTTCCTCACTGGACTCCACAGAACAGGCAGGACAGATGATGATGCTGAGAATGAGCTGCTGACATTTATTTTCCAAAATTCACGTTCCTATTCTACTCTGACAGTTTTAGCAGACTTGAAAGAAAATCAATATCAGGACTTAAGAGAGTTAAACAGAACCAGACCTAAGAGCTAGCAATGCAAAAAGGAGCTCTCACCCTTCCTCACTTGTGCTACTCTTAATCCTAATCACAGTTAGAAACTATGTTTTAAAAACTCAAAGGTATTTTACACCATGATGAAAAAAGATTCTTTTCAGCCTTGCACAGACCTAAACCCAGGAACCCCACCCCAGGGTAGTTCTGTAGCTCCCAAACTAAACACAGCAGCATCTGAAAGAGAAACCAAATCATCCGAGATGATTATCTCAGTGAAGTGTTGACACAAAGTTACAAGTGTAATTAGAACAGCAACAAATACCTGTGCAATTTCCTGCGTGACTCCACTTCAGACACACACAAACCATCTCCCTTCCAGCTTTGCTCCTCACACCTTCCAACACCTCTGGGGAGAAAGATCTGAGTTTTGGAATAACTGCTCTGTCTCCCAAGGCATTTTTAACTGAAGATCTTCAGAACACCTGGACTAGAAACTCACTGTGCCCTGTCTCATTCTCCCCCAAACTGACAGGCCAAAAATACCCAACAACCACACCGAGGCATTGCATTAACTGAAAAAGGCATCACTTGCAATTTACCCCATTAAACTGATGGGAAAATCCCAGTCACCCTCTCTGCTGCTGTCTGCCTTGTGAAGGCAGAGCCACAGAAGGATTTAGGTCGGAAAACACCTCCAAGATCACCAAGTCCATTCTGTGCCCCATCCCCACCTTGTCCCCAGCCCAGAGCTCTGAGTGCCACATCCAGGAATTCCTGGGATACCTCCAGGGATGGTGGTGACCCCAAACCCCTCTCAGGCCTCTCAGTTCCAAGGCCTGAGCACTCTTTCCATGAGGAAATTCTTCCTGATACCTCAGTGATTGTCCCCTGGCCCAGCCTGAGGCTGTTGGTACCCAAACCTGGCCCAGGGATGCTCCATGGATAAATCATGGAAAAGTCACGGAGGTGCCACTGCCCTGGAGCTGTGGCACTGCTGGGGAACCACAGGCACAGCAAAATGTGGTTTTACAGTTCAGCTAAAGCAGCCCCAAGCCTTGTCCCTGCCTTCAAGGCTCCCCCTCAGCCCAGCCCCTGGAAACTGCTGCATCCCCAGGAGAAGCTCCTGGGGAGTTAAAGGAAAATCAGGGTTGAGCATGAAGAGATTTTCAACTTACTGTAACACGGTGCTGTAAAAAATGAATTTAACAAAACAAATTGCTGGTTTTGAGCCCTGTTCAGTCTGCAGCTGTACAGCACAGTCACTATGAAACTGAGGAAAGACTTCAAACTCATCAGCTACAAATCAAAACTGACTTTAAATCCTTCCATAAACAGTCCTTTTGAACACCAAACAAGCCAAAGAAAGCCCTCCCATACCTGCTGCTCCCCCAGTGAACACCTGAGCAAACTCAGCCTATGTAAGCTGCAGGGCTATTCCAATTTTATATAAATTAAGAGAACAAAGCTTCCAGGTCTTCTAAAGAAAAAAAAAAAAATCACAATATCAATATTGATTTTGCCACTACTTGGCTTAGAACAACTAACTTAAAACCAGTTCACTTGAGCTTCTAAACCTCAAGGAAGTGGTGTAGACATCTGACCCACCTCCCATGGGTTCCTGACTCCAGAAAAGCAATTGGCTTTAATAACAAAATACAGATTATTTATTTAAAGAAACTGTTTCTGTTTGCAGGAGAGAATACAGAGAAGTGAAACAGATTTTTTTTTCCCAATTTTTCTTTTTTCTTTTTTTTTTTTAAACAAAATTTATTGTGTGTTTATCACATTCAAAAAGCATTGACCACTGGGGTTTTTTTGGGAACTGTTAGAATGCCAAGGTAAAGCTGGGATATGTGGAAGCTTAATTAGCAATTAATGACTGTCAGCTTGAGGAAAATTTGAACAGCCATGGGTCTGACACTTTAGATTTCCAATAATTCTGTGGGCACAACAAAATAATTTTAAAAAGTAAAAAGCAACTGAAATGCTTTGGCAAGACCAGACAGTAGCATGAACATATGAAATTAAATCTTAAAATAAAAATATTTTCAGGGTTTGATGATTAAATCCTTGCCCCCATTTTCATGTCTGTTTAATTTCAGTCTGAGCTTAAATTTTTTACATCTGTCATGGCAAATTCTGGAAAAACCAGGATGGAAACTGCTTTGGGATGAGCACCAGGAGACTTTTCACAAGGCATTGTGAGGCTGAAGGAATGGGCTGGAGGACACAGGAATTCACATGGTCAGGTAAGGACCAAAAACTCACAGATAAAAAAAAAAAAAAAAAAAGTCAAGTGCATTGCATGAAAATGCCCCAATAGTGAGCAAAAACCATGCAAGGAAAGCTGGAATGGCAGTGGAGAGCAGCTCTGACTGGCTCTGAGATGGAAACTGAAAACATTCCCCACTGTAAAGTGACATTATCCACATCTCTACTACTCAAATATATGGCCCAAAAGCTAATTTAGGGAGAAATTTAATCAACTTTCCAGAAAGCCCTCTACAGAGCTGGTTCTGAAACAAAAGGGACAGAGAATTGAGAATCTCCAAATTAAGACTGAAGTATACCAATAGTATTTACATCAAGCACTTCATCTTTAAGAATGCATGAAAAAAAAAAAGGACAATTTGCTTTTTAAGGGTGTCCTCTAAATCCGGCATACAGATCAAATACTCTGACATCCTGGATTTGTTTTGTTTCAAAGCTTTTTGAGAAACACACACAAATAATTCGGATTTAGTCAATTTTATTTACAGTTTGTTTTTTTTTACATTTCAGAGCATTACACAATTACATATCTCATTTTTTCTGACCTGCAAACAGATACCTTAAACGGAAATATTTAAAAAAAAAAAAGGAAAAAAAAAAAAAAAAAAAAAGAAAAAAAGTTAGATACATCCAAAAATGCAACAATTACACATCTGACAATTCACAAAGTGTAATTTACTAGGACGTATCCCAAGAATTTAGGAACAACCAGTCAGGAGAAAATCTGACCAATTTCAGCAATTGATTATTTACACATTCAAAACAAAGCCTCTCTTAAGCTAAACCTCCAGGCAAAGGGCCTGAAAGATTTTTTTCAGGAAGAAAGACCAGAACAATTCACACCTATGCAGCATTAACAGCCCTTGATCCCAAACACTGAGGCCTCCTCAGCTTTATCTTAGAGCTACAGGCATCCCTCGACTTCTCCTACCCTGAAGTGATTTACTTGTGCCCCCATGTGCATAGAAAGGTTTGAGTGTTTAAAGTGGTCACTACGATAAAACCCCATTTAATCTGGTCTTTAAGTCACTAAAATTTTTCTTCCTTACAACTCTGAGCCTGTCTCCAATGCCATTAAAACGAGCCCACAGAAGGGGAGCTTGGACCCAACCTGGGCCTGGCCAGGACTAAATTCATTAGAGACTGGTTAAAAAATAATCTTTAAAGACCATTTAGACAAGGCTTACATTTCTACACTTCCCTGATGGGCCACCTAATAAAACAAACAAACAAACAAAAAAAAAGTCACAGCTACTACTTTCATCCCTCGTGTCAACCCTTGGCCACACAGAACTAGTTACATACTGGGTAGAAACTACTAAAAAAATTCCCTGCAAATCAGCTGCCTTCCAGCTGAGGCTATGGCTCCTGTGCATCGGGTGGTTGAGGAGGTTTGGTTTGTTTTTTTTTTT
>VWZU01010708.1:0-29102 GCA_013397095.1 Sterrhoptilus dennistouni
TTAGAGTTCTTTTAATGCAAATGATGTGTTGTGATCCCAGTGTTGGTGAAGAGCTGTTGTAATGTTAATGTTTTACCAATGAAGAAATTGAAACTTGTAGAATGTTTTGGAAGTAACAAACGACCACAAGTAGGACCGCTGCACATGCTCCAAAAAGGTGGGAGGAAGGAGGAATCATGTTAAAATTATTGAGTATGTATGACCATTTATAAATATGTACTAGGCTGATGCGATATCCACGGTATACAAGGGGTGTTGCTGTGTTGACTGATGTGCCTCTGGCTACAGCTAAGCACCCAGTGTTGTTCCTTTTGCTTCATTGATTTTTTCCCCTATTGTCCCTTATTAAATTTTCTTTAAATTTTAACTGAGGAGTGGGCTTCGTTTCTCACAGCAAGCAATAATAGCATACTTACCATATGACTTATGATAAGTCAGTTTCACAATAACTCCTGATAATATAATTTTATTTATTCCATATAATCGAGTTAAAAGGAAACAATTTGTTTTGAGGAGGAAAACAGATGATTGTTATTCTTCCATACTTCCCTTCCACTGCATCTTAGTTATCTGTAAGCAGAACCAATTACATGATTATAAAAACCCAAACCTGAAAGGAAAAGTCATGTAGCCTTTCTATACACATTTATTGTAATTCTGTGGTAATCTGTATAAGATCAATGAAGTGTATGCTCCCATATGCTATCTTATCATTAGTTTTGCAGGTTAAAAAGCAATCACCATGTTTTTCATGAAGCCCGCAGTGGAGGAGAGACACTAGAATACAGGAGGCAAGCCCTACTGTAAGCTTAGGAAGAAGCCCAGGTAGAGCATTGCACTTAAGTTAATTAGGCAATGCTAGCTGGACGCTCTAAAATTGAAGACGGAATGCTTAGTCATTTTTCTTCAAATACTGGGGTACAGAAAATGACATTGTAAGTTGCTATCTAATATGGTATTTTCTCCCCTCTGTCTGCATGTCTCCTGATTTTATTGGTACACAGAGCAAAAAGAAAAGTAATCTCCATCAAGATGATAAATAATGTAGCAAAGTGGGCTTCCTAATAAGATTTGTACAAGAGAAACCAGGAGCTTATCTTCATTCCATGTGGGGACCTCTTAGGCACTGCTACTCTGGAGAGAGAATGTTGAAATGATCAGTCATAATCTCAGCTGCATACTGTGGTAGCAATTGGGAAACATCCTAGTGTCCATCTACATTCCTCTCCGGCTTACTCAGGCGCTTGTCTTTACTGCAAATTCTATTTCCAGTGCAAGTCAACTGTGTTTTACAACAAAAAAAAAAAAAAAAAATTGTCCTGAATCTAGCTAAATTCTACCTTGAACTTAGTACCAGACATAACTTTTCTGAGGCCTTATGTGTGAGTTCTTCAGACCTAGTGCTGCTTCAGCTGACCCTGAAGTGGCTGTAAGGCTCCTAACATAGAAGCTAACCTGTACTATCCTCCAAAACACAACCAGGAGTTCAATTAACAATAATTCAGCTGAACTGGTCATAAGACCATTGGGAATTTATGTTCTAAATGTCTAACATGAACAAAGTTTAGGCTGTCTCAAAGATGCAAATGAATGCAATGTTAGTAGAACTGACATGGGAATCATGGACATAGGGTTTTTTTTTCACCCTGAGGCAACAGAACTGTATTAGGAATGACAGGATTTGTGTTTTCCTTGGGGAAACTTCAGATGACAGTTAAAAAGGCTCATGAACAGGCTGACTGTGAAAGAAAGCCACAGGGCCCTTCTGTGGAATTAAGAATGCTGCAGCAATGAATTCCTCAACAAGCAAAAATACAGACTTAGTGATTGTTAATTTGGGATTTAATATTGATCTGTGTCCAGAGAAAATACACAGAAAGGCATATTGATACTGATATTAGGATCTTTTTAATAATTACTTTTAATTATGTCTACAGGTGGGTTATAATCAGAAAATATTTTAATGAGTTGTTTATGCCCCACGTGTTTTACTTTGTTAACATCTCTTTCTGTGGAACTTATTAGAGAAGGATTATAAAGCTCAGATAAAGCATACTGTTATAGGCACAGCAGGTATACACAGCTGGTATAGGATTGCATTTTTTAATTCAATAAATACACTGGTCAATAGAATAAAAAAGCCATCTCAGGTTGACACTGTTATCCATACTGTTGTACGCAAGCAGAAAAAGAAATAGAATAGCCTCAGGTACAAGAAATGAGTATATCACAACTCAATATTTTAGTAGACAGTAGTAAGAAATAAGGAGAGCGATGGTGATAACTTGGAGAGAAATTTTGAAATATACAGTATAAAATACATTTGAAAAGGAAAAATATCCTTCATTTTAAAAAGAAAGCAAATATCTTTCTCTTTGTACTTCAAAGTAGCAGATTTCTTTTTTTCTGTGATAGGGTGTAAGAGGGCGTTAGGTTTGGCTGTATCCATATTTTGTAATCACGGACCAGACAATCTGGTATAACATATGCTACATTCTTTCCCTGGGTAGTATGGTAACTAAATTAATTTACTCTTCTAGAAGCATAGAACTGATTTGATTCAGAATGTAACCTGAAGCAATTCCTGGGAACAGTACAATTTCATGTTGCCCCATGCTATATGTTGCAGCTTCATTGAATATATTTTTTCATTTTTGTGCATTGCATTTACCAGAAAACTGAAGTTGAGAAAATTACTAGTGAATACCTTTTCTTTTCTCTTTTGATTTTTTTCTTTGGTGGTGTTCTTATCAACTGTGCTGTCTTCAAGCTGTACTGAAAATGGTTCATACAAAGCATGTATTTATTTTTACATGCACTTCTGAGCGTGCTAATCTTTTCTTTACAGCCACCAGAGCAAGTCAGCAACACAATGTAGCTAAATTAAAACTAGCAAGACAAAACTGTGAATATAACCTGCAGTTCAACCTCAGACTTATCCTCAGGAGAGGGTTAACTTTTAATGCTTGCAAGCAAAACTGTGGGGTTCTTTTAACAGATGAGATTTTAGAGAGATTGCGTAACTTTTCATGACAACTAGTGAGCAGATGAAATCCTGGAACACATAATCCTAGCATTTTGCTTGCTTATGAAGAAAACGTTGATGATAATTAAATATTTTTTTTATCACAGAGTAGAGAAAGTTATTGCTAAGTGACAGAGTTTAAAATGTGCAGGGAGGACAACCGGTTCTTAGCACACAGTTCAACAATGCGATTGTAGCAACATTGTTTTAGTCTATACAGATGGTGCAGAATAAAACTATTTTTGATACAAAGATCAAAAGATGCAAGTGCAGTGACTGTGGATGTTAACCTCTACATCATTAGTTAAGGAAGAATTCTGAATTAATTTTAGAAAAATAATGGCTGTAACCATTGGGATAGACGCCAGTATACTGCTTTTAATCTGTGTGGTTGAAATGTTAGCTGGTTGGTTAAGAAGGTCAGGATTTTTTAGAAGACATGAACACTGCCACTTTTGGCAAAGTTACAGTGGCCAATGAGTGAAAATGAGTGAAAAGGTGTCTTTTTGAAAGGGTTTCTGGCTGTAATTTACTATCAGAATATTTGATTTACCCCTTCTTTCCAGGAGACAGTGTAGATCCTGAGATGTAAAAGTGATAATTTATCCACAAATCTTTTAATTCCCCTGTTTTGCTGAACATCATGAAATGATTTTGTCATAAGTGTTGAGTTGAAACGTATACTCAGTTAAGCAAAATACCTGGAAAACACGCAACTGTGTTTTGGGACCTTGAACTAAATGTCATATATAATAGCAATATTTTAAAGATAATATACCTTTTTCTGAAAAAATATGAGCTCTGTTCTTTTTATCATTAACATTTGATAAGTAATGAATGTCCCTGGACCTGGTGACACTGGGTATCAATTTAATGTATGTAATTTGCACAGTATGTGGAATCAGAGAATAACTTAGTGGTTGTTAGGAACCTCCAGAGGTCACCCAGTCCAATTTCTTTTGCAGAGTATGTTGGACACTGCACAGAGCCCTCTTGGGTCCCATTCTAAGCCTTTTTCAGGGAAGGAGATACCACAGCCTCTAAGCAACCATCTCTTATATTTGACTACTTTGGATGTGAGATGTGGCACATTTACATTTCAGATAAAATGGAGAGGAGTTATTAATTTGCATTTTGATGTGCATCCTTAAATGTTGAAGAAGCAAATGACTTAATAAATATCTTCAAATTTAATCTAGATATTAAGAACACATTTCATTTAAACTCTTCCTGCTGTTAACAGAGCTTAGGATAACTCATTTTGTCTATGCCATTATCATGAATATAAACACATTTTTACCAATAAAACACCCCAAACCAAAACCAAGGAAACATAGACTTTAAAAATGAATGCAGTATTAAAATACCTGAACATGATTCTAAAAGCAGACAGTGCTAGAATCTTTATTTTTGAGTGTCTCTCTGTCTCCACACCTTCTCCCATTTGTGACATTTTATTGCAAACTATGTACCCAGGCACTTACACGGGAGGAGCTTAATATCAAATAAAAGTATTCATGGAGTTCAGCAAATTACTGGCTATTTTCTAAACTACCAAAATTGGTTATAAGCTCCTAAAGTAGGACATAAGCGTTACTTTTTTGAGAGGTGGTTTCATTTTAGATGTGTTTTGCATGTTTCTTTCTATAATCTATTAGGTGGTGCCAACCTCAATAATCCTGCTTAGGTGGCTACGGATCGCATCCCTCAGAAAAATACAAAAGAAGCCAGAGATTTGTGTAGTTGGAGAGTCTTGCTGGGAATATAAAAAGGTGGATATGAGTAAGATCTGAGGAGAAAAGGGTTTTTTTGTACTTACCTGCACAGTGCAAATGGAGATATTCAGACTCTTGCCAACTTAAGCTAAGCTTAATTGGCAAGAATTGTTTTTGAAACAATCCTCTGTGGACTTAAGTCTGCCTTTTAGATATCATGAATTCAGAGGATCTTTCAGGGAGAAATACTGTGGCAAGTCTCTTGCTTGTTGGTATTTAACATGGTTAAAGCCTAAGATATAGCCTAAGGTAGGTGTACATGCAAAGGACAACCAGACAGAAAATCGCTGGATATCTATATTGCTTTATATCAAACGGGACCTGGAAAGATCTCTAGAAGAGCTAGAAATTACTCTATATATAATACCAGTGGCACAAAAACGACAGGGAGCAATAGCACAGAAATGTTATTCTTTAGGAGCTTTCAATGCATTGTACCTCTCTTTAAAGAAAGTTAGCTTACATGATGTTACTAAATATCTGCCAAAACGTTTATGGGTTTTTTAGTGACTATTCAATAGATATAGAGCTTCAGGGGAGTTCTAGTGTTTAAATAATCTCTGAAATTAAAAGGAGGAAAGAGCATTTCCTTCAATTTACCATTGAAAACATTTAAAGAATCAGAGCAGGGCAATAAACTAGGAAAAAATAGGATTTTATAGTTGCTTTTTTTTTAACAGAGTACATATTAAAGGAAAATCATCATTGTTTTAAAGGTCAGAATAGAGGTTGCACATATTTTTTCTTCCCTATTTCTATATTCTTTTCCAGTTATAATCACTGTAATAACTTCAAAAAAATATAAACTGTCCAAAATTTTTATATTTACCATGAGGTGGCACTATGCAGTAAGGCAGTGACATGGCTTGGGAAATTCAATTTAATTTACTTCTAGTCTTTTTTCTTATTTTGGGTCATAAGGTTCCATGAAGGATGGGTCTCAGGTCTGCAAAAGATGTAATCGACATGGATTTTAAATTCGTAAAGATTCATATATTAAAACTAAGAGTCAGAAAAGACAAACTGCAATTTATGTTAACAGGTTACTGCTAATCAGCATTTTTTAATATTGTCATTGATAAGCACTTTTCTGTCTCTGAAAATATAAACTCCCACACTTTAAAAGTGTGTGTACAATGCTGAGGACACTACAATATCATGGTCCCATGGCTTTAAGAGGCATTTATCCTGGCAAAAAGAATTTATAGTGTATCCAATTTAACAACAAAAAAGTACTTCAGAAATACTCAGCTGCTGAAAGATAGTTCATACAAAGGATCACTTAGTGCTAACCAGCTCTATGATATGAGCAGCTATACATCCACAGAATGGCTGAGGTTGGAAGGCACCTCTGGAAATCATGCCCAACATGTTCTCTTGAAGCTCAAGCAGGCTGGTCATGGCTGTGTCTGGTTGGATTCTGTGTGTCTCCATGGATGGAAGCTCCATAATCCACTTTGGCAGCCTGCCTCAGTGTTTGACCACACAGACTCTAAAGAATCCATACTTAAAAGGCATCACTTCTATTTCAATTTGTGCCTATTGCCTCCTGCCATGGCACACTAAGCAACACTGAGAAGATCGGTTCCTATCTTCTCTATCTAATCCCCTTCCCCATCATTTTGAGATATAGATATACACACACACATATATACACGCATATATATATATTTTTATATTTCATTCATGAACCTTTCCTTGTGTCAGATAAAAAATTCAAACTCAGACAATCCAGGCATTTAATCATATCCCTCTGCTGGACCCACTCAACTACATCCATGTACCTCTGGCACTGGAGAGACTCAGACTGGGTCCAGTGGTTGAGATGTGTTTCAACCACTCTGATCAGAAGAGAAGGCCAGCTCCACTGGCCTGATGATGCATTTCCTAACATAATCCAGGAGGATGCTGCCTTTTTATGACCCACAGGTGTATTCCTAGCTCATGATCAGCTAGGATGTCCATGAAAGATTTCTATTTCCTTCTATGTCTAGCTGCTCTTTTTTTCCCTTTTTGAACCCTATCTATATTTATGGTGTATCAAGTACTACTCCCAATTTCATACCACCTGAAAAATTTCTAAGGGTGTGCTCTTTCCTACTATCTCAGTCATTAATGTAGTAGTTAAAGAGTTATTGCTAATAGTATTGAACTCTGAGTACGCTGTTGGTCTCTGTGCTGCTGCTCCACAATCCTTGAATTGTAAATTCAGCTAGTTTTTGTTCAGCTCATTGTCCATTTATCCAGGATGTTCTTTATCAGTTTATAAATTAAAGTGTTGTGAGTAATAATATCAAAAACATTAATCATGCCATGGTAAAACACATCCAGCCTTCTCCCACGTCCACCAAGTCTATGCTCTCTCTGCAGGATGTTACCAGGTTTGTCAGGAACACTTTTCCCTTTGTATGTCCCAAATAATCATCACTCATCATTCTTGTCTTTCTGTACTTTTAAATTATCTTAGGGATTATTTGCTCCATCATGTTTCAGTAGTTCAGGTGAGGTTCAATGGGCTATGTCTCCCTGGACCTTCATTCTTGTCCTTCCTGAAGATAGTAGTGATATTTCTATCTTCAAGTCCTTAGAAATCTACCCTAATCTCTAAAATGAGAGAATTCTCAGTAACCTCACAATGTCTTTGAACAACATCCTTAGTACTTGTAGGTATTTCTTGTTGGGTCTCCTGGATTTGATTAAATCACAGTTTGTTCAAATGCTAATCCACTGAGAATCTTCTTTCCAGGGCCACATTCCATGGTGCACTTACAAGAAGGTCCCTAAAGAGGCCAGAATTCCTTTCACCTGAAATCCAGGGTTGGGATCCTACTATTTATCTTCTTCCCTTTTTTTCAGTATCTCAAGCTCCATCATCTTGTGATTGCTACAGCCAAAACTGACCTGATTGTTTCTCATTTGTAAGTCAGAGATATAGGAGAGTAACACTTTTCATTGTCTCTGTGATCACCTGTGTAAATTGTTCCTAATGTTAAAATCACTATTGCTATTAATGGATAATTTGCTTTTTGATCAAAATACTATTTGATTTTGTCATTAATTTGTGTGTTCTAAAAACCTGTAAGAATTCACTAAGCTGTTTGATCCAATTCACCCTAGAAATTGCTAGAAATAGATGTATGAAATATTAAGTGAGCTGTTAAATCATTTTCACTTGTGAGTGGCCTGAATTTAAGGGTTTTCCCTCTTTATATTGTGTTGATGCCTGTTTAGTCTAGAGTCCTTGCTTCTCTTCAGGGCTGGAGTGCTTGTGGAAGTACCACATGCCAGTTGTTTAAATATGCTTGTCATCATGAATTTCCTCTGTCAATCTTAAAGTTAAGTTTGACGCAATGAAACCCCATCTTGCCTAAAAAGCTCTATATAATTCTTTGCTTGCCTTGGAAATTACTCAAAATTACTCAAATTAATTTCTCAAATTAATATGTCAGATTTTTTTAACAAAATGAGCAATCTGACATGGTCTGCTGATATGCTTAGTTGACAAAAATCCTGTGCTCCTGGTTTGTGATGCTTTCACTAGTGGTGACACAAGACAGATATTTTTAGGGTAGTTTCAATTAGTCTTGAAACTAGCAGTAGGATAATTACAAGACTACAAAGGAATGTGTGTCATAAATGAAAAGATGGTTTATTTCATCCATAGCATATGGAAGACTATAACAAAATGTTCTCCATAAAGATAAGTTAAAAGTCAATGGTTATAATAAAACATAATTAAAGATGTTTCTAACATTTCTGTTTGTGATTTTTAACTTCATATACTATCACAGGTGCTTCAAATTTTCAAAGTCAGGTCACAAATAATCTAATATCTTGTTCTCCATTATATATGCAACTGGCATTTTAAATGTCTCCCAGCACAAGAGGTATGTTGTTACCAAAAGAAACAGTTTATTTTAGTAAATAAATTTAAACCAAAAGTAATTCTACAGATTCTGCAGCAACTTTTAAAGCTTTTAAAATAATATTTTGTTTGCTCTCGTGTCTTTGCATTTTGATGTTCATAATGATTTTTTTGATATACATATTTGATATACTCTGAGACAGAAATCTAATTTAGTAATATTGATATTACATGGATCAAACAGTTTAAAATGGCCATTATTATTCTGCTACAACAATTAATGTACTGAATATATTACATTTATAAAGTTTACTTCCCATGACAAAACATACTAATTCAATTTATTTAATTGCAGTTTTAATTAACAGTTTGCTAGTACTTGGCCTGGGGACAAAATTGAAAAATTTGACCTACAAAGTTTTTAATGATTGAAATGTAGGGGCTTTACAAAATCCCTTGGCAGCAACCAGGCAGAAATAACTCAGACTCCTTACATTAGATAGAGATAAAATTTGTGAATAGAGAAGAGAGCCAGGAAATGAAAACACATGAATTATGGATTCTTTATTGTGAAAATCAAATGCTTTTACAATGGAACCTCAGAGGTCCCTATTGGAGCAAATGCTATTTAGTATCTTCCTTAATGACATAGATGGAAGGATGGAATGTACTCTCCGCAAATTTGCGGATGACACAAAGCTGAATGGCATGGTTGACATGCCTGAAGGATGGGATGCCATCCAGAGGGACCTGGCAAAACTCAAGAACTGGGTCCATGCGAATCTCATGAGGTCTTATGAGAGCAAGTACAAGGTGCTGTCCCTGGGCTGGGGCAACCCCCAGTATCAACACAGGCTGAGGATGAACAGATCAAAAGCAGCCCTGTGAAAAATGACTTGTGGGGTCTGATGGATGAGAGGCTGATTATAACCCAGTCATGGGCACTCCCAGCCCAGAAAGCCAAACGTGTCCTGGGCTGCATCCAGAACAGTGTGGGCAGCAGGGGAGGGAGGGGATTCTGCCTCTCTTGTCTGTCTGCTCTGGTGAGACCCCAGCTGGAACCCTGCACCCAGCTCTAGGGTGCCAGCACATGAAGGGCATGGACCTGTGAAGGTGAATTCAGAGGAGGATCACTAGGGTGATTAGAGGGATGGAGGAAAGGCTGACAGAATTGGGATTGTTCAGCTTGGAGAAGAGAAGGTTAATTGCAACTGTCCAGAACCTGAAGGGAGCCTACAAGAAAGATGGAGAGAGACTTCTGTACAAGAGCATGTCAGGACAAGAGGGAATGGATTCAATCTGAAGGACAATAGGGCTAGTTTAGATATTTGGAAGAAATTCTTTACTGTGAGGATGGTGCAGCACTGGAACATGCTGCCCAGAGAAGCTGTGGGTATCCTATCCCTGGAAATGTTCAGGGCCAGTCTGCATGGGGCTCTGAGCAACCTGGTCTGGTAAAAGGTATCCTTGTCCATGGCAGGTGGGTTGGAAGAATATGATCTCTAAGGTTGCTTGCAACCTAAAGATTTTATGATTCTATGATTTAATTTTTCCCTTTAAAGTAATCCTCCTGCAAAAGTGTTGCTAAATTATCCTGTTATTTTCTTCTTAGGAAATGGAGAAGGAGGCATGGGCTGCGGTGGGAGGCATGGGTGTGGAGATGAGTATCTCCTTCCCGTCTGCTTTATATCTTCACATGTTGTCTTGAATCAAGTATCAAGTTCATGTTATACATCATGGGGGTCCCATATTTACAGCAAAGGGGGCCCTTCCGTGACATTGGCCTTCAATTACAATCTGTCTCTTCGGCTTAGATACAGAATCTTACTCACTTGACCTAGTGCAGCCATGAAAAAAATTTCTAGGAAAAACTTCCTGTGAGTAATTCATCCTTAGTTGATTGCTGTACTAGGTTCTATTAGAAAAGTAATTTTTTGAAATTTTTGTGGCCAGAGGCAGAACAAAGATTTGATTTGAATTATGCTTACTTCAGGAAGTCTTGAAAAGTATTTTGTCTCATTGGTTACACTGTGCATAGAACAATCCCTTCCCTTTCTGATCTATCTGTTCTGAAAGAATGCACAACTTTTTGGGTTCAATGATGACTAAAACAGAAGGTACATTTTTCCTTATATAATGGAATTACATGGAGAAAGAAAATAAACTACCTGGACATTTGTACTAGTTTGAAAGCAAGCCAGTGGGAGATTCCAAATCAGAACTACAATTTAATAGGAAAATTAAAATAAGAGTAACAATACAGAAACACTGGCTTAAACTGACAGAATCAGGGTACAACCTGACATCCTGTTGGTCAGGGTGGTGGTAGCAGTCTGATTAAATGGTGGCTGCAGTCCTGTTGAAGTGATAGATGTGGTTTTGTTGAAGTGGTGATCCTATTGAAGAGTCTGGTCTTCCTTTGAAGGTCCAGTGGTGGTTATGTAGACCTTGTCCTCTGGGAACCCAGTAGGTAAGGGTGCTCATGGTGTACCAATCTTTAGATCATATCCAGGTAGGAATGCTTTGTTCCTCCCCCTGGGTGGAGCATTTCACAATGAGATGATGTAATTTTATGAGTCGTGCAATGAGACTTTAATGACCATTAGCAGAGATCACCTGGGAGGGAGTTATCAGGGATGAGTCATGGAGAAGATAAAGATCACTGCCCCACCTGTAGATATTTTGGAATTAGGTTTGAACTACCCATCCTGGGCCCCACACCAAGGCCAACTGTGAAGCCTGTGGCGTAGTAAGAAATTAGTTGGTGAAGTAGTGACACAGTTAAATTAGGTATTAAGATGATAGTAGGAGATAGTGGGTTTTTCAGGTGTTAATAGGTATAGTATTAGTGTGAACCCTTTATCCACCTTAAGGAGCAAGTGAAACGTTATCTATTTACATTCTTTCTCTGCTGTATGCCAATGAAAATGTATCTGTATTTGTAAACTATCTAAAAGAGTATATAACCTGCCATTTTAGATTAAATAAATGCAGAATGTAGCATTAATCATAGTGATTGGATCTGTGTTTGCTCCAGTCCAGCTTCCCATTTATTTTAAGGGTCCTCTCACTTTACCCACCTCTTTTAACAGCTTATGAAGATAGTAATAGAACATATGCTTTTGATTACATCTTATATTGTAACCTAAGACAAAGTTGTAACCAAAATATTTATATAAATACCTTTCTACTGATATTATTTGACCCAGGCTAGCTTTTACTGCAACCTGAAGTACATTTGCTGCATCTATTTATTTGAAGGAGCATTAACAGATATAAGACTTGTAGAAAATAAAAAAAAAAAAGAAAAAAAAAATCAGCTTTCTAGTTCAGTTGATGACCTCATTTTGTATTGACCTTTAAATATCTGCTGTTGACTAGTTATGGAAATACTGAAGAGTGCCATATGTTTTTGAATGTAAAAAAATTTACTTGTGTAAGCTTTCCTCCCAAGAAAGGACTTCACGTTATGTGAAAATTAAGTTTAAAAGAATTGCTTTGAATAGTTTAAGTATAAATGACAGAAAGGAACCAGAAGAATATCTTGTTTTACCTCCATTAATAATATATAATGTTACTCAAGATCCTAATCCAAAATGGAAGGAGGTGTACAGCTGAATACTTGGATTAATAAAATCATGGCACAACAACCAAATAATGACTCAAGCCAAGTGTCTTTGAGAGGGATCCAGCCTCTCAAATGGAAAGCCTGGGCTTTTATGCCCATAGTGCAAGAAAGTCTGGGGTCATGGTCATGGTCTCCTGCTGATATCATAGGTCCCCAGGTCCTGGTGCCCTTTGTTACGCAAAGGTCAGCACCAGGTCATGGCCTCTTGTCTTGGGCTCCCTTTGCCCAGGGCTCCACCTGCAGCTGTCACTGCAGCTGCAGGTCAAACCACCTGCACTGGATGTATGCAGTAACAACTCTGTGCATGCAAACAAAAAAGGAATGAGGTAAAAGAACTAGAATATGGAGAAGGACATAAGAAAAGAGCTAATTGCTAAAATTTTGTATATGTAGCTAAAGATGATTAATGATAAATGAACTACGTAATCTTTAGAGGTCTTCAAATTTCAGTCTTCACATTTCCACAAGGATTATGAAGTTTGTTTACATTATGATAAAAATATTTTATTTTTTCACATATAAATGCAATTCCCATTGTAGTATTTTGAAACAGACAATAAGAAATTAGAAAAATGTGGGTATCTATCAACGCATAATGGTTCATTCAAGTTCCATGATATGCGTAACAGGACAAAAACCTAATTCTGACTAAAATTTCAATACAGAACATTGTGTGATGGCAGAAGAGTTGATGGACTTGTGCACTATTCAAGAAGAGGCTTTACAATTTTCTAAGGATAAGAGGATGGTTGTAGAAAAGAGAGCAATTTATTTATTTATTTACTTATTCATTTATTTATGTTTTTCAAAACAGCCAAATATTTCAAAATGATGAGCCTGGGAGCATATCTAAAAGAAAATACTGAAATAATGGAACTTCTTTGCATATTTATTACTATCATATTTTATGAATTTACACCACCTTCCATGTGTAGGTCTGGAAGCTTTTGGCCACACATGAAAAAGATTTACTGCCACTCTATTTCTCATGGCCATCTTTGATGGAAGGAATGCAACCAAAATAATGTTCAAACTTCTACCTGGAACTGAGGGAAGAGTCTTACTGATAATACTTTGCTTGTCACAAACTGTTTCACCCTCTTCACTGCAATGGCAACCTGTCATATTAGGATTAAGTTCCCACATAGTCTATTGACCTGTACAAAAGAGGAGAGGCAATGGTTCCATATTAACCAGCAAGAAGAGCCTGATAACTAATTTGAAGACAAACAAAATATCAAGTAAAATGTAATTAATGCAATTAGATGGAATTAATAGCCCCAACTCTATTATTTCTTTCAACAATGTCTGTTCTTTCATAATTTTTAATGATCAATGAACTTCAGTATTTTGATTGATTTTAATATTTTTTCTCTAGCAATGTAAGGGTTGATTTCACAAAAGCTTAATTTTCCAGTGAAGATTTCCCTTACTCTAGTTATTTTCTTTCTTGGACCTTGTTTTACTCCTGTATTGGATTTCTTTGTAGCCAAATTTGCAATGAAATCCAGAGGTGTGATTGCAACACAGGTATCGATAAGTGATCCAGTTTTAGCCTCACTAGTTTGCTTAATGAGAGGAATGAGATTGCAGCATCTGTATTCAGTAGTGGATGTCCTTGCAAAGATAGTTCTGCTTCTGTGAGCAGTCAAATGGATTGAGTATAATCCACTTTTGCTGCAGTCACAACTGCAAAGGTATATCAATAGTTTATGTTGACATAACTCAACAAATAGACGATTAATAAGGTATAAAAAAGTTTAGAAGTAGCTTCTGAAATATTTTTTAATCTGCAACATGGTGGGTCCTGTCACAGAAATCAATAGTTTACTACAGGTAAATGAAACTAAGAGATTGAAATTAGACAAATAAAATAAAAAGCTGATTTCAATTATATTGTACTCATGAAGTTCTGATGAAAACTTAGATCAACATACTGCAGGCTGACATGTAAGGAGTATGATTTCTATACCTAGAGAGTAATAAAGTTTGGTCAGTAGCGTTACTCATTTTTTTTAATTACAAAATGAAGGTCATACCGCCAAACAATACAGGCAAGCATAGTTTCAGGTACTCTAATGAGATACCTGTGGGCGTATATGTATTTTCATTTTACAAGAAAAGTTACTGTCTCAGGAAGATTTTGATAGACTTCCAGACTGAACCCATACAAATTGGACAAAAATCTGCAGCTATGTTAAATTGAAGTACAGGACTCTTAAGCAATCTACTGACTTCCATTCTGAAATTTGCGGTAGAGTTTAATATTTTCTTTATTGCATTTCTGATTGTGCACTGCCCATTTCAATTTTAATGAATGAAAGTCATTCACTAAAATTCATAAAATATGCTGGGAATTTCTGCATGCTCTGGAACTGGAATGCATAGTATATATAGTCCTTTAATTCAAAGTCCAGATCAGTCTGAGAAAATAAAATCAAACAGCTTGACAGATAAAATATAAATATTAGCTTGATTATATCTACATATACAATTACTGTTGTTTTTATAGAAGGAAGATAAATATAGCCTGCTAATGTTCCTTGTACCCTTCTTTGAGAAGCTCCTGGAGCTTTCCTCTGAAGTGACATTGCAATTCCCAGGACTTATAGCCTAGAAATTGTTTCCACAGCAGCTTTAACATTTATTTTTATAGATATCTCTACTGAGTATTAAAATATGCCTCATGAAACGGCTTCTGCACATCTGGTAAAATATATACATCCTGGAAAGTTCTTTTCACAATTACCAGAGAGAATCATTTCACAAGTTAAAATAGTCAAATTCTCTTCATCTGCATAAAACACAGACCCTCAAAGCTTGTTCTTTTGTAACATGTACTACTGATCTTTAGCTAGTTATGGTGTAATTTGTTTAATGCACATGAGAAATAGATTTAAGTTTTTAAGGTAAAAGTTGTAAGTTGAAATTGCAACTTTAAATGTTGTAAAATAAAAAGGCACTTCCTAATTCTTCTTCTTTATTCAATAATGTGAGGAATACTACTATATATTAAAGCACTCTATAGTAGTTTTTTATATTTATTTCTAGTGCTATGTAAATACTGATTCAAAAAGACACTACTAGTGTCTTTCCATTGGTTTTTGCTATGTTCTCCACATTATTTACATGGTTGGTTCTACAGTTGCTCAAAAAGTGTCGGTTTCAGAGATCACAAGGTCAGTAACAAACTCAATAAAGCACAAATAGATGGAAAAGTTCTTCTTAGATGCCACTGATACATATTTCTCAAATTGTTTGTAATCTGAAATTTAGAGTATGAATAGTTCCTTAAAGTCTATGAGTTTTTAGCCGCTTTACTAAGAAAGCATGATATTTAACTATTTGTCTTTATAAGTACTTTCTGTTTTCCATATGCAACACTACTGTGGTGACATAAAAATAATGATGTGACAAAATGACAGGAAATACATTTGAGATATTTTTAAAAGGTATTTAATAGTAGGCAAAACACAAATGAAATGAGAAAATGTGCAATATAGGATAGGATTTATATGTCTCTGTATATAAAGTGGAAGTAATGTTAGAATGGTATAACTGTAGGTGAAAAGCTGTGCAAAGTTTTGTAGGATTATATTCAGAGGTGAACGTGGGTACATTTAGTCAGAAGCTGTAGAGGAGTTTCTTTGTCTTCCTTCTAAGTAGCTGATCTATTATTTTTTCAAGTTATGAACATCAGAATTTGTACATTTAAAGCACAATTTCAAGAAGTTGAAAAGCATGAAAAGTTTTCAGTATCAAATGTTTTACATGTTGTGAAGGCAACAGAATATTAAAAATTCAGCATAAATTATGTTGATCTCAGCATTGAGGAATGTGGTGGGTTTCAGTAGATGCATCTGACTGACCTGTAATACTCTTCTAAAAGAGATTAGTCATGTCAAGGAACTGCTTGGTTGATAGTAAGAAAATTTAAGTGGTCTTTACAGCAACATTCAGTCATAGTTTTGTAAAAGTCCTAATTATTTATATTTAATTTCTTGTGATAATTTTTTTCCAGTTTTGTTTAAATACTAATGTAATAATGTCTTTGTTCCCATATTTCCTGCATTTTTTGCTATATAATGTTACCTCTATTAAAGCAGAATTTAATGAGAAGTGATTTTAAATCTGGCCCCTTATTGGACTTAAGAGTAACAGTTTTAGTCTTTTAGTGGATTATGGTTTTGTTCTTAGATATTCAGGCCTGAAGACTGGAATGGTTCAATTCTTCAGAAAGAATATTTTGCACTTCAACATTATAGGCACCCAGATTATTTAAGAATGATTTACCACCAGAGTAGACTTAGAATATATCGTGCAATGCATAGATGGAGCAAGGAGAGCTATGATATTGTATTGAGATGCTAACTGTAAAAAACCATTTGTTTCAATTTGTCCCTGAAAATGAATCTGTATCCAGATGTGCTAGATTTGAAGTGTCACAGGCATCTGAATATTTGTTCAGTACTGTCTCATTACTGAAGTGGAGATTCAGTTTATACATTTAGAAGCATTTTTATTTTTCTGAGTTTGTTTGGATATATATTGCTGCTTGAGCTGTTACAGTGCTAATGAATTTTAAACAAAATGGATGTGAGACCTATGAGTAACTGTCATTCCAAAATTAGTGCATCCAAAAATTAGTGCAAGTTTTCTCAAAGAGTTTCTCCATTGACACTGCTGACTTAAGACTGAGTTAACAGTCCTTGTCTTCAATAACTCCAAGAGCCAGTGTAGCTACATAATTGCTTACAGAGGGAGACAACAATTCAGAGAATCCAAGGCTGAGAAAGAGAAGTATATTTAATTAAGAGTTCTTTTTTTTGCTAACATAGTTTCTGGACAAAACACACCAAAGCTTCCTGTTGCTGTTGAACTAAAATATGAGACCACACACACTAACAATAAAAATGATCACTCTGAGGCTCCTCTGTGTTGCGATAATAAGTGACGCAGGTGCAAATGAGTGCTCTTTATTGCCAAAACTCAAGCCTTTTAAAGCAGTTAGCCTGTTATTAGTTTACATAGTTTTAAGGCACAACAAGCCCAAGGCAACCAACAACTGTACACATGATGTGGATATGATGTGGACATGTGGCAGTCACACAGCATGTTTTCATGTCTCCTACGACTCTCAACCTCTGTTCCAGCTGAGTCACTCTGCCATAGTTTCCTTCTACTTAGCCTAAATAACAGGCCAGAGCCATGTTACAAGGCCTTCCCTTTATAATTCCTTACCTATTGGTAACACCTCTGAATCACTCCAAAAGAGGTGTTAAACATTCTCTTTTATTAACAGCTAGTCAAAACAGGAAGCTAGTGAATGTGGCTAGTTTTAGATATGTCTGTTTTAGGGGTTACATTGAGCTTTTTTTCCTTTCTCAAATCCCAAATTGTCTGCTTCAAGTAATTTAGAAAACACCAATGACAATTTGATTCTTTTGAGACTGCAGTTGTACTTCAGAGTGTGCTAGTATTATTAAATGGATGATAAAATTTTTGTAATAATCTTTAAATTACAGTGAGTATAGTACTTAAAAAGTGATAGGTAGTAATTTCCAAGTGTCAGCACAAGCAATCAGATGATGTCTCTGCATTTCCTGTATAGTTGTTGTGAGGTTTTTGGAAGAAAGGCCTGTAATGCCCACTGTACTCTGCAGGGAAAGTTTTACTCTGGACAATGTGCAGGAGAAGTGAAAAAAATTTCATAAGGTAAACAACATAGAATTTTTATATGCAAACTTTACAGCATCCAAACAGAATAAGGCACTTGGAAAACTTTCACTTAGCATACTTTAAAATAACCAGACAGAAAAATGCATTTAGCAAGGCATTTACTGCACTTTTTTGTCTCACTTGCAATGTATTTCAAGAAGAGGAAGGTAAGAACAGAAAGGGAAAGAGAAACAGAGAAAAAGAGAAAAAGAGAGGTTTGTTGAAAGAGATTGTCACCACTGTAGGAACTAGTGTGATCTCAGCAGATTTTAAATCCAGGGTAGAGGAGCATGGCACCTGTCATACTTGCCATCCTTATATCAGTTCTGACTACCTGTGTCCTTCCCCAGGTGGGCCTATGCTAATTTCAGCATCAAAATCTTGTCCCTGCACTTTACACAGTGCCAGAACTAACTAAATCAGATGAATATGAGGGCTGCTGGTAAAATTAAGAGCCAGATAGATATTTAGAATATTTTTCATTTCATGCATTTGGATGCGAAGTGTAGTAAAATTATGTGGTCAAGTTGAGCCACAGATCTAACAAATCTGAGCCATAAAAACCAAACTCTCATGTTGTGTGTTTATGTATGTTTACTTTAGTGTTGTTGTGATTGTTATTATTATCAAATTTACCTTATAGAATCATAAATAAACAAGATATCTTAGATACTTATAAAAGTTTTAAACTACCCCTTTAAGGTCTTTGTTTTCTGTCCTTGTCTAAACTACCAGAGAATACAGAAACAGCAGTTACCAAATTTTTTTAAAAAATGAAACTGTATTTTATTTAATGCTTTTTTATTTTATTCTGGCCATGTAGGCAAAGATTTTTTTATGAATGTAATTTAGGGTAATGCATGTCTTTACTTTATGCAATCAGTCCCACAATCTAAAATGAATGCATACATTTAGTCAATTGGATGCAAGGTGTTTGCTAGGTCAGCTTGTGTTGGCATTGTTATTGCTTCTCTGTAGAAGTAAAAAACCTTTACTAAATTTGTAGTTATGCAGAAGTCTAACATCCAGCTGCAGATGCATCAGGATGAATTTTATTCAAACACCTGCTTCTTGCTGCCCTATGTATGTACACACATGGATGAAGCTTTTGAAAGTGCAAAATAATTTTTACATATATTGCTGCTAAGGATTTTTACCTTGAGAAATTATAAATTTGAAAACGGAACTGTGAATAATAATTTAAAAGATTTTTTTTTTAAACCTCAGAGATTTCCTGGGAATAATGTCTTATACAGTGCACTTGAATTTTTATGTTTTTATATGTATAATCAATTGCTGACAGCGTAATTTGGCAAGTAAGCTTTGGTTAGATTCTGATTTTAGTAGTTTATAAAAATTTTGAACTTGGCCTTGGTGTGACCATATTTTTTTATCTGCTCTTTGTTGAAAGGTGAAAATTAGAAAAATAATTATAAGTTTGTAAATTTCTGTGGCTTATCATGCAATTCCAGGTAGCTCATTGTCTATTGAACCTAAACATGCAGGAAAAACTCACAAAATTTGAAACCATAAAGTAAATATGGTTCTATTAGAGACATTATGTTACATGTGGCACTACAGATATGTAAGCATGGCAAAATAAAATGGAAGTTAGCAGAGAAGTTGTTAATTTTTTTTACATATCTCTGAGGTAAATTAAAAAGACAAAGTATCTCCTAGATGTGTTAGTCACCATAGATTATTTTTGTAATCCATATAGCTTTGTAATAGCAGTGGTTGTGTCCGCTTAAGATATAAAATAAACTTTGGCTTTGCTGTCATGGAGTATTTTCTGGTATTCTTTTTCCTAGAATTTATTTAGATGACTTTGCAATGTTAAATCGTGGAAAGATGGAAAACTTAATAAAAAAATTGAGAGCAAGACCTGTAACAGTTCATATCTAATTCAGCTGTCTGGTTTATATTGTGAATATTCTCCTGTACCTCTTATTGTTATACTAAGGCTTCAGTGTTATTCACAGGTTTATAGCTACCTCCTGGGGAGATAGCTGAATTTGAAAAGAAAAGACAGAAAAAAGACTTACAGTAAAGAATATAACATCTTTTCTGTGTCAATCCCAAAACTGCATTTTTTTCATATTATTCACATCACATGATTTTTTTATATTGTATGGTTGGTAGCACATCTTTCTTTCTTTCTTCCAAAATAGTGATGCTGCTCTGGGGTTTCTTAAACCTTTCTTCACATGTCCACAACCAAAATCTGGCTTTCTAAAAAATAGTTTTCCTAGATAAGCAGGACCATCATTGCCTGTAAGGAATAGTTTAGATGTTTTGAAATAAAAAATTACTAAAATGGTGAAAGGTGCTTGAGTCCTGATCACTGAAGTTTTTTGCCTACTAGTATTGGTTTCTGTAGGACAGAAAAATGAAATTGGCTTCATTCAGTGGTTTTACATGGAGAAATGTGAGGCATTAATTCATAACCCAATATTTATTTGTTTAATTATGTGAACAGATTTTACACAATAATCTCAAATAATCCAGTTATTATGGAGCAGTAATAAACCCAAAATTTAACTGATCTATCTCTGGCCCTTGACAGAGTTCAATCCCATTTATAATAATGAAGTTTCTACCCTCAGTACCTTGTATTCATAAACTGTAGCAAAAGGAGGTCAGCATTCTCTTGTCTATAGAATGATTTTCACACATATGGATCTAGAATATGTATGGTGAGTCTTGAATTAGATATTTGTAACACTAGGAGTCAAGTTAAAATCTATGCTTACTTTGAAGCAGTTTTTATGGATAAGGTCCCAAATTTGGGGGATTAGGGATTTTCTTTTTTATTATTGGTAATAAAACCAGACAATTGGAATTGTGGAACTTTATATCAAGGAGGATTTTTCAATGAATACTGCAGGCTTTGAATGAATAGTAAGAGCCTTTGTGTCAGATTTCTGAGGAACAGACATTCATCTGAAGCTCCATCAGAATGTAATTTAATTATCTCAATTTATCTATTTATAACTTGGAATAGAATTCAAGAGATTCAAAAAATGTTATGTGCTGAAAGCTTACTGAAGACACTCAGGAAGGACAAAGTAGAAATAAAATCTATTTAGATTTCTGAAAACAGAGGTCACCCAGTTTTGCATCTCATGTTCATTTGGTATAGTAGCTGAAAAAATGTCCTTATGTTTTGACATATTGACGAAGGCTGAAAACTAACTAACTTATTTTCAGCTATTTATATATTCCTTAGGTGTCCAATTTTATTGTGTCTAAAATTTATACTACATTTTAAGAAACACTAATAATATTTGAAGTGTAGAAATAACAGCCCTTGGATTTTTTTAGAGTTTTTTGTTTTCTTTTCTCGATATTATGCCAGTTTTGAAGGCCATGTGAAGTACCTTAAATGGAGAATGCTCTACTGTAACATACGTAAAAGCTAACAGAAAGGAATGATGGCTTACACACTTGACAAAGTAGACCTGTGAGTAAATACACTTTGAAATAAAAATATTGCAGCCCATTAATAAAGATTTTATTTCATCTTTATGGCACTGAAGGTAGTAGAGTTAACGTTACAGTTCTATTAATGTATCATGATAAAGAATTAAGACAATGGTTTTAAAAGCATGGCTCCAACATTTTTGTTCAGGAGAAAAAAGAAAAGTAGAATTCTTGTTACTGTACTCTCCGCAAACTATATAGTTGATCACTCCTAGAAGGTTTCATGGAAATGCTCTCCAAAATGGTATTATAACCAGGTTAGTTTTCTTCATTGATTTATATAATTAATAAAACAAAAATCAATAAATATTTAAATTTTTAAAGTCTTTAGTAGGAACACAAAAAAGCTTTATAAGCTAGATAGATAGATTAATCTAACTTCAAAAAGATAAGCTTTTTTTAAATTACAATACTACAGAACTGAATCTAAGTAAGAGCAAGAGAAACTAGAGAGATAAATTTGTTTAGAAAATATGAAAGAATTTGCATGGTTATACTTTCTGCAATGTGAATGATAAAAGCTTTAACAAACCAAGAAGGATTTTTTTGATTTTTAGTGTTCCATCAGAAAAAGATTTCCGACCCAGATCTGTAAATGTTATGTATATACTTGAAAATAACACACACCTGTCAGTAATTAATTCTCCCTTTTATGTTTGCATACCCATTTATTCTTAGAAATTTCCTCAGAGATTAACATAATTTAGTCTGAAAGATCTGACAAGATGATGGCATGAAGCACAGTCTATACTGGTGATATAAGCAAAACTTAAGGTAATGTTTCTTTTTTTTTGTTTAGTGTTACAACTATATGATCACTCTCTTTTTCTCATTATATATATATAGTGCACCTTTGGGTTTCTGTGTCTAAACTGTTCTTGAAAACCTTGAAGAAAAGTGGCTGTAAAATCGATTACTGTGCAACCCCACTAGTGACAGGTCAACAGTCCAATGTCATGCCAGTCATTATAGCCCCTTGTGTCCAAGCTGCTCACACATCTGTGTATAACCAGCTCATTTTCTCCAAGAGGATCTGCTAGAGACATTATTGAAAGCTTCACTAAAATCCAAAAATTTATATCAACCTTCTTTGAACAACTAGTCAGCTTGTTCATAAAAGGAGAGCTTGACATAAAAGGAAATCAGGTTTGATAAGCAGAACTTTCTTCTCATGAAACTGTGCTGGCTATTACTGATATCTGCACTGCCCTTCAGGTGTTGTATAATACCCTCAGAAAAATCTCCATAACTTAACCAGGCGCTGAAATGACAGTCTGTAATTTCCAGGATCATAGCTTTTACCCTTGCTGGGACTGTATTAGCCAGCTTCCAGTTTGCTGAGACTTCTTCAGATTCCCAAGACCATTCAAAACTCTTTGAAAGAGGGCTCAGGATAACATCAGCCAGCTCTTTGAGAGCTCAGATGAACTCCACTGAGCTCCATAGACTTACAGGGATCCAGGTGGAACACTAGACTGTGAGCAAGTTCAGGGTTGACTGGCAATTTCTCACTCCCATTTATCACAGACATGATCCTCCAGCTCAGAGCCCTAGTACCCCAGAGCCCATCATCTGTGTTGTAGAGGGAGACAAATAAAGTATTAATAATCTCTGTCTTGTATGTGTCCCTATTCATGAGGTATTCATGAGATGACCATCCTCATCAGGTAATGGGCTGATTTAATCCTGTACTGTCTTTTGTTATTTTAAAAAGCTCTTATTGCTTCCCACAGTACTGGTCAGCTTCAGCTCCAATTGGTCGTTGGATAGACAAATTTTCTCCCTAGAGTGGCAAGCAGCATCTCTGTATTCTTCTTATATCACCTGACCTTGCTTCCACTGGGCAAATACTTTCTTTTTCTACCTTAGCTCCCTTTTGGAACTGTCTGCTCCTTGGCCTTAGGAGGTGTTGCTTAAATAATGATCAAAATTTATGAACTCTGGCATCTTCAAAAACATTTTTCCCAGGAGACCTCACTAACTAGTTACCTGAGCAGCCTGAATTCTGCTCTTTTTATGTCCAGAGTTGAGGTTTTGCTGGCATTATTCCTGCTGCCAACAGCAATTTTTAATTCATTGGCTTTCTGTGTGTATTCAGTGTGGCCAAGACAGTCACCCATCACCACTCAGGAGACACTTGATTAACAGGCAGCAAATCAAGGAGGGCATATTTCCTGGCTGGCTGCCTCACTACCTGTACCATGAAGCTATCATCCTGTACCATGAAGCTTCTGGATTTCATTGTGCCAGCTGTGTGGTCTTCTCAGTTGGCATCTAGCAAGCTGAAGTCTCACATAATGACAAGAGCAGTTGATTTGAAGGTATCCCTTAGCTCCTTGAAAAATAATTCATTGGCATTATCACCTGGCTAGGTGATTCCACAGTGTCATCCTCAGTATTCATTTATTCTTCAATCCTTAACCAGAACCTCTTAACCATGCCATTGCCAACTGCAACCTCTATACATATACATTGTAGTCCTCTGTTACATACAATGCCACCTCCTCCACCTCACCAGCCCTGCCTATCTCTCACAAATAACCTGTAACCATCCATTGCCTTAGGCAACCCCCCCAGAAGTTCCTTCTTCTAATTCATTGTTTTCTTCGTCCTCAGTTTCCAGATCCTCATATCTCTTCCACAGGAGCACCAGGGAAAAGAAGATCCACTTCTTTTTGATTCACCTGGCACCCCTAGCAGGACCTACCTCGAGGTACTTCAACCTACCCCTGACTTTTACGTCCACTCCTGCCTTTTGTGGAGACAGTAGGGGATTGTCCACTTCCTGAGGTGCAGCCAACTGATATGCCAGCCTCAGAGTTGATACAGATCAGCTCTGCCAGACAGTCCCCTACACATATGCCCTGACACTCCTGAAACTTTCCATCTCTTCTTTAAATAGAACACCAGTAGTATCAATTCACCTATTTGATATTCCCAATCCCTTATCAGAAATTGCAAATAGATTTCATTTTTTTCCTTAAAAATATATATGTATTTCACTTAGATAAACATAAATTTATCTAATTATCTAAAACCTTACTTTGAATTTTGGAATTTTAGCAGTGAAAAAACGCTTTTGTTTCTCCTGGTGTAGTATTTGTGGAGTTTTGAAGTATTTTTGTTTATGTAGTTTGATTTAGTTTATGTAGTGTAGTTTATTCTTCAAATATGGCGTTACTATATCCAATGTATCATATATTGAGAGTATTTAGTTAACGTTAAGAATGAATGTGAAGACCTTAGGTCCTCACGTCTTCTTTGTATTTCAACATTTCTTGCATATTTTAAGCCTGAGGAGCAAAGAGAATTAAAAACCATACAGGGTGTGAGACATAATTAAGGATAAAAGATTTACAATTGCTGTTGAATGTGAGATGAAAGATGCAATATTTAGCATATTTACTTTATATAAATCCATGGAACCTTCCCCATGATTCAAGCTGAGGTTCTCATCGGAAATACAAAGATAAGAAGAGAATTAAGGTGGGATGAAAGCATAAAAGGGACAAAGAGAATTCTTTGCTGCCAATATAAACTACACTTCTTTGTTAACTGGTCTGGCTGGGATAGAGATAATTTTTCACATAGAAATCTCACAGCTCTGTGTTTTGCAGTGGTAGCTATAAATGGGCTGATAACACACCAGTGTTTTGGCTACTGTAGGGCAGTGCTGGCACAGCCTCAAGACTGTCTTTACAACATTCCCACCCCCATACACCAGTATGGTTTGATTGCTTTGTTTTTTGTTTGAGGTTTTTCTTTCGCTTTGTTTTTAAAAATTAAAATTAAAATTTAAAATTAAACTTCCTTTTTTTTACCCCAGTGTTTTTTCATCTTGCTTTCTTTCCAGTTGTTCTGCTGACAAGGGTGTGTGACAGCACAGTTTAGTGGCCAACCAAAGTCAAAACGCTACATCTGGGCATTTTAAAAGCATAAGAACGTTTTAGCCTAGAAACAAAGAAAATAATCCTTTTCAAGAATCTGTTGAAGAACAGTTTTATTCTGAATAAATCGAAAGTTATTCAGAATAAACTCTTAAAACTGTATTTGAAATGTACATATTTTTCTTTTTTGTTGTACAGTAGAAAACAAGAAGGCTCTGTAAACTATGACCATTTAAAATTCTTATTTTAGTACTCTGATTTTACTTTTACTCATTGTTTTTCTGCATATATAAATACAGTGTCTAACCATTCAGCTGAAGAAGTCCGTATCCTCAAATAATTTTTTAAAATAGCTTGGTTTCTTTGACATATGGTACTTATACAATACAACACATAAACCAGTTTTTAAAAACAGAAATACAATCACAGAAAATGATGTAAGGTAACCTAGTAAGTTGATTCTTTTTTAAGTTGTATTTTGGCAATATGTCTTGCCTACTTACATGCAGGGCTCTTTAGTCAGAAGAAAAGTCATCCTTGAAAGGTGATTGATATGTAGGTTACTAAAATTGTGAAAGTTGTTTGCATAGCTGTGTCATTAACTTCTACTAGCTGCCATTCATTGTTCAGTATTCTCCCACCAAAAGTACAGTGGAAGATGTCCACCTTTTAAATACATGATGGATGTTCCATAAATATGTTACCATGGATGAATCAACAGCTGTTAGGCAAAAAAAAAATGAGATGAACATTTATTTCATACACTAGGCAGTTGTCAAGCAATATTAATATCCTTTAGTCAATAGAAGAGTGCAAAACAGCTGCTGAAAGGACCATGATAAACAGATGGCAAGAACAGTTGAGTCAAGCTGGTATTGACTTAACCCCCTTTATACAATTTCTCAAGCTGCATTCCTTGGGAAGGACTTGTACTGGAAAATAGGTTTAAATTGAATTTTCTCCTTAACAACTATAGCATATAATGTCCCAATGTTTTGGTTTGTTTTTTTTTTAGCTGGGTGTGCTGCATGAAAAAATTAATGGACTAATAACTGTATCAGGCAGGAAGGAGCTGAAAATTCATTTAGTACACATGCTGCTAAGCTACATAAGGCTCCTGCGGGCCTATGTTTTTGGAGAATAATAATGTATGTTTTGTTACTTTGAAAAAAAGCATGTTTATCTGGTCTGGTTTGGTTTGGGGTTGTTTTACAGAGTGTAAGCTCTTGTATTTCCACTGCACAGTTAAAACCTATGTTTCAGACTAAGAACTGGTCCTTTCCTAAACACTGGGGGCTTGAAATTCATATGTCTTAGAAAAGATCTTATTAGCATGCAACATTTGTTGCTCAAGGCTCATTGACCAGCTTTCCTTTTCCATAAAAATATAATACCAGATTCTACAGCAATTTTCATTTGCTCCCCAGGTAAACTTTTGAATGATCTCTATAAAACCAATTTGAATAACATCTGTTTCTCCTCCCAGTTTGGGTAGATGCTGACTGAAATACTGAGGAAATTTAAAGCAACATGCTGAACTGCATTTCCAGAACAGTTGTTTCTTTTGACTGGAATCAACAATCACGGTTTTTAGACTGAAGGAAGACATAGAGATTTCACAGTTTACATTGCAATAAAATATAAATTAGTGATGCCAGTCTTTGTAAAAAAAACCTGTGCTATGTATTTCAACAATAACAAAAGAATATATTTTAAAATTAATACTTAGGTTAGGACTTGATTACTTTAATTTCCAAAAGTTAAATAAGATGCTTAGAAGAAAGGGACTTCTGTACTCCAACATCATTATGCATTACTTTCTAGAAAACATTTAGCCATCATGCTGAGTTTCTATCAGATAGTTTAATTATATTTTAGGGTTTTTTACTACAACTTTAAATTTCATTTAGTTTAACTAGTTGCATAAAGAATGAATAATTTAAATATAATTTAATTAATACAATAAGTTTAATTACCCAATTTATAACTTGGATACTGAACTTTAATACAATTAATTGAATATTCATATGTTTTTAAGGGATGTAAAATAAGATCATAGGGCTAAGATTCTTACTCTGATTATTATTTTACTCTCCTAGTAGCACAGCAAATATCAGCAAAGCTGTTCAGCAATTACATACAGGTATAAGAATCTATTCAGTGTAGATTAGTGGGAGGCAGTCCACTTGTGTAACCATGCGCATTCAATGGTGTTTTAAGTATCCTAGGGTATATGAGATTCTTTCACAGGATTTTAATACATGATTTGAATCTGTGCTCTTCTGGATCAGCAGTCTATCACAAGAAGGGTGATCCTTACTTGCGTGAACTGCCATTGGATTCCTGGGCTCTCCAACTGAGCTCCATTTTAAGGCTTGTATAAACTCTGGAAACAAAATATCTCCATATCTTAACACAAAGTATCATTGTAAAAAAGAAGAAAAGAAAAACCAAAATCCTAACAAAACCAACAATCCCACCCCCCAGCCCCCAAGAACAAAAAGAACAACAAAGCCAAACAAAAACAAGAAAACCCAAAGCCCATAAAAACCTAAAACAAAACAAAAAAATCCCAAATAAAACAACAACAAAAAACAACAACCAAACCACCCACCCAAATTTAGCCAAAAAAACCACACACACAAGCAAAAATGCCAATACCACAAAGAAAACCCACAGAATTAATCATAATTCGGCTTAATATTGTTTAAAATCACAACATCATTTTGAAACACATCTTACTTGGATGTATTGCTAATATTTTCCAGCACTACTTAGTGCAGTGTTAAATCAAGGGTGTTAGTGTTATTTTGCAGGATGATATGGAATTTGTCTTCTTGAAACAAATCATTGACTTGGAAGCTGCCACGTTAGCAGTGGAATTTATGAATGTACTACTTTACCAAAATTCCTACATAATTTGCGTTTCTTTCATATAATTTATGCAATTATGAACTCTTTAAAAATGAAAGCATTAAAATTAAAGAATCACTGTATGGTTAAATAGCTTCTGCACTGCATTTGAAATTGTTAATGTGGTTATCCCAAAAATTTTTGTTCCTCTGACAGCCCTCTATAACTATACACATTATTATTCATTCTGTCACATCAAATAAAGCAAAAATATGTCAAGTTCTGAAAGTAATCCTGTTTTGTTAAGGCATACATTGTCTCTCAGATAGGTAATATGGATAGGTTTTTTAAATTAATATCCACCAAGAGAAGTTGATATGGGTTGGAAAGATGATCAATTTTGTCTTGCTTTTCCTACTGAGTCTAGCAGGCCAAAGTCTGAAACTGAAAAAAAGGTCTGTAGCAACTGCATTATAAGAATATCAGGTTTTAATTTCCTTGGAATTATTACTTAATAATGTTTACCTTTCTTTCAGAGGAAAGAATCACAAATGGATTTTTTCTTTTCTCTCACCAATTTTATTTAACAGCCCATGATCGTACACAGATGGGCTTTCCATTGTTTTGCAAATAAACTACTTTCCTCCTTAGATAAGATGTTAAAATATACAACTAATGTTCAGCTCAGAGAACTTATGTATTTCACATACATAAGTTCAGTATAGTATCAGTGAAAGGTGAAAGCAGATCTCTGTGTTTGGTATTAATAACCTAGTATTGTCATGATTGCAATCTTTCTTAGATAAAGAAAACAACAATTTAAAACCACAAATGTTGCTGGTGTTTTTAATTTAGGATTTTTTTCTTT
>VWZU01010708.1:29151-49434 GCA_013397095.1 Sterrhoptilus dennistouni
GTTAGTTGAGTTTGTTTTGTTTATTTGTTTGTGGGTGTGTGGTGGGGGGGAGCTTTGTTTTTGGTTTTCTTTTTCCTCAAATGCTGCAACTAGTATTGGAATTGTTCAAATGTTTATTACATTTTTAGTGTGAATATAATTCCTCTTTCTCAGCTTTAATAAATCTTTTATTTACTTGTATGGTGATGATACTGTCTTGTTGCTATCTGATAAGGGCACTAGCACAAGATTAACACTATTTTTCATGCTCAGCTAATAGAAAGTAACAAAGTGACTTCATGAAAATGGAGATAATACTCAATTTAGATAAGACTTCTGGGGTATTGTTCACTCCTTGACCTCTGCCAAGGAGGAAGTTTTTCAGATTAACTCAGACAAGAACACACAGCAACACAACAGATATTACTAAACATCTTCCACTAACATATCTAGCCTGTTTTGTTCTTTGATCTAATGGCAAGACAGCAGTAAAGATGACAGTACATGTTTATATACATGTTACCCATACAATCTCTTCCAAGTTTGTTTCTTTTCTTTTTTTTTTAACCCACTGGCTTTAGAAGATTTCCCACTCTTTCTAGGTCAGAGTTTAGTTTAGATTAGTTAGATTTGATTCTTTTTTTATGGGCACTTGATCCTGAGGCAGAAATAATGTCAAATCTCCCTATATTTATTTCCTATACAAGTTTGTGCTGTATAAAAAGGGTTATTTCTTCCAGACAGAGCAAATAATGCTATATGGGACTTACTATCGATGTACTATTTTATGTCTAAAGTATTTGGATAAAAACTCTGTGGACTTACAGCAGTTTTGGGTTTTTTTTTGTTTTTTTTTTTTTTTTTGGAATAGTAGTCCTGTTGGAATTGCAAGCAGCCTTGCAATTCCATTTTTTGGGGGGTGAAATGATGGTAGCATGGTACAGATGTGTAAAACCTGAAAGTTGTAAAGATTTAGAAAAAATATTACAGTTTTTAAGCCATTTACCAGATATGAAACAGTCAAGTCTGTACATTAATTTGAGTTCTTTCTGATCTTTGCCAAATCTTATCAAACTCTATTTATTGAACATGTTAATTGATCAACTTAACTGAGAAACTAGCTGAAAGGCAAACTTAATTCAGAAAAGTTTGTGCTGTTTAAGAATCTACAGTTCTGGGTTTTTCCTGGAGTGTGACTCTTACCCAATTTTGTAAACACACCTTCAATAATCTTGAAAGGGAAAATAAATTAATAACCATCCTTTTATCAGTGAGTGTATCTGAATTATGTTTTATTCTTGCATAGGGACTTCAGCAGAAATAATATCTTTACCATGGGTGTCATGACATGTGAACTGACAGTAGTAACATTGCAGGAACATGCTCTTAGCCTCTGGATATTATTAGTCAGTTGAGCCCTTCACCAAATTTTTCCAGTTTATCACTGCACAAGCACTAATCTATTAATTTATATGGTCTGTTTTTCTTATTTCTAATAAAAACCATTGAATCAAAAAAATCTGAGAACTTCTATTTTTATGATCTAGATGAATTACTGCAACACAACTCACAAAAAAATCCAGAATAAAACTCCTCTATATATGCAATATAACACACTAAGAAAATTCAGAGACAGAAATGTGAAGTAACTGCAAAGAATGTGAAGACTATTAATTGTAACTGCACGTATCTGCGTTCTGCTATATATACACATTATATACATACACACATATCAATGTTCTGTGTAACACATAAACACAAAAACATATTTTGGATACAGCATCCAGCTGAGGCTACACAGGCTGATATGGAAAACACATCGGGAAAACATGAAAGAAATGGTTAAAAGTTTCAGAACTCATGGAAAAAAAGCTCAAAGCACACTAGTTACCAAATCAATATAATAGGTTACCTGTGTTAAATAAATGTCACTAAGAGATTGTCACTACGAGATATATATACCCACATTGTAAAATCCTCAAGTTTACCTTGAATAAAAATAATGTTACTTGTATTAAACCTAGAAATTGAGCTTTTTGTTTTCTGGTTCTTTCCCCTCCCTGCCCTCACTTAGGATGTGCCCCGTTTAGTTTGAGTTATACTGTTTAATCTGCATACCCATCAGGCTGCCTGCATAACCCAAATGCACTGGCATCTCTCAGCAGCTATAAGCAAAAAGAAAGAACAGCTGCTAGCAGGCCTCTGTGGGATAATAAATCAGCAACAGGTGCTCTAGGCATCCAGGAAGACAGGAGATCAGGTTGCAAATGAAATACATTTTGGAGGAAACAAAAGAAATAAAAAAGATGTTTGTGAGACAATATGAAGAAACTGTGTTTGATTTTGGCTCCTGTGAAACACAAATTGGCAAAGGGATGAAGATCAACATAGCTAATGAGGAAAGCTTCAGGGAACCTTGCTAAAAATATATTTAAAAAAAACCCCAACAAACAAAAAATGAATAAATTTTCATTTTTGTCTTTATTCATCAAAATAATAAAAGAATTCAATTGCTCACAAATAAAGGTAGACAACCTTTGCATTTTCCTGCTATGGGCCAAAGAAAAAGACCCTAAAACTAAACCTGGTTTGTGCACTGGTATTTCTAACAGGTTTCAGAAAATTCATACCATTTAGATGGCAGTATTAGAGTAATGCTCTGACTTTTCTCTTTACTTTCCTTCTCTCCATGACTGAAATCAAGGGTATTGATAGCTCAAAATGTCTGCCACTGATGTATTTCTTCAGATTTTCTTTTCTTTTGATGTCTGCTGGCAATCTCTGTGCGTGTAAAATGAAGCTGAAGTCAAAGGAGAAATGAGACAATGGACCAAACAGATTTTGAAAAACATCAGAACTGGATTTTTATTTTTTTTTATTCAATACTTTTTCCAGTTACTTAATCTTTCTTTATAATTTTTAGGGTTTTTCCCCCCTTTACATCCTAGAAAATAAAAGAAATTCACTGATATGAATCAGCTTTAATTGTTCTTTACTGTTAGGTGGTTTTCTGTTTATATTTATCTCTTGGATTTAAAAAATTGAAGATGCTGTGGAGAGTAAGAACTAATTGTCTATTAAAAAAAAAAGTTGAGTAAGAGATTTTGTGTGACAAATTGCTATTATTATCCCATGTAGCACTTTGTAAAATCTAATTGGAGAGCAAGACAAGACTTCTATGTTGCACCAATACACAGAATTAAGTCTCAAACACTGTACGCACTCTGCAAGAAATAAAGAGGCAGAACATACAGACACAAACCTGATGGAAATGTATAAAGAAACAGTGCACATATATTGAAAAGTCTTGGTACCAGAAGCTTAAATAGTAGAAATCCAGTCTTTGGTGTATTATACAATGAGTCTGTAAAACAGCCCCATAAATTTCAGAGGACTAGGGATAGTGGTGGTTGTAAATAAACAAAACAAACAAAATGTTTAGTTCCTCAGGATTTTTCTCCCTACTTCTCCCAAGTCTTTAAAGTACTTTCAATCAGTTATCTTCACACTACAACTGTTAAGCATCTCTCATTCAGGAGTCATGACCCAGGTCTACCCACACTCAAACCATTTTATGTTTCTGCTAAAGTCACCAACGGTGACTTTTCTTTTCGTAAATAGCAGAAGTTGAGGTTTTAATATTTATTTCTCCAGTACTTGTGTATATTTCACATATATGGATCTTTTTAATTCCAACAGCTAAAAAACTTATTTCTTGAACATATAATCTCTTACTTTGTTTACTTTCATGTGAAAATAATTAATAACTTCTAATGAACAGTAACAAAACAGGATTGTTGTGTCTCTGTTTCATCCTCTATAATTATAATTTGTCTTGGGCAAGACAAAATTGTCTTTTAAATTGGGAAATACAGTTTTCATTTAAAAAGGAATTTCTTGTTTTATAATGTTATGACTTTAATAATAGTCAGTGACCGCCAATGCCCCAGCATAGTAGTAGAAATGCATAAATAAATTAGTGCCCGAGGAAAATCATAAGGTGTTTTACATTGCTCGATAGTTCATTGGCTGACAGTGCTGGTAGAGCAAAATATTTCAGACTTGGGCTGATATATTTTATTTCACAGAATCGGAGCAGTTAGGATTGGAAGGGACTTTAAGGATAACTAGTTCAATCCCCTGGCAATGGGGATTGAACTGTAATAAAAGGGACAGTCTAGCAGAAGGAATATCTTCTACTAGACCAGATCACTCAGAGCCTCATCCAGCCTGGCCTTGCACACTTTGAGGGACAGAGCATCCTCAGCTTCTCTGGGCAACCTATTCCAGTGCCTCATAGGAAATGATAATTATCCTGGTAATAACATATCTCTTCCTCAGGCTGTGATTTTTCTCTTGATCTGATCCAAATTCTTGTTCTAATTATGGAGGATCTTGGAGCAAGCCTTGAAACAAGAACTGCTCTGCTGCCAATTTAGTACCAAGTTCTGAGTGATGAAAGATGGCGGGTGTTGGAGTTGCCTTCTGATTTCAAGTTTCATGTACTTTGGGAAGAGAAATGCTTGAAATCTTCACAAAAAAAAAAAAAAAAGGTTAAAAATTTTGCATGTGGGTTTTATCTGATAGTGTAATTTCCTGAAAAATGGCTGACCAAAACTATCAAAAATCTAATAAAAATCGCAGATATTGTTATGCTTCCTAAATATTGAAACTGTGACTTAATTTCCCCTCTCTTTTTAGAATTCTGTTATAAGTACAAAAGATATTCTAATGTGTACACTGATACCCTTTTGGTATTTTAATTTTTTTCAATCAGAATTAAGAATAGACTTAATAGACTTAATAGTAGTCCTGGGTTGCAGTGTAGGATGTACACAAAGTATTTATTCTATCACCATCTTCATGAACTGTTAAAACCAGGTGGGCTTGTGTTTTCCCAAGCCCCTGCCTCTTCTGCTAATGGCCTTTGGAGTGTCTTCTGCTAATGGCCCATTAACGCCTTGCCCATGAGTCACAGGTAACTCCCTCCAGGGTTATCTCTGTTTAATGGGCCATCAAGGACCCACTTCACACTTCTCATGCTATTGTGAGATGCTCTGCCCAGGGGGAGGAGCCAAGCATTCTCACCTGGATATAAGCTGGTATGTGGGACAGTGCAAGAGCACTTATCCACTGGATTCCCAGAGGAGCAGGGCTCCCAGACCTTTCTACAGGATCACTGCTTCAGGAAGAGCACCTCACCTGGACTGCTTTCCACCATCCTGCTCAGGTTGTATTCTGACTCTGTCAGTGATCCTTTGTGTCATTGCATTTATTTTATTTTACTTTTACCTTTTTACCTTTCTTCTTATTAAATTATATCTCTGACCTGGTGCCTCTCATTCATTTTGCTTTCAAACCACAACAGTAGGGTATAACTGAATATTTTCATGCACCTTTACATGCATTTAGCAACTTTTAATCCCCTCTCTTTTCCAGTAGCATCAATATCTGATTAAAAAAAATATGCTTTATAATTTTTTTTTCTGTGGGGTTTGACTTGTTTATTGTTGCTTTTAATTAGTAGTTTGTTTATATATTAAAAGATTATAATGAGAAAAGACACAAGAGAATGTGATGAAAGAAATTTGAAATAAAATTCTAGAGAGACATATGTTGGGACTTTTATTGTTTGGGGGCTTTTAATAGTAATATTTTAAAGTAGTATACAGAGGGAATAAAATCCTACATACACCAGATTAGAATATGGTGACCTAAAATTTGAGATGTTTAGTAAACATGATATAGCTTGAAGTTCTGACCTTGAGAGTGCTGGATATGTAATAGATAGGCCTAAAGAGACTTCCTAGAGGAGATGTTGTTTCATGTCTCTACATCTTAGTAAGGACTTATGCCCTATAACTCATGTTCCAATTAGCCTCATAAATGTTTGATTTTTTTCTTTTGCTGTTGTGAACAGCTGAGATTGTTCTACTGGAGAACTCGAAGTTACATGATTCCAATAATGAAGAATTGAGACTACAGTCTTTTTTGTACTTTACTTCTGCTTTTATTTTCCAATACGCCCTTCTCAAATACAAAATAGTTCTGTGCATTTCCTTCTGGGACAAAACAGGAGCAAGTGTCTTTAATGGCATATTTTCTAATTTCTACCCAGTATGCTTTTTACACTTCAAATCGAGACAGTATCCTGGTTTAGTAATTCGACCTTCAAAGAAAAAACCATGTTTTGCACAGTGTGGAGCCTTGCTAGCCCAACAAGCATGATAAGCTAGCAAAAATCATGCCTTCATCTTTTGCTCTGCAGTGACTTATATCTCTTGACCAATAAATAAGTCTTTACCTCAAAATAAATTCTATAATTGGCTTGAAAAGCTTTTTTTAGTGCCTTTTGTGACAAGATGTATAAATGCTAGGACCAAAGTTTTCATGATGTATAATGGAATAATTTAATGCAGAGAGGTTCCTTTAGATTTTAAATGAAGTATCAAGGGATATTTACTGGGAAAGAAGATTACTTGTGAAAGAGAAGGTAATGGAGTTAGTAAACAAAATCAACATCCTTTCTACTGCAAATTTATATTGGCTACAAGAAGCAGCAGTGGATTTTATAAGTAAATTATTCATAGTATCCCACTGTCACTCAGTAACTGAAAAATTCTTTAACTTAGTGAAATTGTATTTGAAGAGTGCATTTATGGCTTTCGAAATTATGGCTTTAATTATTGGTCAGGCACTTCAGCATGGAATCCATAAATGTAACACATTAATTACTCTAGGAGTTAGCTGTGAAGTTAAAAAAAAGAAAGCTGAATACATGGTTCCTGCCTAATTATTTTAAACTCTAAGGAGTCTGATATTGGTCGCCAAAGGAAAAGCATGTTGATCCTTCCATAAAATGTAGTATACACTAGCTTTTATATGTTTAATTCAAACTAGTTCATATAATCCAATCTGTAATAGGTCTTGACACTTTTTATGGGCAAAAATCCTATAATCTCCCAGACATGGGATACAACTCGGGTTTATAATACTTTTTTTTTTTAATAGAAAGCTTATCTCTTATTTAATGTTACTTACAGTATTTATGTATTAAATATTCACCCTTTCCTAGGATAACCACCTGCTGAAACCCTAAAGAACTGTTAGTAGAGTAAGTCTCACAAAATTTGGATGGTATGTTAATATATTCTGCCTCTATATGCTCCTGTTTAATAATGCATGCTATCTCATCCTGGTGTGTAGTTTATTCTCTCCTCAACTTAACATTAGTTTATAAATATTATAACAGAAGTTCTTCAATTGTTAATCCATTTTGCACAACAACAACTTGAGAGACCCCTCATTTTACTGTGTGCCAGAAATCATGTGCCAGAAAGCTCTTCTTTGAGATTAAATATGCAAATAATTTAGGGCTTCTGTAATGATGCAGAAGGTAAAATAATCCTGTTCCGCTAGACTTTTAATTTTGTAACTTTGTCTTTGAATAAAATTTATCTGCATTTTCTAAGAAAATGGCAATATATTTGCCTATACCAAAAGTAAATAAATGAGATTTTACATTTCCATAGTCTTGAACTGGTCTTGGGTTCATCACATCAATTTTTTTATTTTCTTTTTCTCTTTTCCTTCCAGTGTTGACAGTATTTTGATGAATAATTCACGGTGATGTATGCGTACATATAAAGTGTATTAAAAGCATGTTGTTGGAATGGAATCATGAGGCTGATAATTACTAAATGCAATACCTTTGCTGATTAAATCTTGTTGATTATTTCTGGTACACTTCAGCAGTCAGAATTTTTTGTCAATACAGTGTTTCTACTTCAGGAATTAGGTTAGCATGTCAGTCTCAGCTGTACTATCAGAGTATGAGCTGCAGAAGATTAACTAAAATTTGGACACTAGAATTTCTTGATTTGAAATGCCTAGACTCAAGTGAGAAGTCAGAAATCATCTTGTTTAGCCTACAGGTTCATCATGCAGTGTGTGCAAAATGACATTCAGAAAATAGTCTTTTGTACAGAAGCGTTCTTAACTCCATAAGCATACCAGACTCTAAAACAGGTAATAGTTGAGGGACAAATAAGAATGCTGCAGAAGAGCTATCCAGGTACCAGGATAATGCTCCTCCACTGAAAAATGTCTCACAATATCCTCTACATTTTATTAAAAAAAAAAAAAAAGTATTTGTTGCTGGTATTATCAGGACATTATTGTAATTCACTTAGGCTTAATGGATGGACTGATTGTCCCTATCAGAGAACCCTTCTTCTACCAAGAAAGAATACTAACTGTATTTTAGGACAGCTAGTCTACTTTCAAGGCTAATCCATACCAAAATCCGAATTAAGAATCTTTTGAAGTTCTATTAGGTGTGGACTTCAAGAGAAGCATATTGATATAACCACTTTTCAAGTTTGTCTTGTTCCTCTCATGTTATTCAACTTATGCTGAGAGATATACTAGGAAGATCCAAATAGGTTGGATTGCTTATTCAGGTGGGTTGTTTATTCCCTTTTTCCCTGTCCATGAAGAATTTTCTGTTGTTTGAAACTACAGTACAAAGTCTGACAGTGGAATTAATTATTTTTGATAGCCTTATGTCTCCATAAAATGTTGGTTATCTTTTTGTTCAGACCTCTCTAATATTGCTCATCCAATTTAAAAGAAATTTAATTTTACCTGGCAAGGAAAAGCTGCTTACAAAACTCCATTTTCTACTTCTTGCAAGACTTATTTTGAATTCAAACAGTGTTCAAACATAATTTTGAGATGAATATTGTTTAAAAAAGTACACTAAAACCATTTAGGCTACCTATTCTAATTATGGGCTATTATAAGACATTACTTCAAATATGGCTGGGTGTCATAGTTGCTTTCAACTACCCATGGCTTTCATGTTATCTAGAAAAGCAAGTAAATTTCCCAGCTTTTCTAATAGGTACTGAAATGTTCTCAGCATTGACTTCAAATTACATATTTTTCCCTGTTCTTTCTAAGTTATCATATTAGATTCCATTCTGATTTACTATTAATTTAGTGTCAGTTACAATACCCTTACTGTACATAATGTGCATAACACATAACTGATGAAGGAAATTCACCTTGATATATGCTCAAATACTTTATATTTCGAAGTGTTTTCCTTCCTAGTAATATAAAGTGTAAACAATATTTAGATTTTTCAGAAGAGGATTAAATTTAAAAGAAATCTTCCCTGAAAATTGCATGTTTACTTGCAATTTTTTTTTTTTTTTTTTTTTTTTTTTTTTTTTTTTTTTTTTTTTTTTTATGTTCTTTTTTTCCTTNATGTCTTTGTACCTCTACAGAGGCTGAAGAAGGTAGATAAAATAATCATTTAATCACTGGCTTCTGGCAGAAGAACCTTGTAACAGATTACCAGTTGGTTTGGGTTGGCGGGGTTAGCTTTTGGGTTTTGTTTGTTTCTGGTTTGGTTTTCATTTTGCTCTTAGTAATTCAGTGTTATCAAATACCTTATAATGAAACCCATTCATGTTCTGTGTTTATCAAAATCTGGTGTTCAAGATAATAATAAGCAGTGAAGAAAACAAAAAAAAGAAAAGAAAACAAGGAATCAAAACCCAAAAAACCTCCAGATAAATGGTTTAGAGCCAGAAATTTGTCTTAATTATCCTTATAAAGCAATTTTAAAGACAAGAATGGCTAGTTTCCAATTGATTAGCTGTACTTCTGGGATTGCCCCTGCTGTTCAAAATGACTCTTGCTTTAGGGTGACATAGATCACTGGCTTCCTAGTGATGCTAGCAAGTGACAAAATCACTAATTAAAACAGAAAATCTATTTTTGTGTGCATAATAACATGAAGTTTCTTAGCATCCCTTGCAGGCTTCAAGAACACTTGAACATTCTTTCATTTGCATCTTTATAGCCCACAGTGTATTCAATGCCTTTATTTTCTTTTTAACATAGGATACAATTCACAGATTTAGTAAAAATTTTGCTTCTATATGGGTGTTTGATCACCTGTGTATCTCTAAAAATTTTAAGACTGCATAGTAGATGACATTGACTTAATCACTCTTTCTTCAAGAAAGAGCATATCTAACAGGAGGTGAGGCGAAATTAAACCTCAGCCAAATTTCTCTCTATATAATTCTTCCCCAGACTAGTTAAATAAACTGACATTCTTCCTGGGGAAAGCTATGACTTAACAGAATCTGCAGAGAGACCTCATTGCCTCAAGCGCAGAAACTTGGCATTTCAGTTGAGGAAGTGGGGTGATGCTGTTACTAAGGCAACTGGCCCTGCTACACACAGAGAGCTCCATGATTTGTATTTATGACAGGAAAAGTTGTGAGATGCTTCTGAAATGCTTTTTATAAAATTGTCAACACTTTAGAATGGACAAGCAAATAATAGAACCCTCTTCTGTAATGTCATTTGATTTGCCAGTACTATTTGCTTTCCAGCAGATCCATGGTCATTAAGATAATTAACTTGCAAAACATTTGCAGAACTATGTGGCAAGATGACCTGCAAGCATGTAAGTGATCAGCAGTGTCAAATCAAACATAATGGGCCAATCAGTATATTCCTGTTTGTTATATAAATACATTTATTAAAACTGTAGAAATATGCTCTGTAATGAGAATGATAATGTTAGGTTGAGATAGAAAAAATCAGCTGGTATTCCACTATTCATAGGCCACTAAAATCTCACAAATAATAAAAAAAATTGCCATACAGCATTTTTTAAACATGCACATATGCCCATGCTCAGAATAGGGACAAGTCATTATTTCACACTTTTGAGTCACAGTTTGATGTTACTTTGTAAAGGCACACTGAAGATCATAGTAAGCAAAATTTGCCAGTACATTATGATCTAAGGTTGAAACCCACTAGTTACACCAAAAAAGTAATTGAATGTAAGCAGTAAAGAAAAAGGTAAAGATATCTACTGTGGGTTAGAGAAGCTGAATTTTTTTCTTGAGTGCATGACATTCTACATGAAGTGGTAAATTCTAAATATATGTCTAAAGTGATTCAACAGATCCAAGTTAGTTATCTCTTATAGTGTATTTTAATGGTAGTTCCTTTTATATTTTGGTCAATGAATGTCTGCAGTTCATGATTGAGCTCTATTTTTTTACTATCCTTAGTTTAAAGATTCATAATTTCTAATGTGTTGAAAATCTAAAGTATTCACATTCAGTGTTGTGGCAGATGCAAAGTAGGTTTTACTGTGACAGAAAATAGCAACATTTCAAGCACCAGCCTCTTTCAACAGTAAGTTAGTTTAGTTTAGTGATGGTTCCCACTAAGTGTCCTTTGACTGGTTTTCAGTCAGGTTTGCAGTAAATGCCCTAAAGAATTTACCAGATCTAAAATGGGAATTTAATCCATGCTAAATACTCTACCTCAGCTACCTCAGCTCAAATCATCTACAATTGGTTTTATTGTGAAGCATAAAAAATCAGAGCAATAGCATCACGTACTAGCTTTTGACATTTACTGTTTCCTTAACTGCATATTTGCTACTGTAGTCTACATATTATCAGAATCTTTTTCATAATAATTTGAAAAGCTCTAGTTTTGAAAAAAAAAATCTGGATTTTTAATAGATATAATTATCATCATATCTGCTTGTAAATCATTAACAAAACAGAACCTCTATAGGATGGTCTCTCACTGGATATTTTATTTTATTTTTTCAATGTTCTTTTCCTTTTCTTCTTTCCTTTTTTGTTTTATATTAGTCAGTAGGAGGGGTCAAGTTATTCCTACTAACTTGTTCTCTGCCATTTCCTGATTTCATTAATCTTGTGAACAAAATGTCTGAGCTGAACAAATCCCCACTCTTGATAATGAATCCAAAAATTGACGAAGAGGCAGGATATCAAAAACATACGACTCAGGCAAGAATAGCATTTCATCAGACCATACACAATTGAAATCCTTCTCAAGCAATAGGATTTTAATCATTTCCAAAGCCATTAGTAAAGCCAACAAACAGAAAATTACAAAATTATCTTACTTGGCATTAGGTGGCATTTGCTTTTTTTCTTTTCTTTTTCTCCACAGACTAGAATCTTTGTGAATTTCACAAGGTTCAAACTTAGTCTTGCGTATGAAAAGTTGTAGTTGCTGAGGAACTACATCCCTCTGTGCTAGTAAACACAATAAAGGTGTTTTAGATGTGATGAAGAGAGTCATAGAACAGGGAGGTTGGAAGGGGCCACAGTGGGTCATCTGCTCCAACCTCCCTGCTCAAGATAGGTCATCCTAGAGCGCGTAACACAGGATTATGTCCAGACAGTTCTTGAATATCTCCAGTGAAGTAAAGTCCACAACCTCTCTGGGCAACCTGTTCCAGTCCTTGTCACCAACACAGTAAAGCGTTATCCTATTGCTTGGCACGGCTGAGAAGACCCTGGATCCATCCTCTTGACACCCTCCCTTTAGCTACTTACAGAAATTGATAAGGTTCTGTTATGATCTGGTTATCAAAAATTTTACAGTGATGCCTCTTCCTGAATTAAGGTGNGTCACCAACACAGTAAAGCGTTATCCTATTGCTTGGCACGGCTGAGAAGACCCTGGATCCATCCTCTTGACACCCTCCCTTTAGCTACTTACAGAAATTGATAAGGTTCTGTTATGATCTGGTTATCAAAAATTTTACAGTGATGCCTCTTCCTGAATTAAGGTGCTCACAAGGCCAAAGTCAATAGTTTGGGTTTTATTTAACAGTAAATGAGACAGAGAGAGACACAGAGAAAGGGAGAAAGAAACAAAGAAAGAGAAAGAACGAGAAAAGAGGTGGAGGCAGAGAAAGAGAATGACAGAAACAGATTAAGTAGAAAATATCACCACTCTGTGGATCCCAATGGCATCCCACTGATCCTCCCCATCTGATCTTCTTGGTGGTGAGGATCCCCCACAAGCATGAAGTTCAATAGATTATTATAAATTTGGGCCAGGAGGAAATGCCTAGGTATCTCCCTGGCGGGGGGCAAGTTTACCACTGTCTCTTGCTCCAGACTCTGGATCAGCTGCATCACTTTGCATCACACATAGTTTTGTGATCCAAGGCCTCAGGGGTGGGTATGGGAGACGATTCAAGGGTATCTGATGGAGTACAACACCACGTAGCTACCTCTCTTCAGTGGGTGTGGCCTTCCTGGGTGGGGGCTTTTATAGCTGAGCCAGTTTATGTAAGGAAGGATGGGTATTTACCTTTTCTGACCAGAGGTTATGCCACACACAAAACTTTCCTCCTCTCCCCTTGGTTGTGGAGTAGTCTGTGTAAACCTGGCCTCTGCAAGATGACTGTGTGAGCTATGATCTTCCCCACCCCTAACTCAGCCAGAGACAATTTTCTGGACAGCTGTCAGCTTTGTCTTTCTTTTGGATGCATTCTTCCTCACCCATGTTTGTTTTTTCCTAGACCCTAGATAATTGAACAATAGTGTCACCTTTATCTTATCTCAAGGTCCCTTAGGCAATTTGTCTCAGTCCAAGGTTCCAGTCAGGAGACATCATCAAGGAGGGCTGGGCTTCAGTGAGAGGAGCTTTTTATATCTTGTATTTTGTGTCCAAGATCCCCCTAATTAGAGGTTTTTGTCCTTTTCAAAGTCCTGTGCCAGGGTTTGAAAGAAGAGTGGAACTTGTAGCTCAGTCTTAAAAGGAATTTATTAATTTTTTATCTGAAGGTCAGAGTACCGCCTAACACCAGGTTTAGCACGCTGAAAGACACCACTGACAAGAACACAAGACCTGGTCTTCCAGGTCTCTTAAAGATTTCTAATCCAATTAACTCTTAAAATGTACTATATTTACAGTTTTTTACCAATAATTGCTACCAATTCTAGACACACAATTTTCTACATCGCATACATTCTATCAATGTCTTTGTGCCACCACCACAGCAGAATATGGAGTAGAAGAAGAAGAAGAACTTAAGACAATGACCAAAATTCTCCATCTTGTTTCTATCTACTTCCATTCTAAAAACCCAAAACTACAAATTTTCACCCTGTGACAAATGAAACTATTATATAATTAAAATTTTGTTGTTCTCATTTAATCCATAAGTGCTGGCAGTTTTTCCCATGGACTAAGGTCAAAGGCAATGCTTTCCTGGGGTCTCGGCAGGGGTCTTGGAGCCCTCAGGGCAATTTGAGGGGTTTTCCCTGTGGCCTGGACTCCAACATTTATACATAGTTTTGCCATAATGGGTGAAAGTCCTTCATAACAGTGTTTAAGCCATAAACCATAAGATTTCATTCTCTGACAGGTTTCCTGCCAGTTGTCTCTTCTCAAGGCCAAACAGGCCCAGCTCCTTCAGCCTTTTCTCATAAAAAATGCTTCCATCCCCCTCATCACGTTTGTAACTCTTCAGTGGACTTCTTTCCCTCCCTCCATGTCTTTCTTGTACTGAGGAGCCCAGAACTGGTCATAGCACTCCATATGTTCCTCACTGGGACACAGTAGAGGGGCAGAATAATCTCCTCTCAGCTGCTCTTAATGTTATTCATCATGGACCCCAGGACACCATTGGCCTTGTTGGCCACTAGAGCACGCTGCTGTCTTGTGGACAGCTTGTTGACCCCCATGATTCCCAGGTTCTTCTCTGCAGAGCTGCTTCCCAGCAGATCAGCCCCCAGCCTGTACAGGTACCTGGGGTTATTTCTCCCCACTGCAGGACCCTACACTTACTTTGCTGAACTTCGGAAAGTTCCTGTCTGCCTGTGTCTCCACCCTGTCAAGGCCCTTCTGAAGGCAGCTGCATGGCCCTCTGGAGTATTGGCCACTGCTCCCAGCTCTGTTCAAAGTCACTGATAAATAACTTAAGACTAGACCCAGTCGCACTTGAGGGGCACCAGTGGAGCCCAACCATTGGAGCTACCAACTGGAGCCTGCACCACTCATTACAACCTTCTAGGATCTGCCATTCAGCCAAGTCTTAATCCACCTTACTGTCCACTCATGCACTCCACACTTTCTGAGTGTACCTATGTTGTGAGAGGCAGTATTGAAAGCCTTGCTGAAGTTGAGGTAGACAACATCCAGTGCCCTCCCCTTGTCCCTACAGGTATTTGTTCCATCACAGAAGGCAATCATGTAGATTGAGCTTGATTTTCCTGTAGTGAATCCATGCTGACTGCTCCCGATTCCTTTTTTGGCTTCCATGTGGATAGAATTGGCCTCTAGAATGAGAAACTGCATCCCTTTTTCAGGGATTGAGGTGAGATTGATTTGCCATTAGTCCCTAGTTTCCTTCTTGTCTATTTTGAAGACTGGAATGTCATTTGCTTTCTTCCAATCCTCAGGCACCAATCCTGATTGCCACAACCTTCAAATGATGATTGCTTGTGAGTGTCCTTGCTGTGGTGTCTGCCAACTTTCTCAGCACTTGTTGATGAATTCCACCAGGACCCATGGACTTCTGGATATCACTTTGGGCAAAGTGTTTTCTAATTCAGTTCTCCTTGACCAAGAGAAATTCCTTCTAACAGTCCTTCAGCCTGGTCTCCCCTCTCAGAAATTCCTGATGTCTGATCATATCAGTGACGACTGATGCAATGAAGGCCTCCAGTAACCCTGCCTTCTCAGTGTCATCTGTTCTCAGGGTTCCCCCTCTACTTAGTAATGAGCCCACAACATTTTTTGTTTTCCTTTTGTTCCTGATATGTCTAAAGCTCTTCTTGTTGCTCTTGACATCAAGATTTAATTCTGTTTGGGCCTTGGTCTTGTTTTATTTCTGCTTTGTAAACATGTATATATATTCATTCCAAATGTCTGGTCCAAGCTTCCACCTCCTGTGTATTTTCTGCTTATGCTTGAGTAAAGACAGAAGTTCCTTATTCATCCATGCAGGTCTCTTGCCACCTTTGCTCAATTTCTTGCTCCTCAGGACACATCATTCTTGAGCCTGGAGAAAGTAATCTTTGAATACCAATCAGTTCTCCTGGATCCTTCTCCTCAACAGAACCTGCTCCCATGGCATTTTTACAAGAAGATCCCTGAAGAGGCTAAAGGTAGCTTTCCAGAAGTCCATGACTACAATTGTACTTGCTGCCTAGTTTCATCCTAACTTGCTGAAATCTGAAATCTACAAACTGCTGAAATCTGAAATCTACCAACTACTGAAATCTGCAATCTCACAGTCACTGCAGCCAAGGCTGCTGCTAGCCTCACATTTCCAACAAGGTCTTCCCTTTTTATTAGTGTAAGATCTGGGACCATACAATTTCTTGTCAGATTTTCCACTACTTGTGTCAGAAAGTTGTCTTCAGTACTTTCCTGGGACCTCCTGGACTGTTTGTGCTTCTGTGTTGCTTCTCCTGCAAATGACAGGGTAGTCAAAGGCCTCCACAAGAACCAAGGCCTGAGACATGGAGGCTGCTTTAGCTTCCTGTAGAAAGCCTCAACAACTTCTTCCTCTTGCTCAGACAGCCTGTAACAAATATCGGCAGGTGTCACCTTCACTAGTCTGGTCTTTTATCCTAACCCATAAGCTCTCAATTCACTCATCATCCAGCTCAAGACAGAGCTTGATATGTTCCAAGTTTGACCTCATGAAAGAGGGTAGCTCCACCACTGTACCTTTCTGTGTGTAGCCTTTCATTCCAACATTCCACTCTGCTAGAAAATGCAGTATTGTGGCATAAGATTGATCAATTATCTAAATTTATTTGATGTGTGTGAGAGTCCAAAAGTTTCTGAGCATGTTCTTTAGATTTTTTTAGACATGGAGAGCATAATATTTAATATGAGCTTTAGCTATTTAAAGATAGGTGATGACACACAGGCTTTCTGATTTAGTAGAGTAATTAAAAATATACTGAAATCTCAAAACAAAGGTAGATTATGGCAAAATGCAGCAGTTGCAATAAGCAGTTCAATCGCAGTACCAATGTGATTCTCATTACCAGTCTGAACCGTATGCTGTGTCATGATGCTCAGTGTCCTCAGCAGGAAGGAATAGAAGAGTTGATGCTAGCCCAGGCCTGTGGGTCTCTTAAAATTTATTTGCTTGTTACCTTTTTTTTCAGTCTGGGTTGGCCCGAACAATTATTCGCTCTCCAGGTTCTGGTCTGGCTAAACTGGGGAGACACCTACATTTTTTAAATTAAATCAGGGACAAACAATTACACTACCAATTCACAGCTGTTTATTTAAAACAAAGGCCTTTGTGTGGCCTGTGCTCCCTTTGTGCTGAGGTCAAGGTGAGGTTCCTTGCAATTGTTATGGTCTATCATACTCTACATTATCCCCAGAGGTTCACTCTTGTCCACCACTTCTGAGCCTTACTCTCTTTTAAGGATTTATCGATCCGCCATAATGTGAGTCTATCAGAGGGAACTGAAAAACATGATAAACTGAAATATAGAAATAGAAAAATATAGAGAAGCATTTTTAATAATCTAATCAGAGAAAAATAAAAGCACATTCAGAAAGATGAAAAATTAATGCATTGTTAATATTATTCCTTCTCTTTAAAAAATGTTTAAAGTTAACAAACTGGATCAAACCAAATGTTGGTTCCCAAAACAATACAGAACTTTAAAAACAATTTTTTTTTTAAAGTAAAAGAATCAAGGTCAGAACAATGAAACTGTAATTTGAAACACACAAAGAAAAACCGGGAAAAAAATTGTCAGTGAGAATTAGAACTACGGAAAATTAGATTTTGGAATTACGAGTTGTGGAATCATACCTGCTTTTGATATTTGAAATGCTGAAAGCATATTTCTCTGCTGGTCTGACAAGTGGTTTCTTGGGCTCACTGAGTCCACACTGTCCCTTTTGTCAGGTGCTACTTATTTTTCCATTGGGTGATGGATTAGACATATTAAGTTCATGGCTTTAAGCAACAGCTTTGTCCTGTTTATGCTTATAAAAGAAACATCAATCACATTCACCCCACAGCCCTGTTAGTTCTACTCATGTCTCACTAGCTTAGCACAAGTACAATGCAATTTGTAGAGGCAGGTATTACTCACAGTGGTGTCTTCCTACTATTGTGGTCTTTCCTCACCAGCTCAGGAAACCTCACTCTGTGAATTGAATTCTACCATGCAATAGGAAAGCTAATTTTGACAGCATCTATTATCTGGAAATTTGTAATTATTTCTTTGTTAAATGTCAAAATATTTTTTCATTTTCATATGTCAATGAAACACTGTAATGAAAAGTAATACAGAAACTGTTGGCTAATATAAGATGACCTGCAATGACAGATGATAATTTTGTTTTTTATTTTGTGCCTCTTAGTGTTCACATATTATCAAAGAATACTTTTCATGTTATTATATAACAATAAACTCTACATACCTTTCTGTTTGCTGTCAAGAAAAGACAAAGAGCTGAAACACTGTGAGACAATATTTTCTCTAGAAACAGAGATCAAACATACAATCTGTGTATTTTATTATATTTTATCTGACAAAATGTTGCTTGCATGGCTTGGGAAAAACAAAACAGCCAGCTTCAAAGAAGACAAATGGGAATATTTTAGAAAACATATATTTTTTTTCATGTGCATAATTATTTTGTATAGAAATATATATATAGCAATATATGTATATATTTTGTATAGAAATATATATATTTCATATATGGTACTAGAGTTGAGCTAAAGGTTATGTCCGCTGGTCCAGCCTCTTCCAATAAAGAGCTAAATTTGCCTTAATTTTATTGTTTTAATTAGAATGGACAGTTAATATTGATCGACTTCCTGAGCTGATATTTTACTCAGAAATCGTCTTTTGTCACCCAAATCCATTAAAGAGAGAAATTGATAGATTAGAGACACATTTTTAAAACTCTCATTGAAATTGTTTTAAAAAACACCTCAAGTCCCTCAAGCCCATAGCAAAACAAAAAACCAAGCCAATCAACCAACAATGAAAAGGGCCCCAAAACCCACAAAAAACTCCCAAAACAAGATCACAAACAAACCCAAAAATACACATATACATACACAAACCTGACAACCTTAATGGAATGAAACAGAATTTAACTTTATTTATTTATTGACCACAGCCTGACAACTTTTTGAAATGTAGACTCAGTACCCATCTGTTTTCTTTAGTTTCCATGATGTTCAATTTTTTTCTGGGCTTCAGGTATATAAATAATTTTGAAAAAATGTTTATACAAGTTTTCCTACTCTTTATACAACATTTTTTTTTGATGCCAGTCTTTGATACGAGATGTGGTCCACTTCAGCCTTACAGGGTCAATGCAGTAACAGCACATAATGTCATGTGGACAGTTGAAAATGCTTTCATAGGAAAAATAAGGATCATTTTCTATGACTTAAAAGCACCTGTGTTCCATTCTGTTAATCTTGGATCATTTTTTCCTAGCAAATTCCTGTACATTGTCCAGTTTAATTTTGTGTCCAGCACCATTTCTCACAAATTCCTTACATTGCACTGTTTTCAGGATGTTTAATACCTTGAGACAGCTGTGTAGCCTGTGTCATTTCCTGTCCTGTCTCATTTTCACCTTCTTGGCTAATGGAGGCACTTGGCAGGGAAGCCCATTACTCCTGAGGTCACTTCTTGCCCTGCTGGAGTAGAAACTGGAGACTTGATGGGACTTCAAGTCACTGCTCATGGTATGTCATTTGGGAAGGGGCACAAATGGTACTTCATCCCAAGGACAAATCTGCTTTTACTAAAACTGTGGGTTTTTATGTAATGAATAGTCAGTCTACAGAAGGAACTTGATGCTTAGGGATCTGAGCCTAGGACACTCAAAATTGTTTATGAATATTGTAGTGATAATCCTTTTTGGCTCCTTGTGCAGAAGAGCATGCTGCTCCTCACATTGCTGCATTCTACCTCTGGATGTGGAACCTCGAGGTAAGTTGAACCTCTGCCACTCTTGTCCCGTATATTTAGATACGTACACCTATCACCGTTCCCAGAGAGCCCACCGGCTAGCTGGGCTCTGTTGTGATATGGTGAGGTTTTAGGCAGGTCTGGACCCGGGCAGAAGTGTGCTTATTTCAGAGAAGGAGCGACTTACGATCGGTGGTAAAAAGGTGTTTATTCAGGGCAGAAGCCCATGTGGTCGAGGCTTGAGTGTGTGTGTGAGAGTGAGAGACAAGAGAGCTTTTTGGGTCTGTCTTGCTCTTATGAACAGGGGTGGAACTGAATACAAATTAAGAGGAGTGACCCAAAAGGAGGGGATGAGACAATATCATTTAGGGTTTGAAGGGGGTGGGATGTTATCTGAGGCCTGTCTGGCCATCTGGCCTGCTAGAGCCATCAAGATGCTTGGGTGTACACCCAGATAAGATAAAATAGATTCTTAACGACTGAAGCCAGGGCTATCAGA
>VWZU01010708.1:49492-73138 GCA_013397095.1 Sterrhoptilus dennistouni
ACTACATACACCCATGCAAGAATCATCTAATTCATTTAATAATTATGAAGGGAAAAAGAAAGGAATTTTTAAAAATTCTAGAACAGTATTTTTGATTAGAATGTAGAAGACAAAAATTGTTGTGCACCAGCTGACTTCAGACAGATGCTGGAAATCATCACAATGAGATTGCAAGGATGAAAGCAAAATGGGACATTTAAGTAGCCTTGCTTAACAATATGCAAATCCCAAACACTGAATGCAAGCTAGTATTGTAGGCAGAAAATATTGTAAATATTGTAGGCAGAAAAGGTATAAGCAAATTTCAAGGTCAAAGCACTATGTGATTACAAACATTCTGTAAAAATATGTATTTTTCTTAATTAAATAGGAATTTATTGATTTCTAATCACATTTTTTAGACAGCAAAAGTTAGGGAGTCCAATGCTATAGGTATAAACCCTCTATTCTTCATGTCAGGAACTTAGTTTTCAAAACAAATTTTTTTTAAATATCAAAGAGTTTAAAGAAAAGCAAAGAAAAGGTACCAGAAAAACCTAAAAATGAAGCAGAAACAGGAAGGAAACAATGGCAACGCTATTATGAAAAACCCCAAACCAACCAAAAGCTGCTCTAAAAGCCAAACGAACGAAAACCCCTCAGAGGCAAAAATTGTTAAAATGTAATCATCTTTATAAAAATTAATGCTGTATCTAGGAGGTTATCTGAATTTGTTAACACAGTGCTCAGACAAACACATATTAATATTTTTCCATCAGTTGTGTATTCTATCTGCCTCCACATAACCTGCAATTGCAAGTATTGTTAAGAAGGCTTTTCAACATTTGACATTTTATTTAAAATGTGCTGCTAGAGGCTACCCAACTAAGCAGCATAGTAAAGATAGAGATATAAAAGATTGTTCTCATAATCACATAAGGTTAAATCTACAGTTCTTTCAAGGTTAAGAAATACTCATGCTATCTGAACAACAGTGGATTGAGAACTAGTCTGTTTATGAGTATTTGTGTGTGCTTTTGTATTCATAGAGAATCAGTTTGTATCTAGCATGTAAATAAAATGCAGCTATTTGGAAGCATAGTGGTGTTCAACTGAGGCATTTGCATTTCTGAAGACACATGAAAAGACGGGAAAAGGATTAAGTGCCTCTCATTCCTGTAATATTACATTCTAACAACTTACTCCATTCCAAATATGACTATTACTGAAATAAATCAGACCAAATATTTGATAAAACAGAACATTCCAGAAATCAGTGATTATTAGGCCTAAAATAATTCTGGTGGGTGTAACTATACTATCTGAAGGATGAACGTCTGCTTTTGTTCACAGAAGTATTATCCAACTTTCTCAAGAGTAAAAGCAAACACTCCAAATAAAAGGCCTTTTAAAAAGCAATAGTAAAGGAATAACTTTGGATAATAATAAAAGGATAGCTTGGAATAACTTTGGATAATTTATGAAGTTAATAAAGATAAATCAGAAATATTCTGACCATATAATTTTTAAATACAAAGTGATCATCAGACTGGTAAGACTTTTGAACATACAATAACAAATGGAAATAAGGAAACAATGTTAATTTTTTCCTTTTAGAGTGGGATCGTGCATTTGTCACTGAAAGATAGCACCTACATATTTACTTTATTTTGATAATTCAAAAAACAATACACTGCAATTACAAAAGTTAAACTGATTTCATAAATGCAAACTCGAACCTATAAAACTGAATTTTGAATGAAGAGTTAATACACTGAGTAGAAATTAACTGTCAAGATAATAGTTTTCTCCATCAACCCATTTTGCAAATATAAATCTTAAATATTATATATTAAATACAGAATTGTATATAAATTAAATCTTATAAAGACTGATTACAGAAAAGGTCTAAGTAACATTTAGGATATCATGTAGTTATTGCTTCACAAGGTTTTAAGAAATAACATCATTTGAAAACCACTGCCAGAATTACTTCCAGTACCTCAGATTAAGGGATTACATCCACATTGATAAGATTTAACCCACCAGCCCCTGGAAACTGACACAAGTAACCTAAAGATCAGTAAGAAGTTGCCTACCTTTGTCAAATTAGAGGCTCACACAACTGTGTCTGATTCTGTTCAGTTGATATCTGAAATGAAACTGCCTGTCCTTCAAGAATTCTGCTTACTACCGTGTTTTAATTCTTCCTGTTTCCGTGTCAGTTAAAAAGAGAAATTTGTTGACCCTCATCTAAAGATGAAATATATATATATACAAAATTCAAAAATATGTTGTGCTGTAGAAATATTTTTGGATATTTTTGTGACTTCAGTGATCCTGGATCTTTTCCTTTGTCACATTAGTAATGTCTGCCCTGGAATTTCAAATACTACTGAGAAGTATTACAATTTATGGACTAAAATTTGTTTTTCCTTTTGTTGTTCTTGTTGCTCTGTTTTCCTGCATATAATAAATTTTCTGTTTGTTTCTTTTTTGGTTTTAGAAAGCAGGTGATTCCAGAAGGAAATGTCTAATGAGAAAGCTACAATTCAATGCATTTCTCTGCTTTTCAATTACGTCATTCTTTGAAAAGTTAGGCTATGTAACATAGCTTTAATGCATTGCATCCATCAAACTTTTAGTTAAAAGTGAACATTTTTTCTTTTATAAAGAACATTATGTTATTTTCCTGTAATCTGGAAAGATATTATTTTTATTCTGAAAAGAACATGGAGATTATTTACAACACCTGTGATGACATGGCATGTATGCTTTAGATGTGGCACTTTCTTACTAGTTAGAGATAAGGTTGAAATATATCCATCTATGATAAGAATTAACTGGAGTTAGCCCTAGAAATGATAACTCAAGAGGTGGTATAGTATTTATTGCTTTGTGAGAGAAAAAGATAGGAGAATTTAATAGAAAGATGCATTCATGCAATAAATGAAGATGTTAAGGAAATCTTGCAGCAGATGAAGTTATTATTCACCTGGCTGCTTTCTTCCTTCCAGATCAATGGAGATGCCATCAGACTACCGAACAGCTGTTTTAAGTGCTGTAGATAAAATATTTTAGAGAGTTCAGAAATATTCTTTCCTATCATCCTCACATGATACGGTTTTCTATTAAATCCTTTGCGTAGCTAAAGATGAACATATACAATGGGAAATCTTGGTAAGGTGTCTGAGTTTTATATAACTTTAAGAAAACTCTGTTGACATTTGATAATTTGAAAGTAAATTATAATGGATAATATCTACTAGTTATCACACGGACAGTTCTGTTTCCAGGCAGAACAGTTTGTTATCCGCCAATTTTCATTTCATGATTTGTACCTTGGGAAAGATAACAATAATTTAGAGTATCTGTGTATAGATTATAGTACTAATCTCTTTGTCTTGCATTTCAATTGGTCTTCCTACTCTGAACAGGTATTGAAAACCGTTCTTACTATTCTGTCTCATTTTCTTCCTCTCTGAAACTGCGGCTTGATGGCCTGTTGAATGATGATTTCCCCTTCCCCACTGAACTCCTGATTTGGTTACCATTGTTCTGACAGTTTGCCAGTTCTCCTAAAATTTGAAAAGCTCTTTATTTAAATAGATCTTCGTTTCACAAAAAAACCCAACCAACCAACCAACCAACCAACCAACCAACCAACCAACCAAACAAAAAAGTTATTCAAGTTAGTCTAACCATATTCAGTATATTCATATAAGAGGAAAAAATGGTATAAGAAAAAAAATGGTTATTTTTAAAATTTGAAAAATTATTGGCAATTTTTCACAATTAACTTTTGGGCATCTATTTTGCCAATATAGCCACTCTAGTTTAGATATTTATTCTTCTGATCATAATATCAATTAAATGGTAGAGGATGCTAGTTTGATTTAAGAAAACATTTACATACTCAGGTTATCTTACCATATCAAGGTATGTTATCTTATCAGCAAAAATAGGTAAGCATTTAATATCTTTATAATGGAAAACCTTACAGCAATGTTTTTCATGCTCCTGTGACATTCTTCTTTTGGTAGAGTATAAAAAATTTAATAATTTTTTTCTATTTTCTCCTATAATTTTTTCTTTCCTCCAAAGTCTTCTTTCTATTTTCTATGGAAAAACATACATATAAATAAAATTTCTGACTTTAGTACTTTCTTAAAAATGAACTATCAACACAGAATGAATAAGGAGGATAAAGTTACTAGCTGCATTAGAATTCAGGATGAAGAATTCAGGATGAAGAATTCAGGATGAAATAGGACTTTAATTCAAACAATAAAGTGTTTGAAAATCTTACTTAAATTCAATTAATTATTGTCACTCAGTAAACAGCAAGTACCACAGTGTTGTAATTCTTTAGGGGAATGGTTTCTCCCTTCTGACCCCCTGGAGTTCCTTACCACTTAGAGTGACCCTTCCTTCCTTCTTTGACCCCATTGGCTGTGGTCCAGCTATCTCTTCCCTGACCAGGAGGCTATAAATTGTCTCCCCTTCCTTTGTTCTACCTCTTTCCCCCCTGGAATTTCGAAGAATAAACGCCTGGGACAAAGGTCCCGGGGAAAGGGCCTCTTCTGAGATATCTCACCTCGTCCTTGGTATAATTCTCTCCAAATCCTCCTAATAACTGAGCTAGCTAAAGCCCCCGGAGGAGGGCAGAGAGCGATTTATACAGTTGGCACTCAATGTCGGTTTTTATGAAATATTAAAAGCCCATGCCATGGCTGGAGCCCTTTTCTACACTACAGAATCTGTATTGAATGCTCTGCAGTTCATAATGACTCTACATCTCTGAAATATTGTTAAGGACTATGGTTTACTTAGGTTGATAAGTGAAAAAGGAAAAATCTAGATATGCTTTCAAGGACTTCTTTACTCTGAGAAAGAGATATCCAAGAAGCCACTCCTGTTTTTTCAATTTTTTTTAATCCATCTTTGCCTTATGATAAGATTCATTCATGTTATATATACAATATAATACTTAATTTCTCTGAGCAAGACAAATTCAAATAAATACTGCAAGTCATGAAGTTAAAATACATCTGTTTTAAAGAAATTGCATGTTCTAGTAAGCATCACTTTCTAAACATATGCTTACTTAAACATAAAGATGCATATTTGTGACTCTGTGTTACATACTCTGTCATATCTGACACTATACTTTTTTGTGATATTTGTTAATGTAAAATGAGGAAAAAAAAATTATTGGATTCTAATGCATTATGAGTTAAAAGCAACAAACAAGTCTTTCATAAATTTTGCAAACAAATTATGCCAGTAAAGACTAGGTAGTCAGGAAAAAAGTTCAACAGAAATCAAGATATTTTTGTGATAAATGTGGCATTGGGTAAAAATTCGTGATAAAAGAATATAGCAATATATGTTAGATTGATGTTAATATAAAATGTGAAAAGGTATAGTCCGTAGAAACCTTTCCCCAGCCAGGTTTCCACCATTCCCCAGTCCTGGGACAAAAGAACAGGACAGGAGCCATCAGGAGGAACAAAGACACTGGCCAACCCAGATAAGAATCGGCATCGTACCCAGACAGAGAAATTCCTCCCCCAACGAAAAGAGAACTCTCCGCCGAGGAATACACATTGAAATAACCATGGGCCGATGGGCTCCATCCGCATGTGAAAAGAATCTTCCCGGAATACTATCTGCAAAGTTCGACAAATCTGGGAAGCCCATCCGAAAATTATTTGGACTATTTGTTGAACTATCCTGGGCACCTGTTTCGCCTCGGGACATGAAAACCCTTATAAAACCCCGAGCTGCGATCTGCTCTGTGTGGATTTGGGAAAACCGTGCCTTAGAGTGCGGTCCCCTCATCCACCCAGCGCTGCACTGCGAATCCTATTTGTGGTTTTCTCTTTTTATCAGCGATTGGGATTGTTTTATTAATAAATTGTTTCTTTGTTAATCTGATTTTTGCTGTTGCATTTATAACACTTTTACTTAAATATTTAGTTCTGGTTTGATTTATCTTTTTTTTTTGCAATTAGTTGGCAATTACCTGAATTATTTGTCAGTAACAGGCCAATATTTACTGTAAATGACCATCAATTTATGTAAACAGGAGTTGTGATGATATGTAGAAAGCAACAGGAATATAAGCAATTTAGTTTTATCAGTTCATTTTCAGACTCTTGTGAGCACTTACAAGAACAAACATTGGTTCCAATGCCCACCTGTAGACCATAAATTTTTAGGAATGCTCACTCATCTTAATACTTCTCTATTAATTTTTGTGTGGTCATCTAGAAGTGTTTGCTTGGCAATATAACTTGCAAAAGCATCCAAAAAACCTAGACAGTTTCACTTAAGAAATGTCTTGTTATAAGCAATTTATGTTAATAATCAGAAAAGTGTGATTTGCTACTAAAAAATAAAAATTGGAGGAAAGTCTTTATTTTGTAGTTATTTCACTGCTAAACAATATTTTACTGCAGTTCAAAAACAATATAGAAGATATTTTCAAAGAATTTTATTTAGCTGCCATGTTCTTGCTGGAGATCTGCAAATTATTTTAAAAAGTAAAATACTGAACTAGTTCATAGATGTTTGTTTTAAATATACAACTTAGCATCTCATTGACAGGGGTTGAGAACCTTATGCAGCTTTTGCTGTTTAAGAAAACTTTACATTTAATTCATGAGACAGTTCAATGGATGAGTTTTTTCTCTGTTAGGAACTAAAACATTTTACCTATGTTAAACTTGACAAATTTACAAGTGTTAGTCACTATGAGATGTTAGTGTCATTTGTATGCACACCTTACTCAGTTTTCAAGTTTGAACACAGGTTTTGTACAGCTGATGAGCAAGGGTTTTTTGCAAGAATTATGCTTTCTGTTGGTAAAAGCAATACTTTTCTTCACTTCAGAATGAGGGGTTTTTATCAATTGTACTGCAATTGTATCCAGTTACTCAAATCTTTTCTAATGACAGTCAATAACCTTTCTTTCCTAACAGCAGTAAACAAAGATGGATGCAAGAGAAGAAAATTGAACTTTTTTGCTTCTTTTATGAAAGGAAAAGAAAAACATTTTCTTATGTTTGAGATAAACCTTTATTCCCTGAACTCTAGCACTACAGTGCTTGCTGCGTTCTAATTCCATAGCTGTGATTGTGGAAAAATAATAATACAATTCTTTTTCCTCCTGTTCTTTCTGATATTATATTTCTGGCATTGATTACTGTCATGGTTTTGAGCCCAGCTGGAGATAAAATACCACCCAGCTGCCAAATTGTTTCACACTGCATATTTGAGTCGGTTCCGATTCCAGTATTTCTGCCCTTGTTCAGTTTTATCAAAATTCATTCTTTTTGGTGCAATTGCAACAATCAAAAGGATGTCAGATTCAGATCCCCAGAATGTTTTTTGTTAAGATTGATGCCCTAAGGTGTTCAGTGAGGTGATATATATGCAGACACCACAGAAGAGGTAATACACAGTGTTAGATATTAACATAATACAATTTAACTTGTTGCTTATCTTCACCCAAAATCAAATCCCCTTGAGGCACACACTGGACTTTCCTATTCTGCATTACCCACTACGTACACTCAGGTCCTCAAGCAAAAGCAATCCCTTTTGGTGAGGCAGACTCTTTTGTCAGCATGTTTTTAATGTGCATTACAGGAACTTTTTCCTCTTCTCCTGTGTGTAAAAATGTAAAAATTTTGATTAGTCAGAGCCGGCCTTAGTGGCAGATCTTTGAGTAACCAGGTGGCATTTGTCAATGTTTGAAAGTCCCACCAGCCATTTTTCTCTTTAACGTCCAGTCTTTAATGTGCAGTTTTTAATGTCCACTACACCATTTGATATTTCCAGAGGCTGGTGCATGATAGGAAATATGATATATCCACCCAATGTCATGTTCTCTGGCCCAAGTCTCTCCAAGGTTGCAGTGTGAAAAGCAACAGGAAGTTTCCAGCCATCCTGTGGTTGCTTCCACCATTGCAAGCACGAGACTCTTGCCACACAAGTTTGGAATGTGATATAGTCAACCTGCCAGGCCTCCCTATACTTAAATGTCAGCCATCATCCTTCATTCCACAGAGGCTTGACCCACTTGGCCTGATTGATCACAAAGCATCCTCCACATTCAAAACATTGATGATTAAGTCCACCCCTTGATCATGAGCCCATCTCTATATTGCATCTCTTCCCTGAAGGTGTCATGAACCTACTAAGCTAGAATTTACCCTTCTCCTGGCAATCTAAATCTACCTGAGCCACTTCAATCCTAGCAGCCTGATCCACCTGCTGGCAGTTTCAATGCTCTTCTATGGCCTGACTCTTGAGTACATGAGCCTCTGTATGTATACCTTCCAAACTAGGTTTTCCACCCAGGCAGCAATACCTTGCCAAAATGTAGCAGCCAGATGGGTTTACCCTGTTGCTGCCAGTTATTCTGTTTCCATTGCTGCAACCATTTCCATAGGACATTTGCCACCATCCATGAATCAGTATAAAGTATTGGTCATTTCTCTCATTCAGAAATGTCTANTACACCATTTGATATTTCCAGAGGCTGGTGCATGATAGGAAATATGATATATCCACCCAATGTCATGTTCTCTGGCCCAAGTCTCTCCAAGGTTGCAGTGTGAAAAGCAACAGGAAGTTTCCAGCCATCCTGTGGTTGCTTCCACCATTGCAAGCACGAGACTCTTGCCACACAAGTTTGGAATGTGATATAGTCAACCTGCCAGGCCTCCCTATACTTAAATGTCAGCCATCATCCTTCATTCCACAGAGGCTTGACCCACTTGGCCTGATTGATCACAAAGCATCCTCCACATTCAAAACATTGATGATTAAGTCCACCCCTTGATCATGAGCCCATCTCTATATTGCATCTCTTCCCTGAAGGTGTCATGAACCTACTAAGCTAGAATTTACCCTTCTCCTGGCAATCTACATCTACCTGAGCNTCTAAATCTACCTGATCCACTTCAATCCTAGCAGCCTGATCCACCTGCTGGCAGTTTCAATGCTCTTCTATGGCCTGACTCTTGAGTACATGAGCCTCTGTATGTATACCTGCCAAACTAGGTTTTCCACCCAGGCAGCAATACCTTGCCAAAATGTAGCAGCCAGATGGGTTTACCCTGTTGCTGCCAGTTATTCTGTTTCCATTGCTGCAACCATTTCCATAGGACATTTGCCACCATCCATGAATCAGTATAAAGTATTGGTCATTTCTCTCATTCAGAAATGTCTAATGCTAACTGGATGGCTTTCACCTCTGCAAACTGACTTGATTCACCTTGCTGTTTAGAAGTTTCTTCATCTTGTCATAGGAGACTCCATACAGCTACTTTCTATCTCTGATGTTTCCCGACAAAACAGTAAACAAGGTCCATCAGTAAACAAGGCATATTGCTGTTCAATTTCTAGTAATTTGTTACACAGTGTGACCTCTTCAGCATGTAATTGGGACATTCCCAAGATCTTTTTCTTCTGATCAGTCCATGATCACTTCTAAGAATCCTGGACATCTGGGGTTTCATATGCAAGCTTGTTGTGTGATCATCACAACCCATATTCTCCATACCGTATTTGTTGCATGATATGTAGAGGGCATCCTTTGTTTGAACATCCAACTCACTCAACACAGGTAACTAGGGTGGCAGGAGGAGCTGTGCTTTAGTACCAATCACCTTCAAAGTGAATTGGTCACCTTCATATGCTGACAGTATCTCCTTTTCAGGTGAACTATAAAATGCTCCAGATTCTCTGTATGCCTGGCTGCCAAACTCCCCTGATGCTTTTTTCCAGAGACTTTAGGTGGGGCCATTCTCCCCAGGTGCAGTATAAAGCACATTTTTTAACATACTGCCTGTTTGGACTGGCCCATTTGCTACAATATGAACTATCTCCTGCTTGATTTGATCAAAGGTTTGTCACTGCTCAGGGCCCAGTTTGAAATAATTTATCTTCTGGGTCACTTGAAAGTGTTTACAACTAGACTTTAATCTGGAATGTGATTTCTCCAAAAGCCTAAAACCTCTAAAAAACCTGTGTTTCTTTCTTGTTAGTGGGTGAAGACACTGTGATTAGGCTCTAATGATGTCCATCTTAGCATTCTATTCCTAAAAGCTGGATCTCCTGTGCAGGTCCCCTTACCTTACTCAGTTTTATGGCAAAACCAGTGTCTTTTTTTTTTTTTTTCCCCACACAGTGAAATCAACAGTATATTTCAGGTGTTCCAGAGCTTCACCTTTTTCCAGTACTGTGTGGATCAGTCCATGGCAGTTGGTACAGCTACTTTTCCACCCCTGGCACAGTCAGTTCCAGGTATATTGGACACCCCTCCAAGGGAGAGCAAACTGTAGCCTGCACTCTGCTGCTAGAGAGACAGAAAAACACACCAGCAATGTCAGTGGTAACACCACATGTCTGCCTTTGACTCCAACTCATACGGAAGTGCTATGTCTGGTAAAGCAGCACTCAGAGGTGGTGTGACGTCATTCAGGCCCCTGCACTTTACTCAGCCTCCATTCTCTGTTAGACTTTCCATATGGGGGTGTAGACTGGCCAATAGGGGACTGTCAAAGTGTGACTGAGTCCTGCTGATTAATCCTTGGCTTTCCAGGTGGCAAATTAGTTTATAAATGGGAATTACAGGTTTTGTTTGGTCTACTGTCCCCAGTGCTCTGCTGCTGTAGTAATTGGCACCTGCTGTTCCTCAGCCTTCAGCACTCCCACAACAAAAGGGTTGTCTGAAAAGCCTGGCAAAGTAGGCAACTGTTTACTTCATCTTCTGGACAACTATACCAAAAGCCCACCACTAGCCTTTTGAGTCCCTGAGATAAGCTATGCCAAGAATGTGTGGAATCTCTGCTCCAGGAAAAATAGGGTGCTTTTGCACTCATTCCTAATCAGGGTATCTCAGCTGCTTGGAATCCCCCTGTCATCCAGAAATACAAATGGATTCTACATAGCTTGATGGTATTAAGGCACACTCGGCACCAGAGTATACTAACGCCTTTTGCTCCTGTGGGGCCACTGTGCCAGGCCATTGAATCCACACAGTCTAGTAAACTCAGTTATGACTCTCCACCTAGCTGGAAGCAGGAGCCCTCTAACACTGATCACAATGTTGCTTCCTAACATCTTGTAGAAATGGACTAGAACTTCTCTCCATAGAGAAAGTAGCATGACCAGACCTTCCATTCTGCCTAGAAAATTTATTGCTGGAGAAGAGAGCAACAAATTGCCTGGAAAAAATCCCAGTTGTAGACTTTTTTTCCTGCAATTTCCATATCTTTGCATATAAATTCAAGGTAGGTTGTTCATTCCACTTCCTCATATCTTTCGTGGTCCCACAGGTAAAGCTGCAGGGTACTCTGTGGTGTCTACCTTCTATATCCTCTCTCTTTAGCAAAAGGACACTTTCTGTCAGTTGAAATATGGCCTATACAGGTGGAGGGCAGGACATAATCTCTCTGAATTGCTGGAACTCATGAGCCAGTTTATCTATCACTTTCTCCCCAGCTTCAATGATGGATTGAACATTCTTTTCATATTCCCAGGGCTGCCAAATCACATCACCAACTGTTGGTGGTACATCACCTCTCCAAAAAATTGTTGCCAAGTGGTAGGCATGTATTATATCAAAGTTCATTGATATAAGAGGTCATCTGGATCTGCAGGGAGCTGCACATTGTCTGGGTCAAAATTTCATTTCTTTCTCATATTTCATTTCCCTCAATTATTGAATACCTTTCTCTACTGTAGTCCATTTGCATGAGTTACATGTAATACTATCTTTATAGGAATACCTTTCCCTCACAATTGATAAGAATCTCCTCCAGTGACTAAGGACTTGTGTCTTTTTTCCTTTATTTTTGGCAATGCGTGGTTCCTTAGCAAGTGATCCCAGCTGTCTGGCTTCCTTACCCTCTAACTCCACATTATTGTCTCCACCGTCCCAGCACTAGAGTAGCCAGGCAGTAAAATGCTCACATGACTGAAATATTTTCCTGGCTCCTGTAGCTCACCCAGAGATAGGGATTGAGTTGTGGTTGTCTCTTCTGTCTCCTCTTCCACTTCCAGTGATAACCTTGATGGTGGCCCTGAAAAATCCTCCTTGTGATGGTTCTGCTTCTTCCTCCTCTTTGCTCTCCCTGTCGTCCTTGGCTGTTTTTGCTAAAACTTTTTTACCAGGTGACTTTCATGTATTTTTCTGCTTCTCTGCAGGGGCCACTGACAGCGGCACCTCTTGATTCTGTTTCAGTGACTTCAGTGGCAGTGCCTGTGGCTGGTGTTGGATTTGAAATTTCAAGGTGTTATCTCCGGGTCCTTCAACAATTTGAATACCTTGTTATAGAATAACTTTCTAGATTTGATTGTGAAAATGCAAAAATTTCATTATTTATCATAGGCTAAAAATTTATCATTTTTAGTCTGTTTAATGATTTTAATGTTAACCATCTTAGAGTAATACTGTATTTACAGAAAATGGACAGCTAATATCTAAAAGAACAAATAAATTAAGAAGTTTTTGACCTTAAAGATCATAAAGTGAAAATAATATGATATAGAACAGTGAGAGAAAGTGTTTGGTATCCTATTTGCCTGATACTATACATATTGTTTCTGCTATTTACATTTATTCTATGGAAACACACTAGCATACAGAAAGCATGCTGCCTGTTATTTAATAAGGTGCAATATTAAAAATAATTTTCAGTATTTATTTCTTGTCAACACTTTTTTTACTTAAAATTATAAGAAACTCTCATCCACAGTAATAGCAACTGTACTTCTACTTCAAGCAATTTCGTATTAATTGATTGCAAATTCCCATCTGGTGAAGCAAACTGAACTACAATTGCAATAGCTACAGTTATTAATTCATTTTTAATATTAAAAAGAAAAAAAAAACTTCATGGATTAAATAACTGAAATTAGAAATTGATGCATTTTAGAATGCCTGAGAAGTTCATTAGGTTTCCATGTCAATATACTCAAGCAGCATAGGATTGATTCCTGTATGCAATTGCTTCCTGTAGTGTTTTAAACTTTTCCATTCCTTCCTCACTTAGCTCTAAAAAACTTTCAGTGGGAGACATCAGAACCTTTATTCAAATTTTGAATGTATATCAAAAATATTCCTTAATTTGTCTCAAGGATTGAAATTCAACTTTGACAATAACTTTTACCAATCATTCAGCTTCTGACAGGTATCTCGCAAACACCCGGAGGGCTTTAATCAAGTTCTGTTCTCCAGAAAATAATTTCACACAGGAAAAATTATGAAGTTTTGTTATATATTTTGTGATAAGTTTCATTGCAGCCTCGTGGGAACACTTAGTGAATGCCAGGTAAATATTGCAGAACTGAAATACTATTAGTTTTCAGAAACAAGACTTAAAGGTTAGATCAGTTAGCCTAATATTCACTTAAAGCCATCCAGTATTTTAGCACTGGAAACAGGAAGAAATGAGATCACTAAAGATGGGTAACTAGAGTCAGAAATAGTCACTCTAATTCAGGTAAAGACCAGTTGATTAGCTGAACATCAATATACAGCACAGGCAGGTGTTAAGGCACAACAGGGAACAGCACTTAAGACAGTGTAAGACGTTCTAGAATAATTTCTGCATGGATCATTACTGACATTCTGTATCTACATTTAGGATAAAAGTTGCTTTCTGAGATCAAGACAGATTTGTTACCTCAAAAGATTAGTCATCCTAGGTAAGCAGTGAATCATTAAAATACTCTGCCCAGGGGAAATAGTTTACTGACAATCTTTATAATAAATCTTTTCTGAAATTCAGTAAACAGTCCATACACTCAAGTTATCTAATTTTCCCTTTGATGTTGACTTCAAAATCTATGTGAAATCCCATAGAGTCATAGAATCATGGAATTATTACTTTCAATATTGTTGAATTCAGCTGTTAAAGTAGAATGGACATGTTGCCGCTAAACCACATTCCCAAGTGCCACAAACATACCTTTATAACACTTCCCTGACCAACTTATTGCCTTACCAGACTTTCAAAAAAGAAGTCTTAATAGTGCATCTAAACCCCTCCTGGCAGAAACTGAGGTTATTTTACTATGTCCTGTTACCTGTTGCCTGTGAGAAATGACTGACCCCCACCTGGCTTCATCCTCCTTTCAAGAAGTAGAGAGAGTCATAAAGCCCCCTTGAGCTTCCTTTTCTCCAGGCTAAACACCTCCAGCTCCCTGGGCTGCTCTTCACAAGAGTTGTGCTCCAGACCCTTCAACAACTCTATTACCCTTCTCTGGACACACTCCAGCACCTCAATGTCCTTCCTGAATTGTGGGGCCCAGAACTGGACACAGAATTTGAGGAACAAACTCACCACTGCCAAGTACACTTCACTAGTCCTGCTGGCCACACTAATTTCCTGATATTCCTGATCCAAGACAGAATGCCATTTGCCTATTTGGCCATCTGGACACGTTGCTGGTTCATGCTGAGCTAGCTGTCCACCTGCATCCCCAGGTCTTTTTCACTAAGCAGCTTTCAGCCTGTAGTCCATAGAATACTCCTCCCCCTACACTCTAAAATAGGTGTACAAAATAAAACTTTTAAAATTAATTATTTTTATAATAGTTTGTGAAAATGCAAACATTTGATTTTGCTTAATTTTGTTTTCATTTTCAAGACCCAGGTGTTATATAATGCTGTATGATATTATTTTTAAGGGATCTGGGAACAATTGCAAAGCATGAAGCACTTTAAACAGAGGATGCTTAGATAAATGTTCATTGAATATTTAGAAAATTATTGTTTTCATTAAAAGATTAATTTTATCTCTAAAATATATGTAGTATGTGTAATAGGGAAGTTTAAGGAATTAATTTATATGGAGATGGTTTTCCTTGGATATTAAATGACAGGAAAGTTGTTTCAGAGAAACGAAATTTAGGAATAGACAAGATAAAGCCTAAAATTTGCAATTTAATCCTGTACCATAACTTGGGCAAGGACAGCTAAATGTGTCTGAATATTTGTAGTATAGAATGACAAGTGATACAAAACAAGAAATATTATAGCAAAATAATTGTTCCATTCCCTCATTTCTGTGCAAAGTAGCTTTGTGCAAGATTTTATTTCCATTGATGACAGCTTTAAACTGGCATGCCTCATACCAGGCATGTACTTCTATTCTAGACATTGAGCAGAAATCAGTCTTAATTTCCTAGCTCTAAAAACTTTATTAATTACTGCTATCAAAAAATATGTATTTGATCATCCACTAAGCCTATATGCTTTGCAGACTACTCATATTCAGTAGGTCTCAATTTTTCTTCCAGTGAAACCTGAAATATTGTGAACAAACCCCACAGAAAAGTTATTTTCCTCTGTGCTCCCCAGGGCTTCTCTCCTTCTGCAGCCAAGGTGACCATGCAAAATGAGCAGAGGGACAGAGGGCAGCTGCTGGGTTTGGCATCAGGAATTGCTGCCAAGCCACAAAGCATCTCCCCATGCCAAGGCCAGAGATGGTCCCAGACGGTTCCAGGCATGCAGCTGGAACAGATGGGAGAAGCAGAACATGGTGAGGCTCTGTGGGCAGGCAGAAAGCAGTGAGGATCTGAGTCTGTCCCGAGGAGAGCTTGGCTGCAAGCTATGGGATATTTCTGGACACTCCACTGGGTGGCCCCTGTGCCTGTCAGGGAAACTTCTCAGCCAATGCCTTGGAAGAATCTACCATAGGCCTCAGGAAAGCCTCATAGCTTAGGGTGAACAAAAAGGCTTTCCCCATGGTGTTCTACAACATTATGTTAATCTACCTCAGTTTGCTTTTTCCACTGGCCTGTGGGCCCTGTCCACCTCTGTTGTTCATATATGTCCCTAATTCTTGAGGTTTCTCCTTTCCCCATTGGTTGTGGTATCACTGATGCCCCATCCTTACGTCCCCTTACAGGTCATTGCCCTTTGCCCTACCCTTGTACCACCTCTTGCCCTCAAGACCATTGGTTCCTGACCCCCATAACCCTGGACACTCCTTTGATCTGGATCTTTCTGTCCCTAAAAGCCTTTGATGTATGTGTGCAAAATAAACTGTGCTGGAACTTCATACAGGAGACCCTTCCTGGCTTTCTTTGCTGAGCTAGCCATGATGTGTGTAGTGTGTATGGACTTGAATGCCTTACCTGTGTGCCCACTCAAACAGCTTCTCCAGAGGATATGCTTTTTGAGGAAAGGCAGTAGCAACCACTATCCATCTCCACACTGCTACACTCCATGACTCATGAGAACAGCCTCACTCAGACGGTCTTTTAAATTATTTAATAGCAAGAGAAAGTCTAAGGAAATTATTAAACTGATACCAGATGAAGATGGTCACCTGACAAAAATTAATGGAAAAAAAAGTGGAGGCATTTAATGCCTTCTTTGTCCCATTCTTTAATAATACTGATAAAGCTTGACCTGCCCATTCCTCTGAGTTGGAAGACCAGAACTCTGGAAACAGTGACTTTTCATTTGCAGACACTGAAATTGTAAAGGACAAGTTGTATCAGTTATAAATCCATGGACCAAGGTGGTATTCATCCTGGACTACTGAAGGACCTAGTAAATATTATAGAAGGAACCCCATAGTCATTTATCAAAGGTCTGGGGAACTGGGTGAGGTTGTCACTGAATGAAATCTGGCCAGTGTTATTCAATTTACAAGGATCTGAAGGGGGACTCAGAAAACTACAGACCTGTTAGTCTGACTTCAGTACCTGGAAAAATGATGGAGGAGTTAATGGTGGAAACTACCAAAAGGCGTTTCAAGAGCAATGCAATCTCCAGGCACAGACAGTGTGGATACAACCAAAGGTCCCTCCTAAACACTTTAATATCCTTCTACAGTAAGATCTCTCATCTAGAGGGTGAAGGGAAAGCATTCATTGCAGGTTTTCTTGGTTTCAGTATTGCTTTTGATACTGTCTCTCACGGTTTCTTTCTGGACAAGCTGTTGTGATGATCAGTTTCACAGTGTTCTGGATGAAGAACTGGCTGAATGTCAGAACCTCAGGGGTTTTACGGTTTTACTGTGTGGGGCTACATCTGCCTGGTGAGCAATTATCAGTGGTGTTCCTCAGGAGTTTGTTGTAGGACCAGTTCTGGTCAACAGGTTTATCAATGATCTGGATGCAGGAGTTAAATGCACCATTAGCAAGTGTGCTGATGATACCAAACTGAGAGATGCTGCTGAAGGTGCCTTCTATCTCTTGCTTTTGCAGAAAGATCTGCATATACTGTAGCATTAGGCAATTATCAGTGGCATGAAATTTAACAAGAAAAAATAAATACAGATGCTGCCCCTGGGATGCAATAAATCTGGGCACACGTAAGAGCTGGCAGAATAGTGTGTGTAGAGCAGCCCTGCAGAGAGGGATCTGGGGGTGCTGGGGGGCAGCAGCTCAGGGTGAGTCAGCAGTGTGTGCCCGGGCAGCCAGGAGGGCAAACCCCATCCCAGGCTGCATCAGACACAGCAGTACCAGCTGTGCTTGGGATCATCCTGCTGGATTCAGCCGTGGTGTGGCCTCACCCCGAGTCCTGTGTGCAGTGCTGGGTCCCACAGGTTGAGAAGGGTGGGAAGGTCCTTGAATGATCCCAGGTTGCATATGCAATAAATATAATTGAAAGGTTTTTTTGAATATATCTTTACGAAGCTTAAACTGAGTAGGAAAACATTTTGAAATTTTTTACATAAGCTTAAATGGAATAGAAAAGGAGTGTTAAGATTTTTTAGAAAATAAGCACATGAAACTCAATCAGAAGAAAGATTGCTTTTTCAGAAGGCCAAACAATTCACTTGAGACTTGTATATAGCCCAAAAAGAGGTTTTAAAATGAATAGAAAAAAGAAATATGAGACACTGGAGTGAAGCAATAAAAAGGGTTTTTTTCTTCTCATGAAAAATTGTACTTTAGAAAAACCAAAACCATAAATGGCCTATAATATTGGAAGTATTACATTTTTTTAAACCACAAGTAGTATATTAGTTAAAGTACAGATCCTTCAGTCACTGTTTTCCTTGGTGTTGAAATGGTTCTGTATTTTGAAGAATTTAAAAATTGTTTAGAGATAAAAAGAAATCTTAGCTTATTTGAGGATCATGGAATAATTTATGTAGGTAAGGGGCAACTCTGGAATTTGTCTGATCCTTAATGGTCCATCTGGCTATCCCTCCTACTTTCCACCCCAATATGTCCTTTGTTTTCTCACCAAAGAGGATTTCTTCAATGCAAGAAACATATTATATAATGTCATGGTTTTAACATATATTAAGTATATCTCTATGACTGTGAAAATCTACTGTGCAATTTTAAAGCTGTACCTTTCATACCTGGAATGAACCCCACAAAGGCATGATTCTCTTTTCCCCTTCAAAGGCAGAGCAAATCCATCAATAACCTGCAGGAATATCTACTTGTTTTAAAAAAGATGGAGTTCTAGCTATCTTTTTGTTGGAATATTTGTTGAAACATCTGAAATCCGTTGTATTCCTTCCAGTTTAAGAGAAGAGCTCATGATTACTTGTAATGACTTAAGAGAAAAATTGAAAAAGTTCTAAAGCACAAAATACTACTAAACTCCTCTAAATTCTTTTTCCCTGCTCAAAACAGTACAAGATAAATCTTGTTTGAAAACCTGACTTTTTTTCATTGTCAATAGATTTTTTCAAAAATCTTTATTTTTTTTTCTTACTATATAGTACCTATGCATGTCCACAATATTCCAGCAAAGTTCCAAAAATAGAACAATGACATTAGCATTCTAGAAACTAATAAAGAATAAATCAACATATGCTCTGTTTTGATATTATAATTATGAAATACTTTGGTTCAGTATGAACATTGAGCTTTTCTCTTTAGATAAATTTTATACATCACACCTTGCTTCTTGGAACAGGGAGAACCCTGAAAATAAGACAGGTTTGAAGAGAAAGATTAGAAATAGTGGGATATAGTAGAAGACAGAGAATATGTGTGGAAAGGCAAAAAGCATGGAAAAAAGCCAGGAGGCAGAGGGAGTCTTGTTTTTACTGTGCATAAGGTATGAACTGTTTTGAGGAAAAGACCATGCACCTTCCACCTCCTTACCATTGCATATCATCAATTGTGTGATCAAGCTGTATAGAAGACCTGTAATGTTACTTCCTGTTTGACAGTTACTCTGGATATTGGTGTTGGAATTCTCCTATTTGAAAGGTACTACACAGGAAAGTGTTCTTATTAATAAATCTTCTTGCTTCACAGCCAAATAACAAAAAAATCTCTATTTTCATGCTCTTATCTACAAATATTAGCACATGTAATCTGCTTTTTAACTTTTATCTTTGGTTGTCTTCTCTGGATTTACAAAACCAGTTTGAGTAATCTGCAATTTTAGTGAATACCTGTCTGCTTATAACTGGGAGAAAACAACTTACCTTGGACTCAATGTAGTGAAAAAGTGGCAGCCATATTCACAACTTTCATGGTAATAGTTTTGTTTGCAGTAACTCTAAAAGGAGACAAGAAGGTTTGCTAGTATTCTTAAGCTGCATAAAAATATTGCAATGTGCATACAAAAGAACAAAGAATTCCTTTTAGGACTTGTGTCATTAACTTTAAAAAAAGGTACCTATGTATAGTGGGAAAAAAATGGTAACCCAGTTAACTTTGGAATCATACATTGAGAAAGGTGTAGACTACGAAAAGATCATCCCTCAGCCTTCTCTTCAAGATGAACAGACCAAGTGACCTTAGCATCTCCTTATAAAGTTTTGCCCTCGAGACCTGTCACTATCTTGGGCACCATTCCCTGGACACACTTTAGTACTTTTAAATCCTTCCTATATTCAGGCCCCTCCTGCTATTCACAGAACTCAAGGTGAGGCTGCCCCAGCTCAGAGCAGAGCAGGACAATCCCCTCCCTTGCCCGGCTGGTGATGCTGGGCTTGGTACACCCCAGGACAGGGTTGGCTCTCATGGCTGCCAGGGCACTACTGACTTATTTGCCTTTGATATACACCAAATTACATCTAAGGAATAGAAAAATGAAAGCAAGTTCATCCGTAGTATCTGAATCACTGTTAAGATGACTAGCCCAAATGAGATAATGAACTATCAGTACTGTTAGACTGAGGACTATGATGGTGGAAATACACCCTCAAGATGGTGGGAATACACCCTCAATCTCTTTCTCATTCACTAAAGCTTGAGATCTGAGCATCACATAGTATCTTACTTTTCTTCCATTTAAACTATTTCACTCATTAAAATCTTGTTACATTCATACAATAGTGAAATTTCAAGGACACTTTTTAAAGGGTGAAGGTGCCCTTTTTAATTTTATCCCTAGAATCAAGTTATCTAATTCAACAAATAGATTAAATAACTATAAAATTGAAAATACAGTTTGTCAGGTAGAAGAAGGAGTATGTTGGCAATTGTTTTTTTAGAAGAACAAAATAAGCAATTTGCCTCAGCACTTCAGAGGGAAGTATAAGCCTGCAATGTATCAGTAGTAATTAACATGCAACTTTTATAATTTTCATTTCAACCATCCTAACTGATTACAAACAAATCACAGTGAATCTTTTCTTTATGCATTCCTGATAATTTATGTCGTTTTAGAGTTCTGAGTGTCCTGAAGAACTGCTAGAGCTCAGCTGAAGAAACATCTGAAATAAAATTTCTATAAGGCCTAAAGATTCAGGCAATAGATTTAAACTTGCTCTAAAATCCTGCAGTTTTGTGATTATCTATTCTTATAATAAAAATATCTTTCCTAAACACTAAAGGAAATTGTCAACTTTACATGTTTCCAAATGAGAACAATATTAAATCTAAGGCTTTATTCAGGATCAAAAAGAGTAGTATGGAAAGATATCTCTTCTGACTCATTTTCTCTTGTTAGAACTAACAAGCCCAAGACATTTCATTCTAAAAATTGCCTCAGCTTTCCAGAGAGATGATTATTACCTTTAACTGCAAATGCCAGACCAATTTTTTTGATCCATTTGGAAGACTAAACGAAGCAAAAGCTCACATATAGAGTGACAGTCATAACTATGAAGAAAGAAAAACAGTAATCATTCTAGAGTGGTAGTTTTACAGTTGTTGACATTAAATACTGTGTACTTGGTAAATTTTCAGAAACATTAACAAGATTATGCTAATTTTGACTTTCAAGAGGAAAGGGGGATGGTATGCTCTTTTGAGAAGAGAGGGCATGTGACCCTTGCAAAACTACTTTTTCTGTGTCAGACTGAAGTCACCAAAGCAGGTCTAGAGTAAAGTAAGGGAAATACTGTTGACACAGGAGTTCACACACTGAACCATATATTCTGTCTTTCATACTTCTAATGTGAAAACAGAGGAAATAGGCCTAAATGAAAAGAAGGGTGTAGTGATGTGATTTTTGACTTGGTAAGGCTTTGAGGAGGAAACCAGACATGACACATAAAAATTGAAAGGCTGGAAATCTGGTATCATGCATTATTTTGACGCAGCAAATTGTCAGATATTGCAGAGGTCAATGTAAAACGGAATTTATGGTTCTGGTCCTTCACTGTGTCTAGGGTGTTTCTCCACATGAAAAATTTGATATGAGCAGTCACAGAGCTAGTGTAGATGATTCTAGTTGATTGCATTTCACAGATAAGCATGCCTAGCACTACGGTATTATACTTATGATTACAAATTGTAGCTCAATAGAAAAGTTATTTGGCTATGATTTTATGTAAAGATTTTATCTGTAATGAGCAATACAGAAAGATTGAAACTGTATATTAACAGTTGTTTCATGCAGTAGACCTTCTAAACCTCTTACATAAACTTCATAAATGTCACATATGTAACAAGTATTAAGCAAGGAATATTGATCTTAACTTAATGTAGAGCTTTGATTAAATTTTAAGGAAAACATGTCATCTCCATAAGAAAAAAAGGGAGGAAAAAAAATCTGAAAGTAAACAAACAAAAACCCCAAACAAACTCCCCTCCATAAAAACAAAGCAAAACAAAACAAACTCAAGCAAACAAATAAAAAAACCCAAAAAACCACTTTTGTTCAAATATTCCTCTTATTATATTTTAAGTGCCATATCTTTTGAGCTGGTTTTTGTTACTGCTTCCTAAATCAGAAAAACTTTCAGACTTTGATTTTAAAAAAGTAAAAATAATGANTAGAATTATAGGATTGCTTGGGCTGGAAGGAACCTTAAAGATCATCTAGTTCTAAACCCCCTGGAGTGATCACAGTTTCCAGTAGACCAGGTTATTCCCGGCTCCATCAATCCTGGCCTTGAGCACTTCCAAAGAGGAGACATCCACAACTTCTTTTGGAAAACTTTTCCAGTGCCTTATTACTCCCACAGCAAAGAATTTCTTCCCAGCATCTGATCAAAATCTACTTTCTTTCATTTTGAAGCCATTCACCCTAGTCCTAATACTCTGTGCCCTTGTAAAAACTCCTTCTTCATCTTTTTTTGCAGTCTCCCTTAATATTTTTCTCATGCCACCTGACCTTGTCATATACCTTCCATTTTTTTCTTATTTCAAAGTGAAGATCCTTGTTCAACCATGCTGGCCTTCTGCCTCATCTGCTTGCTTCTAACATTCTGGAATTGCCTCCTTATGTGCCTTAGGAGGTGATGTTTAAAAAGTGGCCAACACTGATGCACTCCAGAAGGTTTTTCCAGGGGACTTTACTCATTAGGTCCCTAAGCAATCTGAAGTCTACTCTCCTTATGTCTGGAGTTGAAGTGACACAACAGGTCTGAGGTTTTGTGGACACTTTTTACAGTCAAACTCTGTTGGGCTCTGTTACCTCAGGGGTCTTCGGCTCACCTCTGTAAGACCGCAAGGGTATTCCAGGCTGGCTACTACATCTCATAGCCACCAACAAAGGTCCCTTCCAGCACCCTGTCCCTCTAACCTTCATGTATCATCCCACAGCTTGCCAGAGATAAGCCTGATATTTCCCCCCTTCCCCATCACATCTGATTTTAATCCTTGCCAATGACGCCTCTTAGTTTCTAAGCAAAGACTCTCCTTCCTTTGTAGAGAAAGGTAAGCTCAATCTGACACCAGCATGCCTGATGCTATGTAGTCAAATGTATATCATTATGATTGAAAATCAATCACACAACAGTATATAGCACCTAAAATCAGCACCAAAACATTATAAAGTATGAAAAATCACAACAAAAAACCTCTATTACCCTCAAAATCGCTGACAGATGGGACACCAAATGTAGCATGAATACTCCTCAGATAATTTAGAAATATGCTATTTTGAGTAATTATGTTGACCTGAATATCACTGGTGATCTATACAAATACATTGCCTTATCTTTGATAATCTTACAGGTATTGAGAAGTGTTTTACTATGAATGACATTTTAGAGATGTGAAAACTGCTACCAATAACTTGGATTTGATACTTACATGGGCCTGTGCATTTTTGTCTCCATCTCTTAGCTGGCTCAAAATTTGTAAGATTAGTATTCTCTAATATTAATGTTCTCTAAGTCAAAATTCTCTATGTCTATTATTTGTACCTATGTTGCTGTGGTTTCCCGGTGTTGCTGGCTCCAGCCAGCCCTGGCACCACTGCAACTCGGGCGTCTTTGAGTCAGTGAAACACAGCCACTGCTAAGGCGCAGATGA
>VWZU01010709.1:478-39523 GCA_013397095.1 Sterrhoptilus dennistouni
CGGCCACTGCCCTAATGTTTGGAGGATCGGGAAAGCCAATTGTGACCCCCCACTGGGCCATGAGGTCTCTTCCCCACAGGGGTGCGTCATAATCTAAAACGAAAGGGCGTATAGAGGTCAATTGCCCTTTCGGCCCCTCAATTTGGACCACGCTCTTAGATTGTCGTGCCAGTTGGAGCCCACCGACTCCGGCAACGTGCTTTGCCACGTTTTGCAATTCCCAATGTGGCGGCCACACACTCTCCGGTATGACCGTCACATCCGCCCCTGTGTCCCAGACTCCCTTAACGAGTCGGGACTCCCCACCTATACTGATCTTGCAAATATCTTCCGGTTTGTGTCGTGTAATTTTACGCACAGTGTCGATTTTCGGGGTTTCTTCTGCGCAGCCATCCCCTGTGCTGTCTCTCAGGTCTTCCTCCACTGCGCCGACGTCCAGGCTGTCTAGTAGAGGGTTGGGGATGAGCTGTGCGATGATTTGCCCTCTCGGAAGATATGTAGGTGGGTTTTCTGTGTGCAGCCACAGGACAAACCACTCTGGGTCTGATGTGATGACCCCGGGTGCGATTTGTATGTCCTGAGGTGTGTATTTGCAGTCTCCCACAACGACGAATTTCCCCTCAATCAGCCCCCACGTACCTCTTTCCTTTGACACCACGGCGGTATGCCACTCGTGGTCCCGCAGGTGGAGGGGCTCAGCCAACATAAGCCGAAAGGGCTCATACCTTGAAGTCGTCGTTAGAGATGTTTCTGGGGGTGGAAGGATCAGGCATTCGGTCGTCTCCGGTGGCGAATCCTGGGGAGGAGGACTCTGTGTCAAATTTGGTGGAGTCGCAATCGGTGTTGAGTCCTTAGAAGGACTCGATGTCAAGTCCGTCTGGAAAGACAAATGCAGAGGATAAGTAGGTGACATTCTTTCCCCTTTTCCCCCATTGACTCGGGCCGCCCTGTTGGGGTCAACACGTCGGGCGGTCCCACGCTCTGCTCCTAGTTTTTTCACGGAGCCCCTTGACGGGGTCCCCCACCCCCTTTCCCTCTCTCCCCCTCTTTCAGGGACTGCTGGAAGTCTTGCGCTTTTGGGCATTGGCTCGCCCAATGCCCTTTCTTTCCGCAGAGAAAGCAAGGTCTGTTGGGCACCGGCTTCCTCTGCGGGTCAGGAGTCCTCGAAGTCTCGGTGGCCGCAACTCTCGGAGGTGGTCTCTTCCTGTTTTCCAGGGACCTTTGCCTTTGCAGAGGAACGACTGCCCCGACCGCCCTTAGCATCTCCTGGAGAGTAGGGTACTCCCCAGGCTGCTTTGGTATGCGCAGGATCGCCTCAGTGCACCGCTCGTTTGCGTGAGTGGAGGCCATCTGTTCTATGACCTCCTCACGAGCGTGCACCCGAGGCACCTGCTGCTCCACGGCTGCAGTCAGGCGCTCCACAAAGGCGACGAACGATTCCTGCGGTCCCTGAAAAATCTCCGAGTATGGTGTTAGTGGGCCCTCGGACTTCATTTCAACAAATGCCTTTTGTGCCTTTTCTTTGACAACTTCCAAAACCTCCTGCAGGATGTTTTCCGCCTGTTCCTGAGCCCCCTCCCACTCCCCCTCACCCACTAGATGTTCAAGTGTGATGGGGTCCCCACCATTGTCCGTAGACGTGGCTGGATCCTTCAACAGGCTGGGCAGTGTGCGTCCGAGCAGGTCCCTCCACGTTGCCTCCCACAACTTGAACTCTGTCTTATTGGAAAGGCAACGGAAGAGCTGCTTCAAATCGGAAGGGACCACCACTTGACCCGCCAACGCAGATGTTAACATTCCTTGCAAGAATGGACTATCTCGTCCATTCTCCTTCAAGGCTTTCATGAGATCCTTGATCGCGGTCTGGGGCAACGGCCTCCAGGTAGCTGCTGTTGTTTGCCTACTCCTGCTCCTCCGGTACGTGACCGGAGTTATGGTAGGAACGCTATCTGGATCGGGGCTTCCGGTGTCCGGCTCCTCCCCCTCGGGGCCCCAACCGTGGGAACCGGAAGGAGGGGCGTGGGAACCAGAAGAGGGGAGGGTCTCAAACCACTCAGGAGGAGGGGCACAGGGAGTGGCTTTTGGAGAGGGTGTGTTCTTTCTGGGGGTGTGGTAGGGAGGAGGAAGAGGAGGAGGCTGCCCGTGAGAAAGGGGAGGAGCTGGGGAATGGGGAGGAGTCGGGGACAGGAAGGGGTTGGTCGACCGAAAAGCAGTATTATGGGAAGGAGAAGAGGTAGGGAAAATGTTCTTATCAGAAGTGGATAAGAGTTTCCAAGACAACCCAGGTCTCTGCCCAGAGACTGTCTCCCATTGGTCCCTCCCTGAGATGAATCCCTACCCATCCTCTCCAATGTGTCTTCCCCCCCTGTCCATCAATTATCTCCAAGGTCCGAAGGTTCAGCCAGTGGTTGGTGGATCCCCCAGGGACCCCTCCCCAATTTACCTTGATTTGTTAGTGTTTATGTAATTCAGTTGGCATTTGCCACCTTGCTTTGTTTTATTGGTTTATAACTTGTATCCATGCCCCGAATTGTTTTGGACAAAAACTCCCTGCAGCCCAGGTTCGGGGTCTCTCTCCTGAGGCACCGGGCCTGGGGCCAGGGGCTTCCCTGTGACCCCCGAATAAAACCTTTGTTCCCCGAGCCTCGAGAGTTTCCCCTCTTTCAAACCACGGCCGTGACAGCGAAGGTAAAGGTGCTGCAGAACCAAGAACTCACACAACGGTTCTGTTGAGGCGTATCAGAGCTAGCAGGTGGTCCAGCCGAACACCGGGCGGACCAGAGAAAGATACGCACGCCAACAATTTCTAACTGGTGCTTAGGCATCTTCTGTGAGTGAACTGCAGCAAAATCACCCTTGACTGCGATTTATCAAGTCTTACAAATGAGATTAGGTCAAGCTAGTCCTTTCAAAGTATTACTTCTGAGTTCCCTCTAGGATGTTTCTGAAGGTGGTGCTGAATGTTCAGTAGCAATGTAGGTTTCATCTGGATCAGTAAAGAACCAACTGAAAATACCTTGAACTCATCTCTTCATCTTGTAGTAGAGGAATTTTGTTCCAACAGCTGAATTTTATTTAAAGCATATGTTTGCTGGGAGTGCTTTAAGTCTTACTGCAGATGGGGGGTGTACCACAGTTGCTGCTTCATAAAAGTTCTGACTTGGACAATTATATCCAGTTTAGCGAGAGTCAGGCAACCATTATAGAATGAACTTTTTTTTGTAATACCACCAATGTCAGGCAGCTGTAGTGATCTACCTGAGAAGGAGCTGAATTTGACTATCTCTGAGTATAGATTAGTATTGGATGTGATACACACAGTGCCACCAATATACATTTAAGAATTACTGGATATAATCTCACATCTATATTGTATTTGTTTCCAATGAGTGTAAAATTGGAGGCAAAAAAAATCCAGAAGGAAATATGTTTCAAGGAAAATAAATAACTCCTTCCTTTTGTCTTCATATTTCATGGAAAACTAATCCCTACATATGGCAGTCTTAAATTCCATTGTGCATCATAACAAAGAGAAAGACAAAAGCAGGAGCAGGGAGCCAGCTGCAGTTCTGTGAATCCAACCAGTGCAAACTGGGCCTCACATCAATTAGAGTTGTTCCATCTGTGTAGCCTACTGGGTCATAACTTCAATTTTCCTTTCCATTTCCTCTGAACACTGAAATAACTTGCTTTGGAAGTTTCTTGTAGGCTCTGATGATGTACTTCTGGCCCTTCTTCATCCAACAATTGTGTTTTCTTCTCACTTAGTTAGTCATTGCTGAAAATAAGTGGCTTATTTCTTTCTCCCTTTTTAAACCTCAGTGGCCTTCCAGAGTTAAGAATCTTTGTGCCTCATAGCCTCCTTGTCGGCCCTTTGTCATACTATTTTTTGACTTATATTCATTCTAAGTCAAGATTTTCTTGTCAGCTTGTCACAGTCAGGATGCTTTGAGGCATTGCCCCATGCAACACTTTTGTATTTTGATGCTTTGTTCTGACATTTCTTCCTGTTGTGTCAGTATTTCACTCCAATATTTTGGCATGTATTCTCAGTGTTGGAATGCATTTTTCTGAACTATTTTCTCTCCTTTGAGAACAACTGTCTGTGTATGCACATTGCAGGGCAGCATATATTTATGGGCTACGAAGATGGTTGAAGGGCCTAGAGGGGGAAGCCATACAGGGAGCAGCTAAGGTCACTTGGTCTCTTCAGCCTGGAGAAAATGAGATTGAGGGGAGGCCTCACTGCAGTTATAACTTCCCTGTGGGGGGAAGGGAAGGGGCAGGCACTGATCTGTTCTCTGTGGTGACCACTGATAGGACAAGAGGGAATGGCCTGAAGCTGTGTCAGGGGAGATTTAGACCTGACATTAGAGAAGGGTTTTTCACCCAGACGGTGTCTGAACAGGGTCCTCAGGGAAGCGGTCACAGCACCAAGCCTGACAGAGATCAAGAAGTGTTTGCACAGTGCTCTAAGGCATATAGTGTGATTCCTGGGGTGTCCTGTGCAAGGCCCAGTATTGGACTTGAGTGATCCTGATGGGTCCGTTCCAATTGTGTTCTACAATTCTGTGGATCTATTTGTAGGATATAAGATGTTGCAGAACAATATGGGGGAGTTGAAATGGAAAACTATTTAAAGAAGGAGGGGTTATGGCTGGGTTCTGTTTCTCTACCTTTATCTTGGCACTCTCAAGATTCATGTGATGTGGTAGCAGCTGTGTAGACCATCTTGTAGCTACAACTGGCCTTGATCCCAGAGGCCATGCATAAAAGTTATATTTTTGGAATACTTACTGAAATATGTGATTATTGCAGACTTGCATTTGTATGCCTAGTACAGAGGTAATGAAATATATATGAAGTTTGTTTTGTGTTTGTTGTGGTTTGAAAGCAAAACGAGTGAGAGGCTCCAAGTCAGAAATATAATTTATTAAGAAGAAAGGTAAAANAGAGTCAGAATACAACCTGAGCAGGATGGTGGAAGCAGTCCAGATGAGGTGGTCTTCCTGAAGAAGTGATCCTGTAGAAAGGTCTGGTAGCCCTGCTCCTCTGGGAATCCAGTGGGTAAGGGCTACAAGTACTGTCCCAAATCCCAGATTATATCCAAGTGAGAATGCTTGGCTTCCCCCCGGGCAGAGCATCTCCCAGTGGGATGATGAGTTGTGAAGTGTGTCCTTGATGGCCCATTAAACAGAGATAACTCCTGGAGGGAGTTACCTGTGAGTCATGGGCAAGGCATTGATGGGCCATTAGCAGAAGACACCCCAAAGGAAGGGGGCCTGGGAAGAACACTGCCCCACTTGGTTTCAACAGTTCATGAAGATGGTGATAGAATAAATACTTTGTATACATCCTACACTACAACCCAAGACAGTGTTGAAAATGTTAAGTAAATTTTAGAAATTTCAATTAATCTTTCATGTTTTGTGAATCAAATTTAACCTTTAAGAAGTTTCATAGAAAGAAATGCCAGTAGTGTTAACCAGACATTGAGGACAACAAAAACAGAAGGTTTTCTACAACTTGTCGTTTCCTGCAGCTTGTGCTTTGACTTTTGCCAGAGGAGTTTCTTTTCAATGGTACTTAGACATCACTTCTGGGCTTGCTCTCTTTCTTTTTGTCATGTCAATTTAAAGATGTGAACACTCTAAAATGAGTTACCTCTCCCTAATTTCAACCAATTCCTTTCCACTTATAAGGAATAAATATTAATAGATATAAGTTAAAAAATAGCTGTTTACTAACATGCAAAACAGCAACTGGCAAAAAAACCCCAAAACAAAACCCCAAAACAACCAGTAAATAATCACTCAATACAAAATTGGTAAATCTCAGGAAACCCATGGGAACAAGGGCACTCACAAAATGGCAGGGTACTGCCCCCTACAAAGATGGCGGCCCCCGCTGCCTACCACATGAAGGGAGACAAAAGGAAAATGGCCTTAGTCTCTTCCCCAAGATAAGAATTCTTATTTACATAGGAAAATTTTTGAAAAAATATACAGTAAAAAATTCCTTCATCCTCTATCAACATGTTCTATGAAATGAGTTGTTTTGACTTCTAAGATAGAATAGAAAAATTTCCTCTTATTATTGTAGATGTTTTCTTTACTACTTTTGTCATTTTGAATCTTCATGCACATTTATGTGTTACTGCCGTTGTCCTTCGAATGTATACATTCGAACACACACGTTGGTGAAACTCATTATATTGAGATCCTAAGTCATCATATCCGTCTTTTATTAAGAAAGAAGAATTAACATTGAGATTCCTTCCTACTTAGAATCCATTCAACATTCAGCAACACTTTGAGAATTTAAATTTAAAAAAATAATTGAATTTAATGATTTTTTTTAATGGATATGAAAAAAAGAGCTTAGAAAGAAGATTTTGTGGTGAACTTCAACCTGGGATATTAAGTTTAAATGTGTAAAGCACATTGTTTTCTTCTACAATCCATCGTAAATGCATCACTTAATAATTTCTACATCCTACATTTTTTCTTTTTTAAGAAGCAGCTTTAGTAGTTCAGCTATTTCAGCTTGTTGTGTGAGGTCAAAATTTTCCCTTATTACATATAGGTAAAATGTTTAGTAAATAATGGGATCCTAATTTCTGCTAGATTCTTTAAGTATTATTATAAATTTAAGAAAAAGAATTCCCATGAAGGTGTCATGGGTAACTCAAAACATTCCATATCTGTCGCGGTGCACTGGTCTTCTCACCCCGGCCACCCTGGCACCACGGCAAGCTCGGTACCCTCCTGTGGTCAGACCACCTTCTGGACCCTGTGAGTCTTGGCTTGTCTTCAGGCTGCAGGCAACAACAGCGAGAGAAAGAAAGAGGGACACTGCTGAGGGTCTACTAAACTGAGTTTATTGTCTCACAGGGGGAGCAATTAGAGCCCAGGGTGGCTGCCTCAGCAATGCCAAGGAGTGCCCTTGTGCAGCAAACTTCATTTGGGGATGTTACAGGGGGATGGGTTCGGCAAGGATCCAATCAGCAGCAGGAGGGGAGCAGCTTCGAACATAACTGACAGATACAGTAACTAATCAGGGTGACATGGAAGGGGGAAGCAGGGATCCTGTCCAATCACTTCATGCTCTCCCTGGAACTTTCCCGGCACAGGAAGAGACCCTGGAGTGATGGACAGGACCCGGGAGTTGTATAACATAAGACTGACACATAACTGTAATTAGGGAGAAACCAAAGGGAAGTAACAGGAGGGGTACAGGGAGCAAACCAACTTACAGAGAAGTACAACAAGATTACATATGACAAACATAAACTGGAAAATGCACCATCACACATATCCCAAAATTGTTATGATCTGGACGGTGAGTTTGGAGTAGGAAAAAACCACCCCTATGTTTCAGTCCAGAGAAGTCAGTTGAATTTATGATAGCAGAAAAGACTGCTCAGAAGTAAGATTCATGGGAGAAAAAGACGAAAGACCAAACTCTCTCTGATCCCTTGCAGGAGGAACACTTGAAAATAAGCTGCAGAAGCACTCTGAAGAGATTCCATGAGCAAATGATAGACAGTGGGTCTTTGTCATGGCGCTCAAACAACAGATGTGCTGGGAAAGATGAGAATGAATCAGCCAGAATGCTGGGTCTGACTCATTGACAGAGAGAGACTGTTGGAATTCATGATAAAAGGTGCACAGGGAGTGCACATTTGTGGTGTCTACAGTTAGAGCTGTGGGATGAGTCCTTGTACCAAGTCCCTGAAAAAGAAACTTGGAAGTGGGTGATGGAGCTTATAAATGGATGGGGAGGTGATCTATAGAGTAGTACTGGAGTGACTGATGGGTTTAATGGGGCTGTCTGCTGCCTGTATTGCGAAGAAAAAAGCTGCAGAGAATGAGTGACCAAGAAAATGATAAATTGTAATACGAAATTTTAGTAAGTGGTATCAGGAGTAGCATGGAATCATTACTACAAATGGAGAGGTACAAATGGAGAGGTGTGAACGGACAAGTAGAGAAGAAACTTCCTGGCTAAAATGGAAGAGAATTTCATATCCATAGAATAATTTTAGTTACTTATGTGAAAATATGAAACAAAGCATTGTTTAATTTTACAATTCAGAAATTATTTTGTTCCAGAATTTAGATTTGGTGAGCATAAATTTTCTGTATAGAACATTCTGAGGGCCAAAGTTTGTCACACCTGGTATTAGGCTTTTAAACAGAATGTTTTATCAGGCAGGAGTCAAATCAGCATTATTTGATACTTCATTTCCTTCAGAGGTAGACACAGAGATACTTCCAGAGAGCACTCAAGGCTTATCTAAGATCTTGTTGCTGAGGGCAACAGAAGTCTGGGATGACTAGATCTTGACCTAAGTGCCTCAATTAAAAACTAGTTAGGTAGGATGAATCTTGGCATGGGTGTGATGAAAAGCTCATTGTAGTTGTGATGAAAAGCTCAGAGAGAGAGAAACTGGTAGTTACAGTCTATCAAAGTCTGAAATCATCAAGAGATTTGATATACTCCAGATACAACAAGGTAATTCTTGAGTGCTCCCTGCAGTAATTAAAAGCCTTTGAGTCAGTGTCATTTTTCATCAGGTTTATGTACAAAAGCAGCTGGAGAACTGGAATCTCAGGATGCATTCTAGTGGGCACCTGACTGATCAAGATTGCTCTCCATTTTCTTTTCCTTTAGAAAATCTAGGAGATCTAGGTCTAGATCTAGGAGTAAAGTCTGAAGCTGATTCAGGTAGGATTCCTCCCTCAGGAGTCCAGTCCAAGGAACTCATCAAACTCCATAGATTAGAAGGTGATCTGCGAAGCTTCCTCACTTCTAAAACAAAGCTTTAGTTTGGTAAATCATATTATTAAAGTGCAAAGAGTACTGCTTTGGAAATTGCATGTTTATGCAATACTGTTATGTGGTGATTAATGAGAATTAAGGTTCAGCATTGATACTAATAGTTTTGATAGATGAGAAAAATAAAAGACACACAAAAACAAATTTTAACAATGTATGTTGTCTGAATTTCTTTCTGGCTACTAATTATTTTTACCAGAATATGCAAAGGATTGTGGCATTATAACTTGAGTTTTTTTAAAGGCATTGTTTCCTCATATCCTATTCTTAAAATAAACTAAATTTTTTCCAGAAAATAATTCATATTTTGTCTTCCTGAAAATCAGCAAAATGTAAACAGAAGTTTGGAATGCACTGTAAGTTTTCTTAAAGTAATTAGTTATGCGCAGTAGTTCTTGGAACACTCAAATTTTCTGTCACTGGTCTTCTGACTTCAAAGAAGCAGCTGCTGTCACTTCGGTTAGAAGCATAATCACAGAACAAATGGAAGTTCTAGAAAGTTTATGTAGCCAAGAACATGAATAAATGTTGCAATATTAGGTGCATACTGCATTTTATGATCTCATATATATTTCAAAAGCTGCCCTTATATATCTTCACCTGACCATCTGTTACATCTTTGAATAGGAAAGTACATTACTGGCCAATTTCAGGATACACATTGTAGCAACTTGAGAGCAGAAAGTTCTACTTTCAAGTATGTGAGTCCAATCAATGGATACTCATTTGTAATATCAAGTTTCAAGGATAACGGCATAATTTCTTTTATCAAAATGAGCAAAAAGTTAAAACAATTTTCAGTAATTTCTCTTCAATGTGTGGTTTATGAAACAGGCTGATTTTTGTTTTATACAATTTATAGAAACAAAAAAGCTGGGAGACTGTGCTTTAAAGTTGGACTGTGGTTTTTTTGGTTCTTTTTTTTTTTGTGTTTGTGCTCCTGGCTTAGAACTAGTTTACAATTAGTCTTAGAAAGCTAATGTTAATACCTACACATAATTCTATGATGGAAATTTAAGAGTAAGAGTCTGTGGTGAAAATTCTGAATAATGAATCTGTAGCTCCAGGACCATTAACAGAATTGCATTTCAAAGTTTTTATAAGTGGAGTTGAAAAATACAGATGAAGAATTAATAAGTCTTTTTAATTTACAAGGTTGTTGAATTAGCACAAGCAGTAAAAAGTGTTTCATTTAAAAGCACTCCGTGTCATTGCAAGAGAATACATTATGTGATATACCCAGAGTTTATGTAACGTGATTGATCCTTTGGCAAAGAATAAACATACTGAACTTTCAAGCAACAATATGATGTGGAAAATCTGGTGTCTTTCCAATATCAAAGCTGTTGTTGAATGTTTGCTGTGAAACCACTAAAACCAAGATAATTTTCTGAATTCTGAAAACTTAGAGCTGTCACAGGGGAAAGCAACTTGGCAGGAAAACACCCTGGTGTCCTGGTGGACTCTAGCTGACCATGAGACAATGCACCCTTGTAGCAAAGAAAGCCAGAGGTCTTCTGGGTTACATTAGGAATGGCATTGCCTGCCAGTAGGTTGAGGGTAGTGTGCCTTCTCCTGTATCACATGTGAGACACATCTGAAGCTATCAGTCCAGCTCTAGGCTTCCCAGTGCAAGAAGGACATAGACATCCTGGATCAAGTCAAGAGGGGGGTGACTACAGGACCATATCATCATGGAGCATGCAAGACAGCTGGGACTGTTCAGCCTTGAGAAGACTTGGGGATGTTCCCAATGAATATAGCTGTGTGATGAATGTCATGGTGCCTACTTGATAGGGCAAGAGGCAGTGGATGCGAACTGATAATCATGTCAAAACCCAGTGTGTAAGTTTTTGATATTTATTAGTCTGTATTGAAACTGGTAAATGATGGGAAGAAGAGTATGCTTTTCCTAACAGATCGGTGTTTATATCTCAGTTCTTTGGGTTTTTTGAGCAACTTTGCAACTTTGTCATATCTTGAGGGAATGCATCAGTGGCAGTGGTAGAATCTAGGTCAGAAGAACACTGCTAGAGTGATGAAAAGATGTTAGTGAACAGACTGAAATGATTTGAACAGCAGACAGGAGAGCACTCTTTTTTCTTTTTTTTTTTTTTCCCTGATGTGATTTTATAATGAGGTAGACTTCCTTTTTTGTAGCAAATGAGTAATATGCTAGAACATGTAAGACTCAAGGATGTTGTTACTGCATAAATGTATTAGGTACTTGGTTTTCTTCACAGTCTCCAAATTAGGCCTGGCTTCTCAGTCCACTGAAGACTATTCTGAATAGAGATTTCACCACAGAGATTGTCAGGGACTTCCCAGTTTTTCTTCCTGTCTCTTTTTCTAATTGCCCAAATTATATACAACATATACATGTTCTTGTTTCTAACTTGGTCTAACTTCCATTTCTGTAATAAAAGCCTGTCTTAGATGCCATAAGCTGTGAAACAATAGCAAAGTAATTATGTCTGTTGGCTTGGGTATTTTAATTTTTCTTGCATTTCATTTTTCTTGCATTTCATTGATGTTTCTAATGAGCACTCCAGCAATTTTATTAACTTCTGTATTTTAATTTATTGTAACTGTAGGAAGAATATTCTAATCTCTTCTTTGTTTATTTTCCTTGATTATTTTTGCATTAATGAATTTGTTAAGCTTGCTAATAAAACATTAGTAGCTTTTTTTCACTGCTTTGGTATTTGTGTGTATGTATGTGCATGTGTGCTGTGGATCTGTGACTTTGCTTTGATTCTGTATGAGAGAATAAATAGAAAAGACTTTTGCACTACTGAGGCAAATGTAAAGAATTTTTGACAAATTCATTGACAAGGCCTTTGTAGGACTACTGCAGCAGCCCCTATATGGCTTAGTGCAGACACAGCTCTTCACAGAGTTTGCTTCTTTTGAGGCAAATAGAGTAGGAGAGGAGCTTAGTGGCTTTTCTGTTGCATCCATTGCAATAGAAAAGTCTCAATGGTGTTGACGGCAGTGTCAGGAGATCTTTCAGTCACAATATTTTGGGCTTTATTAGTTTTCTATAGGGATGACTGGCTCGATATTGTAAGTAAATTTGCATGTGATATCTTTTGAAAATGGTCACCAGAAAGAAATATCCGTAAATGGTATGCAGTTGGGGTGATTACCACTCTGAATGAATAGCAATTATTTTAGGAAGAAATGCACATTCATAGACAACTTTTCAAGTTCTCTGCCACTGAATGTACAAAATTTATACAACCCTTAGTAGTATCTTGATCAATACCTGGTTGTACTTTTTCCATTCATAGCATCATGGCTGGAAAATAATAAGTGTATTCATGATGTTTCAATCAAAAAGAAGCATGTTTAAAGTGCAATTTTCAATGAATATATGAGCAAGAAATTCTGTGAAATTATTTTTGTCATCTGATTTCTTGATGTCCAATGATGAATACCCACCTCTGGAAAAATTTCAGAGGGAAGGACTGTCTCTCTCATAAAATACATGTTAAGGTCTTTTGAGACTGCTCAGACTTGGTTTGCTAAAGGTTCTTGCTCAAATTTCTATCAAACAAGGAAATATATTTGGTTTATGCTTTTAGCTTTGTGGCCTATCTACTGCATTAGCAACATTTTAGGCTCTAAAGGGATCCGAGGGAAAGGTTATGTCAGTCCTTTTTTCTCATTCATTTTGTTGATAGGTAAAACACCTGACATTTGTGCAGTGCAATAGTTTTGGAAGGCAGATAGAAAGTTGATAGCTCAGCCTCCATATGACTTCTCTGCATAACTTCTGGGGGTTAATTAATGGTAATGGATTCTGATTGTACTCCTCACCCTGACATGGGAGCTCCTTGGGAAAGAAGTGAGGTCAGGATAGTCGTTAGCCACTGAATTCTTTTCTGCATTTAGTGGCAGATGGCTATTAGGATGCTTAAATTTATGTGAAGGTCAAGAAAGCTAATTGCAGGGCTGCTGGATGTTCAAAACTGATAAAAATTCCTTGCTGAGCATAGCTCAACTAGGAACCAGAAAATCTAGGCTGAAATCATATTGGAAATCTGCAGCACAAAAGCACCTTTGTGCGGAAGCACCATTCACACATAAAAAGTTTGGCTTCAGCTCATGTAAATAATTAATCCATTTAGTCGTATATTTTTTATATCATATATAAGTTAAATTCAAGTATCTCATTAAAGCTCAAAAATAAAGATTACTCAAAAGTCGAGCTGAGGGTTTTGGGATGGACACAGGGTTAGTCTTGTTATAATGATCTGACCAATAGGGATTTTTTCTACTACCACAAGGAGATACTTTCAGAGATGATGAGGTCTTTTATGATGCCGTTAAAATGAAAAATTGGTGAAAAAGACCAGAAGCCAGTTTCTACCCTGCTTTTTGAACATTTATGTAGTCATTAAAGTAATACATGTGCATCCACAAGCAACAAGAGGAATGAGGACATTCACCTTGCACACTGAAAAGCACTCTCTGAATAATTTATTTTTCTTCCCTGGTGTCAAACCAGAAATCTGAAGGAAAAGTTCAAAATTACCTGGTTCTAAATTTAAAGTAATGGTTATTTACACCAATTTGCCACTTACTGTTTTAACCAGCTTTCCTGTTGGGTAGAACAACACTTGGAAGAGCATCTAGAAATGAAATTTTTTTTAGCTGCACCTTTCTTTATATTATTGTCTGACAGTTTGTGGAAAAGTTGATAAATTATGACTTTATTCAAAGAAGTTTCTCTACAGTCTTTGTTTAGTTGTATTGGTTTTGTAACAGATGTCTGAATGGGTAAAAATCCTCATTTCTTCCATGTGTGATGCTTTGGATGATTCTGTTATTGACTCGTAAGATGCGTGCTCCACCTGAGAACTCTGATTTGGGTATGGTGATCTATGCTTGTAGTATAATTTTTAAGGGACAAATTCTCATTTTCTGATTTTCTAAAAGTTTAGATATTTTCAGCAGGTTTCTTTCTAGATCCTGAATATTAGAGAAAGACTGTGTTCTTGAGACACAAAAAGGTACCACCTGACGTGCATAATTAATGTTAATGACATTAGTATTACAGTCATTTGAATATTTTCCCCAACTCCATTATAGAAACCTAATTTTAAATTTGACCATGCATTAAGAGTTGCGGTTTCTCCTGGTTGCTTCTTATAGATCTTGTGTGTGAACTTCTAAGATCCTCTATGAATTGCTTTGCCTTCTGAAATTATAGAGGTTTGGTGTAAGTAAAGTGAGTACAGCAAGGTCAAGAGTTCAGGTTTTGGTATTCTCTAGTGTTATATACTGAAATGGTTCTTCTGGTGTCTGGGGTAAATGATAAAGTAGAAATAGATCCAACTGCTGGATAATAAATAACTCCAATCATTAAGTAAATGATACAATCTCTTCTCTCTTAATTTCTGAATTCCTGTTTCTATTCCTCTGGTTTACTTCTCTGAAATAAGTAAGTTTAACCCAATGGAGTTTGGGTTTTTTGATAGCTCTGGGTTTGCTACTTATGGACTTTTTAATAAATACTTTAATAAAATTTGTTAAGTCCCAGAGCAGATCATTTAGACCCTCTATAACTAAACCTCTTTCATTGTTATGTTTGTTAGTTCAATGGCAGGAAATGTTGTGTACATTTTGAACATATACCGTGAATTGAGTAATGACTGTACTGGAAGAATATGTCAGTACTTCTCCTGATAGTCTGAAAAAAGAAAAAATGCACAAATCTTGCAAGACGTTAGTTTATCTGCCTTGCAGGGGGGCTATTTCAGTTCAAGATGATGCATGTAAATGAATAAATCTTAGTTTGTTGTTGGCTAGTTTAACTAGGAGGTCCCAAACCCAGTAACATTTATTTACATGGATGTTCAGATGCACTTTGTAGCTCACTTTTAGGTATATGTTAATCAAATAGATTTTCATTCTTCTTAAACCAGGAGAGAGAAAATAATTTATAGAAATTTTAATGTAATACTGACCAAATTCTATCAGTTTTCTAAATATAAGTCCATGCAAGTGCTTGCTAAATTAGGGTGAGCAGGTTTTAGGTAATTTTTTTGATGTGTGTAATTCCACATAATAGTATGTGAATACAGTTAGGCACATAAAACAGGTGGTGGGATGCACCACATATATTGGAACAGGAGGTGTTTTCTTTCTCTAAGAAAGAGTGAAAATGCAAAGCTCACTTTTGTTACTTTATGTCATGCAACTACTAATTAAGGTGGATATGAAAGAAGTTCAGCTTTTAATATCACTGAGCAATGCCTTCAGACATCACTCAAAGTCAGATCTGATCATGTAATTTCAACTATTTTTACAAATTTTTCTCACTAATACATAAACAGCCAGTCTTCTACCATCATAACCTGGAAGCATCTTTGGGAAGATGTTCACTGGTTGAAGGAAACTTTCAGGTGTTTGTAAACATGTTTCCTATCTTTTGTTCTATTGATAGCAATATTCTTTGCAAGAAAGAAAAGTAAGAGTACAGTTGGAGTTGTTAAAGGACTTTTCAGTGCTAAAAGGGATAGCTTTCTAAAAGGTCACACTATTTTTTCTGAAAGTCCACACTATTTTATAGCATTTTTTGTCTGCTTTACAGCAGAGGCAATGTGCAAAGATGTTCACATTCAGAGAGAGACCTTTTTCTTGATTACAAAACTCTTAGCACATATGTATCATTAGCTGATTTTGCTGCCCTGGAGTTCTTTTCTCTTAACTCTGCTTAATATCTGAGACCAGATACGCAAGTTAAAAATCTATTAATAATTTTTTGAAATTTAAATTTAATCACAATATTCTATATATTACTGGAACTTATGAGAAAATGGCCAGGATATTTTACTTAGGTTAGAAGGAAATTCTCTCTAATATTACAAGCTTATAATATGTGTTCTCCCAAGATTTAAACTCTGGTTTATTTAGAATATATATTATTTGCATATTATAAAATATGCACAGGTATAAAGTGCATATATGCTTACAGTGTAATGCTTAGATATGATCTTGACTTTAAGGATGTATTTCAAATTTTTTATAAACAGCAAGGGTGGTAAAACAGCTTTCTTACAGCATACCTTGGAGCTTTGTATGTTGGTAGAAATCAGTTTTGTACATACATCCTTAAATACTATGCTTTCCTTTTATTAAAGGAATGTGTCAAGGTGTCAAGGTTTGCTTAATGGTTACTTTATTATTAACCTTCTTATAAGTAAAAATAAATTGTGGTTCATAATATGAATTTTCAAAACATGTAAAATAAATCCTCCTATCCACAGCCACTATTGCTCAATTTTAGATGCAAAGATCAGCTTATGTCTGTAATCTCTAATTCTCAACAGAATAGGAAATGTGAGGAGCAAAGTTGTACTGACAATAATATAATTGTTCATTCATTCCAAATTGCTTGATACCAGGCTGGTTATTGCAGGAGCTCTCTGTAGGAGGGCTGCCATTACTAACAGTGGTTGCCAGGATGGTTTGTGGCTGAAAGCAAAATTGCAGCATCAGATTTCTCCAGCTGAAGGTTGGAGAGTGGTGTTCTTCAAAGACCTCTTCAGTACTGCATGGAAGGTGGCAAAACTCCAGATTACAATATTTGAAGTAGTGGTATACAGACTTTAATACAGCTCAGCCAATATAAGAAATATATGAATATGTATATGAAGCGGTCAGATATATAATCAGATACAGCTCAACCAAAGTAAGAAATATGTTTCTTCAGTTGTTCCTCTTCACTTTTTTATAAGGAACACCACCAAGCAATTATGAGAGTGGTAATCTCTTCAGGAAAATACAACTGGGCAGAGTGTTGTTGAAAACACCTTAGCATAACAACTGCCCACAGCCCCTTGGGTGCAACTTATTATGATATAAACTTCTTGCAGGGGAAGAAGTTGAAGGAGCAACAATTCCATAAGGCGTGTTCTCTTCTCAAACTCATATATCATATGGAGCAGGAACTATGTATTATGGCATGATAGAAAATTGGTCTTGCCATACATGCTCCTCACTAGAGATGTTTCTGTGTATATCTGTACGTAGAAGTGGTATACGAATGTCTTTACTAAGGTCAGTCTGCATTGCAACTTTTTTTGGCCTTCACAGCAATAAATGAATTTATATTATGGTATTATACTTACTCTACAGGTACTAACTCCATGTGGAGCCGCTGGAGAGTTAGCATTTCATTGCTAATTCTCATTTCAATAATGTTTTTTCCTTTGAATTTAATTTCAGAATAATTTTTTTGTCTAATAACTTTAAAAATCATTAGTGTGCTATGTATTGCTAGGTTAGAATTCAGTTATGTAAATCATAAATTATTTAGTTAATAAATAGTTTTTAAATATTAAATGCTGATTTCAGATACTTTTTACTTAATGAGGTTACTTTTAAAAGCTGACGTGTTATTAGTTTCCATCACTGGACCGACATATGCATTGTTATAATATATTCTTATTATATTCCGTATTTCTTTATATTCCTGTCTTCCTGGGATATTCAGGGTACTGAAGCAAATAGCTGTTGGGGCATTGAGTATTGTTTCAACACTTGTTCCCAACATCTGTTTCTCATTTGAACTTTCTGTACTCTTTTTATTTTCCTGCCCAGTCTGGGCCTCACTGTGAAACAGAGCTGCCAAAAGGAAAAAGAAAGGACAGAAAGAAGTTTCTGGTCCCTTGAAACTCTGGTTAGGCAGCAATGTTCTGCAATATTTTCTTTTTAGACCACCAGACATGAGAACATGTGCTCTCTCTTATTACACATTTTTTCTCACAGGAAAAGCTCTAGCCAACTTTATGACAGAAGAAAAGAAGCAAGAAAGCTGATACATGATTCCAGATTCCAGAAGATGTTTTGAACATTGTGGTCTACAAATAGATCTGCCAGACTATTGATCCCTTCAAAAAGAAATAATTTACCAGGACTCAGTTGGCAGCAGTTCTTTTGAGAGCACTTATATTGAAGAGCCAAGATATTCCAAAGACTTGTGTTGTAAATATGTGTTTTAGGGTTGCTTAAAGAATCACTGGCAAAGGTATTGGCAAAAGCAGGGTTGCTGTAAAAGTAAAAGCAATACAAACTTCATTGCTCAGGTTCACCCTGCTATGTACAACATGGTTAAAGCACACAGAGAAAAAGCCAACAAAAATCTAAAGCCTTTCAATCTGCAAACAAAGTCAACCCAAAAATAACCTGTGAGAAGGCTTGGGGGCTGAGGGAGGGGGAAGGGGAGGAAAAGAAACTATTGGAAAGGATAAAGATCAAAAGGAAAAAGGCATGTCCCTCCTGTTAACTCACAAGATTCAGGGTAGATCCCCTTGCTAAACGGAGCCTAGGAAATTTTTGGTCTAAGGTTTAAACCTAAAATTAACAGCAGTTAGTCTATAGCTTAAGTAAAACAATTGAACAATTCATACAGAATTTATGATAGCACAACAGTAACTCACAGGCCTAACTTACTTGCAAATCTGAAATACTTAAAGATCCAGGAGAGCAACATTCCCAGTTCATTTGCTATGGCATATTCACATTAACATGCACACAGGTGTCAAGGAGTACGTGTAAGATATATACCTTCGAAAAAATCCCCTTTCATTTCAATGAAGTGCTTGCATCAGATGCCTTTGCATCTTCTCAGGGGTGGGAGGGCTGAGTCTGGAGGAGGAGGCATCCCTGGTGTTTGGAGATCCTCTGAGTACAGCAAACTTGAGAGTTTGTGAGCTCTGAGAGGCCCTGCTAAAGAGGGAAGAGCTGGTCACAGCTGCTGCAATCCAGGAGACCTCCAAGGGTCTCACTTTCGACTATGGTTTATAGGGTTACAACGGAGTGAGCTGTGATCATAACAGTTTCTCATCCTGGCTGCAATTCAGGTAGGTAACTTTCTTCAGAATTGTTATTTCCCTTCGACAGTTTTTCAGGCATGAAAAAATAGACTTCCAACATTGTTTGTTGAAAACCAGCAGGTCATTGTACAGCACTAGTTCCTGGGAACAGTTTTTCTGATAGCTCAAAAAAAGCTGAGCCCAGGTGCTGTTCATTGTGGCTGAGGCCTTTATGAACATTTTGCAGATCATAGTTTGGCCTGAGCAGGGTGGGGAATGCACCACCAGAAGTAGCCAGGCCATGGCACTTTGCTTGTTTGGGTCAGGTTTCACTGGACAAAAACTGGCAGTACTACCCAAATCCCACTTCAACAAGGTCCAGTGGAGACATTTTAAGAACACGTTAAATGGGCTTACTGAGACTGACATATTTATTTTTGTTTTAAGTAGACAAGTATTTTCAGAAAATTCATTTAAGTATAGATGGGCTGTGAGAATCAAGTTGTATAGGATATTTTTGTAAGCAAAAGGTTTTGAAGGAAAATTTTTCTTACAATTCTGAGAAACTGAAATTTCTCTAGAGCACATTGGCAATGACTCATGGGATGCAGCAAAAAAGAACTCTGACACAAACTTCCCTGTCACTGGGGTGATGGCAAAGTTGGTTCATTTGCAGCATGGTTCAACACTGAAAGTGAAATCTGCTAGGAGTTAAAATGCTATGCACAATGCACAAAGTATGGTAAAGGAAGATTGGCAAAGGCTAAAGTCTGTTTTGTGTTTTTTTTTGTTTTTTTTTTTTTTTTTTAAGTGAGTTAGTGTATGATGGCATTTCAGTGTTACAGCAGTTGACAAGGGAAGAAAAGAATGTATTGTACCCATTATGTAATCCCTTTGTGTCCATGGTCTTCTCTGCTTTCCAGTTCCTTCTATGATGAATTCAGAATTTTCAGTCATGTAGCACCAGCCAGGTTAAAGAAAGAGAAGTTCACATTGGATTTTGGGACATGCTATTTGAAGAGCCTTGGCTGAAATGGATGCCTGACATACAATTTCCATAATGCAGTATAGGGCCTGGGAAATGATAATTAGCATTTTTATGTCAAAAAGACATTTCCTTTTTGGTGCATTAAAAATATATATGAGTCAGAGAGACTCACAATTAAATATTTTCTTTTGATTTTACATAAGAAAAACAGTTTTCCTGTGGAAAATTCGCAATGAACTTTAGTATTAAGATTAGTTAAGCAACTGTTTATTCACTAAACATGTGAAACTGTGCTAGCTATAGTAAATTCTTTTTTAATTTGTATCTGAGAGCCTTCAGGAAGACAAATATTTCAGTAGAAACTAGTGATCTAGCATCAATTCTTTCTAGTTAAAGTTAATAAGAAACTTACTTGTAAAGATTAGATAAAATTTCTGTCATAGATATGTTTCTATTACAAGTATTGTGAGGAGTTAAACTGAATGGAAAAGAGTTCATACAACCATAAACAATTAATGACAGACTTTCCTTTCCCCTCTGCTCACAGTCTCTACATACAGGATCCAGTTGCTCCAAATTTTGATCTTGAAGCATTTGTAGGCATAATTTCCTCAACAGTTTCTTAGTCAGGAAATGTTTTTAACTAGAAACTTATGTTTTCAGGCAATAATCCAATTCTGAGCTGTTATTCAGTCAGTTCCATAGATGACATCTCCCTAGTTTCATTCTCAAACGTAGATTGATTTATACACCTTCACACTTCACTTTGTTGTCACAATTCTGTCTTGCAAGCAAGACAATACTCCCTTGTGTAGAGGCATGCTGGTTGTATATGAAAAGTCATCTGTATAGTTTGAAAACAAGCAGACAAGGTTAAAGGATTTCGATAGTCAATAGTCCTATGTTACTTCTGTAAAACAGAGAAAATGCTATGGATAGCATAGGGCCTTCTCAATTTCTGCTCAGAAAAGCAGAGAACTTAAGTGATACTTCAAAAAACTGTTAAAAATAGGAGAGGCCCAGGTATCAGATTTAAATCCTTGTAGACACAAGCCAGGAAGGAAAAGCGGTCATACTGACACCATGGTTCTTATGGTCTGCTCCATGTGAAAGAATGATGTTGTGTATTTCATTGTCTTATGACAAACACTTCATTGCTCTTAATAACACTGGAGAATAAAGCACCACAAATACTTTTTGAGGCTGCTGGGTAGTTATTATCATCATTTTCAAATGCAAAAATCATCCCAAGGTTATTAATGGCCTGAGACAGAGCTAGGGAAAGGACTCAAAATTCTTGAATTCCAGTCCTTTGACTTAACCAGATGACCTTTTCAAGACCATATCTCCTTTTTCTGGGTGTTTTCTTAGTACACAGTGGAAGAAAGAAAAGTATTGGTTTGGTGTACATTACTTCAAACTTTTCCTGTTAAGTCTGGATCTCTGAAGCTAATGTGTGGGTTGACATGTTTATCCTGTATTCCTGGATGAGCATCAGGAGAAAAACACAGGTGAAGAAATGGTAAAAAGACTTTTAAAAATAACTTGCTGTAAAAGTTCAGGTTTCAGTAGCTCTTGTGACTCAAAGTAGCAATGTGATCAAAGTCTGTGTGTTACCACACTACAGATTAATATGCAAGTGGCATGTGCAATCGAGCCTCCTGTTATGTGTGCAGGAAATTCCTTGCTCAGTGCTGTAAGTGTAATATTACAAGACTTAGCATCTGGAAATTCTGAATTTTATTACCGCTGAATGGAGACTAGTAGTATGTTTGCAGACCCCATCATTGGTTCAGCTAAGGCTGTTGCATGACAGCTTTCCACATGGAATCATAGTATGGTTTGGGTTGAAAGAGACTTTAAAGACAATCTAGTTCCACCCACCCTGCCACAGGCAGGGACACCTTCAACTAGACCAAACTGCTTAAAATGCCACCCAACCTGGACTTGAATACTCCCACGGATGTGCCATGAACAACTTCTCTGTTGAGCTGTTCCAGTGCTTCATCACCCTCACAGTAAAATTTTTTTCCTAAGTCTAAGCTAAACCTACTCTGAGTTTAAAGCCATTTCCCCATGTTCTGTTACTACACACCCCTCTAAAAAATACCTCTGTCTTTTTTGTAGGTTCCCTTCAGGTACTGATGATGCCTTGAAAAGCAGCCTAGAAGAGAGGCTATATAGTGTTAAAGGAATAAAGTAGATGTTTATTAAAAAGGCCTTCAAAGGATACACCTTGCGCAGTGCAAGAGCCTGGCCAAAGCTACACCCAAGATGGACAACAGGTCACAAGTTTTCACACTTTTATAAGTTTTGGTCTTTTTACATATTGGGATTAATTGTCCAATTACAGCTTCAGGTTATGAAATCCTATCCTCCCAATTTGTTCTCCTCAATTCACTGTTATTTATACTTTCTTGGGCTTGAAGATGCAAGGGTGACATTGGTTTTCAGGCTGCAAAAGGATTGCTTTGTCTAACTAAACTGTGAAGAGAACTTAATAACACTTTATATGTAGTTCAGAGTTATATACCAATGCAGTACAGAAAAATATGAGAGCTAAAGCTTAAAGCATCACTGGAAGGCCTCACCCTGACATTTTCTCTTCACTAAAACTATAAAATTCTTACACAGGATCTGAAACACAAATGAAGACTTTTCCTGCTTAAGCATTTTTTATGATGAGGCAAAGAATATAATTTTAAAACCAGATCTGTGTTTCAAACCCAACTTTTGTGAGCCAGGGCTGTGCAAATAGGTTTGCATAGCATTAGGTGAAAATAGCATTTCTAGGTGAAAATAGCATTTTCACCTAGAATTTCTACTCGCCTTCCTCCAGTTGAAGACCTGCTTCACTAGCTTTTGGAAGGAATTGAACTGCACTTTGTAGAGTCTGGATGAAAAGATGCTACTGATGCTAGCCAAATGCAGTCTTTTTATTCAAAGAATTTGGAGTTTGTGATTTATTATTAAGACAAATGAGTGTCAAAAGGAGATTGCCCTCTGTTTAGTGAAAACAGAAAGTGAAGCAATTATCTTTTACTTGGACTAGATTATTGCATTTACCCAAAATAAACTCTTAAATGTTACATACTGTAACAGCTTCCTAATTACAAATTATATTTTTTATATGTATCAAGGTTTTTAAATGGTAATTTTCATACAAAGATGTTGAATTATAAAAAAATCTAGCACAGAACAAAGATGTATCTGTGCTCCCAGGGATCTAAGTTTTGAAAGCAAAATTTTTTTCTTTTGTCTCACTCATTTCCCTTAATACTTCATTATACATTGCTCTTGTTGGAGAGCTTCCAAATAAGCTGAGGACACTGAACTATTTCTTGAAAAACAATAGCTTATAGAATCTATCTTTGAAGACTTTCAACGTGTTTACATTAGTAAGGATTGCAGCTACTGGTAAAGGAAAAAACACTTTTCACTTTTCCCTGCACTAGTTCATGATGATCAAAGTTAGAAAACTGCCTTTTTCTTTAGAAATCAGTTTAAAAAAAAATGAAATGCAGTATGATCTTGTAATTACTCTTAGGCTGCCTGGCTGTGCTGTTTTGCATACCAAAATATCCTTTCATCTATGAGGCATTAGTGTAAAGTTTAGGCAGGCATCTAGTGTTTCTTATGATGTGCCATTAATAGCTTCAAGCAAGCCCATATTGAGTCAGCTTTAAAGCAATCCTAAACACTTTTTCTCTCCCTTTCTCAGAGATGTATCAAAATGAAGCAATAATAAAAAGAAAATATATCAAATCTTCATAAATTTCCAAACAAATAATAAATCTAAACCCCTAAATTTAGAATAAATACTTCTGAGGTGTCAAAGGTTTCTGTTATTTCACAGATATTATGCTGCAACACATCCATGCTTCCAGCAAAAACTCCTCTATGTAGCTGTGCATTGAGATAAAAGTTTTCAACTCAGTGTGGTTACAATAACTGTAAACAGTTATTAAACAGATGTAAAGAGATGCAAACAATATTTTATAGCGAGTCTCCTCAAATGGTACAGATGGTATAGAAATTCTCATAGTAATATATTAGGAAAGCTGATAGAGTTACAAAACATTAAAAGAGAGGAATACCCTTGAATATCCTTTTGAGACCATGAGGCAAATTTATTCTGATATGTTGAAGTGCAAAGGTAGAGCTGTGATACAAACTCTTCCCTGTCATAATATGTCACAATGAATGTCTTGTCAATTTTAGCTAATTACCACTGCCACTAATCCCAGTAAGACATTATCTTAAAAATAGCTTATGATCTCATGGGTACTGTCAAATTAAACTCCCTATCTATTTTCCCCCATCTCTCTACATTCAATTTATAAGAAAAGTTTAAATTCCCTTAAGTTCTCTGAAAAAATAATTACACTATCTTAGTAATTTCATATTTCAGTTCTGGCTGATGAATTTGAATGTAAATTCATTCAGTGTTCTCTGAGTTATTAGACTGAACATGCAGGGATAGATAAACACAAGCAGGGGATGAGCTATGGGCTTTTGCTTATTTCAAACTGCTCAGTTCTGACTAATCGAAGAGATTTATTGCCTCTCTTTTCTGAGGAATGGATTCACTGTTTGCTTTACTTTTGTTTTTGTGTAGAGGAACTAATGAGTACTCTCTGCTTTTAAAGAACATCTTTCCACAAAAGGTTAATCCACAAGTTGTTCCCTGTACACTTTAACTCATTTTGATTCTCTATTTTCTTATTAAATAAGAAGACTACTGCAAAAAACAGAAACAAATCACCATCAAACATTATTTTGCATTAAAATGAAGCTTTCTTGCTTTGGTTTGAAAAAATAAAAGGAAAGACTGTTAAGTGGAGAAGAATCTTCAGTAGCTAATGAGCAAAGAGACTCCAGAACATGAGGTATTTGCATTTATGTTGAAACCAAGTCAAGGAAATAATTATTAGATAAAGAGAACATTGAAAAATAGTAAACCATTTTAAAATAAAACAAAGAATAAAATAAGTGAAATAGATTAAAATTAATGAACAAATATAGAAGTCAAGAAATGGCATTGCATTTCCAATTTACCTTTATTTAAGTTAAAATGAGGGAAGAAGATACTAGCAATTCAAGGTGAAATCTAAATTAAAATGAAGGTGATAGTAAAAAATTACATGGTTGCATGTAATCTCATTTTCCCAAGAGGGAAGCTGTGAGTAAGCCATACTGGTTGAATGGATAATAAAGCATGGGTGATAAAGTATTAAAAAGTGAAACAGAGTAACATAATGATAGTGAATGCATTTTTTAAAAAATTGGTGGATTTATTTTTTTAAAAAGTGTATGCATGCAAGATTAATATTTTAGGCTTGCTTACTATGACTTAGTAATGGACAATGGTTCTAAACTGAAAAAGAGTAGGTTTAAATTGGATGTTGGAAGTTCTTTACTATGAGGGGTGCGAGGCCCCAGAACAGGTTGTTCAGAGCAGCCATGGATGCCCCATCCCTTGAAGTGTTCAGGGCCAAGTTGGATGGGGCTTTGAGCAATATGCTGTAATTGAAGGTGTGCCCGCCTGTTGTGACAAGGTTGGAACTAGAAGATCATTTAGATCTCTTCTAACCCAAACCATTCTATGGTCCTGGGATTCTGAGATTTAGTTTTAGATGGTTAGATGAAATTAATCATGACAAGAATATCAACTAGGAATGCGTAAGACTGGGTAACTTTTTCACTTGCCCAATGTTCATTCTGTATAAAAGACCATACATTAGGGGCCAAATTAATTTTTTTCTGAAAATTTACTGGTTTATGCATTCTTGGTTTTTAGCAGTAGTTACAAAGGCTCAGATAGAAAAGGTGGGTTAGATAAACAACTTAACCTTTGGATACCTACAGCCAAGTCCAGAACAAAATGCTGATTAAAGTCAGGAAAGTGTAAAATTTTGCATTACAGCTCACTGCGCACAAAATCAGCTTGAAGATCTCACCTAATACCTTAGTAAATAACCATGACTAGCACATCTGTGCCCTATAAATGATAGTTTTGTCAACATGAGTAAAGTGTATGTTGCTTGTTCCAAGGCTTTTGTAATTTCTACAAGGTATGAGAAATAGCTACATAATTCACAATGACAATGAAGAAAATGAGTATGTGCACTCCATTTCTGAGGAACAGAAGTACAAGCTCAGTGCTCTAGGTGTTTGAAGCACAGATTTCTTGTCTGGCACCCTTCTGATATGCAGAAAGTTTTAATGGCCTGTTCTCACGCACTAAAAATTATTGATCTTATACATACTATTGCACCCATTTGTCTGATGTGGCATTTTTCAGTAGATTAGGGCTAGTGTTGGAGGCCTGTGTTGGAAAGCATGAAGTCATAATCAGGCAAAGCTGAAGAATTGGTAAGATGTCAAGGTTTCTGGGGAAAAGAAAAGAAATTAAGGAGGGCAACAAATTTACAAGAAATCAGAAATTGTATGACAAGAAATCAAAGGCTGAAAAACAGATTAAAAAGGGAAATATTCTATGGTTTATATGTGTGCAAAATGATTCTGATAGTGACTTTCTACACTGTAAAGGAACAAACTAAAGGTAATAATAACCTTGACAAGGGGCAGTAAAATTGCTATAGGAGAAGACCAAAGGGAATTATAATCACTGGTGCAGCAAACCCTCTGGATTTTGAGGATGTTAAAAGCAAACAACAGCAGGCTGGATATGGTAGAGAAGAGACCAAAAAGATTGTGGTTAGGAATCTCTACAAAACAGCTTTATTAGCTGTTTGGACAGCTGAAGGGGAACTGATTAGGATAAAAAATTATAAACAACAAAATAAATGAAAACATCCAGCTATTGTGAAAGTAAATGTTTCCTGGGTTTAGCTGTCAAAATTGATAAAGCTGAACAGTCTATTTATTACTTACATAGCTTCTTCTAATGCTTTAAGGGTTCATGACAGGAGATAAAGATGAATTTCTTTTACTATAAGTCACAGGAATTTTATTGGGTGACAGTGTAATACCATTTTGTGCTACACTGATCAGTTAAATCTCTGTGAGGTTATGATTGATTTTCATCTCATTTGCATTTTTTGACCTTTATTGTGGAGGGTTTTTTCCTACAAAGCCACTACATTTAATTTCTTCTTCATCCAATATTCTAGCACCTGGCCTAATTGTGACACCACGATTCTGAAAGTAATTATTTAAACATTTTGGGCAGCTGAGGTCCACAAGTGAAAGACTGAGTAACCGGAGAGAATATGAACTACATGCTTTAACTCTAGCCCATTATCATCTAGCACTTTGGAAAATATGGGGTTCTAGAATAGCCTAGTTGAACAAAATCATTCCTTGAATTTAAGGTTTATTTAAGTTTGACATAGAAAAGGCCCACAGTTTGCTTAAGAAAGTCCTTAAAGACTATTAAAGAGTTTGAGTTCTTACTCAGTTCATCATAATGACATTATGGTGAGAGCAAAACAACAGTTAAGCAAACATGCTGACCTTCTGTAAGCCCTGAGTCTTTGTTCTTGTATAGTGATATACTGGAGGCATGAAATTTTACACATTTTTTTCTGTTGACAACAGTCCTGTGTTTAATACTGCCACAGAGAGATCAATTTAACTGCCTGTATTTCTGGCATGTGATGCTGGACTTCATCCTAATGTATCATACTTCTAAAAGTCACATGTACTGATTTGAAGTGTGAATTTAGATGTATATCTCAAGGAGGAATATGGAGTACAAGTTGTTTCAACTGAAATATGGACTGGTATATTTCTGATCTCGTGGTTCTCACATGTTTGCACATTCCACACTCAACAGGTTTGGATGCAGTGGTCTCAGGTCCTTTTTTGTCTTCAGCAGTCATAATTTCCATTGGGCACTGTACAGGACCCTGACCTGAATAAACATGTGTGAAATAACAAGCTGCAACTTTGTAACTGATTTAGTGAAACTCCACGTGTAAGAACAAATAATTATTAGCTGCATTTTGAGTAGCAATAAATATACTTTTTAAAATAAACTAAGTAGAATCTTGATAAAGCAATAATTTTTAAAATTGTTATTATCTGTGTGTGTGTTCCTAGCTTTGTCTCTTTACTTACAGAAATAAGGAGCAATATAGTGCTAATGTTTGTTAAAAATTAATAGTGAAAATTACAGAGAAATGGTCTGTAAATCAATTTGTATTTCATCTTGGGTCGTGAAGAACTTTCATTTCAAAATGTTAACTTTCCAGCAAATCTCTTTTGTCTTTAAATGCATCTCAGATAAGTTATATTAGTGCTGTTAATTAGAAAGAATGAAGTGGTAGTTTGCATTTGGGAAAACATAATAAAATAATATTTACTTATTTCCTTTTCAGAACTGCATTTTGACTTTATGATAATACCATTAATTTAGAATAAGAAAATAATGAAATAACTGGGACCAAGTTTTCATACCTCTTGTAAGCAGCTGGTGGAATTAGTACCTTCAGCTCAAATTTCTGCTCTTTGGATTCATTAGAAATAAATCCAGCTTGTATGCTCTCATCTTGCAGAACAGTACAGTTTGTTCCCAAATTATAACTATATGAAATAATGGAAAAGTTTTTAGTCCTTGAGATAATGTAAACATTGTAAATTGGTGTGATTATCAGAGTCATGGATGTGCTATTTTACTCAAATAATTACAACTATGCTCTCTAGTATAAGCACAGTGTCCTATCCCTGTGTTTTCTGAGGGTATACATTCCTTCAAAAAGCCTTTCATATCATAAAATTGTGTTTATATTCTGGCATCTTTCTCTTTTCCAGCTATGACAGAACTACTGCATTAGTGCAACTTGGATGTTGTACAAGTGGCATTTCATGATTACTAATTTATGCAAACACTGAAAGTATGAGTATAGATTAACACTGCCCATTAGTGTGTTTTCTGGCAAGGAACAGGCCAAAGCAGTTCTTCTGGATAGACAATATCAACTCTTCAACTACATGTTTCTGTTTATGGAGAGTAATGGGGTTTTTTCTGCATTTATCTATCTAATGTTTATGTTTGTAAACATTTTTTGTTGCATTGGAATCTAGTTAGGTGCTGTATGTGTGCCAGTCTGGCAAAATCACTAGATCTGCATGAAGACTGTGGCTTCAGGAATAATTAGATCTCTAGGTGGGAGTTGTTTAGAAACAAATGTCCAAGATCAAGACATAACTTTGTGCAGCTTGAATAGAGAAATTTTGTTGTATTTTGTTCAACTACTTTATTCCTCATAAATTGGCATACCAAAACCCTTCACAAAACCACCATCCTCCACTGGGGGCTTGATTGTTCCAATTATCTGCTAAAGCAGATTTTACATTCTAGTAATCTCAAGAGCTCTTTAATTCCATATTTACACTAAGAATATAATGTCAAACCACCTTAATCTAGTGTTTCTGATAGCTGTTGAAGAGTTTTAACAGATAATTCTCATTGTAAGCCACCATGACTGACTATTGACTTATAAATGTGTACAGATTTGTTAAGCACATTTTTTGAAGCAGGGATTTCACTAGAAAAGGGTACATCATCCTTTTTCATTCACACATAGGTAAATCTCTCTCGAACTTAGAACAAGGCAAATTCCAATGTAATCTCTTTTTATGTACCAGAAATGAGGAAACATGAATAATGTCTTAAAGAAGAATGTCCTAGGATATATGTCCCTAAATATGTGGGCATTCCAGATTTGTGGTAAAAAATTGCCATTGTTTTCCATATAGAACACATACATTTGGCTACAACCATGATCAAAGCAGAAGGGGAAAACATTTAATACTCCATGCTTCATACCTAGTGTTCTCACAACAGCGATGTCAGGTATGTGCAACAAGAAGGCTGATGTCTTGTATTACCTCCCCACCAGAATGACCCTCATATTCTGTCCATTTTGATGTCTCTGGCAAAGTTCAAGGGCAGGCAGAAAAACAATGAGAAGGATAAACTTTTAAACTGTATCGTTGAAAGTTGCCAGAGATTATGAGTGAGGCGTTTCAAGGAGAAGAGGGAGTGTGGACAGATCTGGGTAAGCTTATTGTGGTATTTGGAGTCAGTGTACATCGCCAGTTTCCAAGAGGCATGCCTGCCTTCTTCCTATACAGTGTGGTGGCCATCAGCTTCATCCTGTAAAATGCTAGGCTACATCTTTGAACATCTCAAACTTCCACTGGCCTTACTTGGAAGAGTTTTCATTTCTTCTGAAGTTTCTATATATTTTAAATAATTTTTTTCCAAAGCAGCCCAGAATTTAGGAAGTATGCGGCAAGATTTCTGTGATGACATTTCGCAACCCATCACTTTTTGTCCTTCTAAATGGCAGTTAGAAATGTTGACATTCTCCTCTAACAACGTATGAGTAAAAAGAGTTACTTTTTCTAAAAGGTTGGAAGTGTAACAGTCTTTGTAACTAGATCTTGGGCAGCACGGATCTTATAATTGAAGACTTAAATGATACTCATGCGTAGTATTTCTAAATTAGTCAGTATTCAATCATCCTGGCAGAATTATGATGCTAGTGATGGTGTTCATTTGTTATATACCTGACATTTTTCAAAAGCAAGTACAGATAACAAACATTTTGTTCATACAAAATTAGTGCTGGTTTTGAGCATACCTGAGCCTGCATTTGAATGCTCTGGGGATTTTAAGAATAGTAACCTGTTGTCAGCTCTGACAAGTAAACAATCATGTTTCCACAATCATAATACTTTTGTGAAACAAAAAGTATAAATTAAACAAATTTTTACATACATTAACAAGAATCCTTATTTCTTTTAATACTGAGACTCTATGACATATTTTGTGGAATATCCTTGCCTCACAGCAGTTAGGTACTTTTCAATACGTATGCTTGAATACAAAATATGGAGATATTTACATTCTGTTCCCTTAACAGGGAAGTTAGTTTAAATCCTCCCTGCTGTGATACTGTTGGATAGGCTTGGTTTTTCAGGTGTGAAGAGCAACCATCAAATAAGAAATCAAATTGATTTAACTCAATCAGGTTAAATGCTATTGACCTGTCCAAAGTGTACTTTTTATTTCAGTATGCTGGGGAAAATAACACAATAATGGACTTTTCATTCTGGTAAATGCCACTTTCAAATAATTTCGTGAATTACTCTTCTCTAGATTAACTCCATTATTCATTCAGCTTTTGTTTAAAAATCTCATAGAGGCTTACCAAAGAGAATAACAATTTAGTGCTCAGGCATTGATTCATATTTCTCTGAAAGTACTTAGTATTGTATGTTGGTGACAAAATGCCCTCCCCCCACACTCTCACCTCCTCTCCCTTGCAATTGTCTCTGATGTGCAATATGATTTGTCCTAAGATAAGAATACCAAATGTGAATTGCAGAGGGGACGCAGGATGATCACGTGATGAATGCATTTCAGACATGAGGGAGCTGTGATGATTGTACTTTGGTGCACACTGGCCTGCAAAAGAGTACAAAATGCTGCTGGATACTGAGCTGACCAGTCACCTGAGGTTGCAGGAAGATTCCAGATGGACCTGTCCCCACCCACCCCATTCCCTTCACTCCCCACCTTCTTTCTCCCCCACCTCCAGACAGGAGTGTCTGCCAGGTACATCCAGCCATAACACTGGAAAGGCACACTTTTGAATGGATAAGTGAAAGTGTTAAAATCCTGATTGCCTACAGAGATAAAATCTTATAGTTCCATAGGTACTTTGTTGCTTTGTAGCTGACACCTGTCCTTATTTGTATGCATTATTAAGATTGCCTCTTCATCTTCTTGACCTTGGAGGAAGAAATGCTTGACTAATAAACAGCTTTCTTAGGTCAATCTTCCCTCCAAGGCTTTATCCCAAGGTGCTTTACCAAACAGATCCCTGGAGAGGCCAAGTCAACTCTCCTGAATCCAGGGTCGTGAGCTTTCTGCGCATACTTCTCGCTGACCCAAAGATCTTGGACTCCATTTCATGGTCACTGCAGCCAAGGCTGCCCTTGACCTTCACATCCCCACCAGCCTTTCCTGTTGATGTGAACAAAATCAAGCATAACACCTATCCTTTTTAGCTCCTCTGGCACTTGGAGAAGGAAGTTACCAAGATAAGAAACCTATTGGTGGGTTTACCTTCTTCATAGCATTTTCCTATTTCATTTTCCTCTTCTTTCCTTTGTTTTTAAATTATCTTCACACATTCATGCTCCTCAAATTCTCTTCCTACCTTGCTCTAGGGGTAAGTGAGTGAACAATGAGGTGAGGACTTATCTGCCAGCAAGGCCCAACACAGCACAGTTTGTTGGTAAATATGAATGCTGTTTTGAGAGTTGAAAACACAGTAAACTTAGATTCTTACTATCTGCTACATCCTTTACTGTAACATTCAGAACTTAATCGTATTTCACTTCACTTCACCAAATGAACGTACATACCACTGACAATTTTTAATTTTGGGGTTTTTTTAGTGTCAATTATTTGTCAAGGAAATACTGGAAAGGCAAAACTTTATAACTTATCTAGCAAAGCATTTATACACATATTTCACTCCAAACTTAGCTAACATTGTCAAAAATAAGATGAGACTTAATGTTTGATTCAACAAGAGTCAGATTACACATGATGTTAAGAATGCATTTTAATATTTTTCTGGACTAGCACCATGCTGCATGTGTTCTACCCAATTCGTAGATCTACAAATAAGTCCACATACTTACAGGAGTGAAAGGAGAATTTTAAGAAATCAGATATATTTAACCTTAATTTGATAAAAAGCATAAAAAGAAAATAAAAACATCTCTGTGCAGTAACATCCAGTTGGTTGGGTTGCAAATGGCTGTCTGGCTGAGCCCCAGATCTCTTCTCATTACAATTTCAGCACTGTGGGATAGTTAAAGAGTCGAGGAGAAACAGCCTGTGTTTAAAGTAATGTTGCTTATATTGCTGCTTAGCCAAAGAATAGCTGGCCTCTGGGGAATGTGGTTGGCATCTGGTTCATGGCATGATTGAGGGCACTGCTACAGAAGCTAGAATATGAATACTAGTTATCTTATTAATAAGTTGCCCTCATGTTCATATTTATTACATACTGTATCTTCTGTCAGAACTATTCTTTGTATGCAGAGTCTTTATTTATGGTTTGAATTTCTTTTGTATTATTTATCTACAGTGACCAAAGATAAACACTGAAAGGTAGGTGTACCATATAAAAAAATGTTTGGCTGATTGACTGAGTGAATCAATATTCATATTTATATTGTATATATCACCCAAAGCCCGCTCAGGGCTTTCCTGTAATTACAAGAGTAATAAAATATTGCCTTAAAGAGCCAACATAAATTCTAAATCCTGAATTTATTAGCCTGAGAACTCTGCATCAGCACTCTCCAATTTTAGAAGTGCCAAAGCAAAAACTATTCATGTATCACAAGGATAGAAATAGCCAAGAGGGATTTTTAAAAATCTAATGCAAAGATAGTATGGGAAAGATAGATTTATAGAGAGAAAACAGTAATGTGATTCCACTTCATATTTTATTTGCTGCAAAAGGAGTGGTTTTATGGCTTCATCTTCATTGCAGTTCCCACTCCTGCCCCTGCTGTCACAGCAAGTCACTGGATGTTGTTGCCATAGCAACAGCAAATAGGGGGAAAAATTAAGCCTACACTGACAAGAATAATATCAAAATCATTCATTTAACTATAAGGTAACTCCATCATTTGTAAATCAAGTTCCATTTACCTGAAGCTAGTGAAGTTGTGTTGCTCAAAAATTAGTCAAAATCAGACCACAGAACCAGAAATGAGATGATTGTAAGGAGTAGAAGTAGACCCAGAAATATAATGTATATAGTTGAGTAGGTTTTAGCAATGAAAATGGATGCAAAATGATATCTTGAGTTAGTAGTTCAGGTTCAGATTCACATTTTCTACAGTGGGTCTGCTGGATCTGGACACTGTCAGTCCCAATGGCTAAGCTACCTCTCCAGTGCAATACCTGTCCTTGAGTCTCTGCTTTGTCATCTCAAGTACCAATTGCTTTAGAAGAACAGAGTATAAACAGTATAAAAGTATAAAAGTGTATAAAATAGTACTAAAGTGAGAATCTAAGATGGTTTTCTGGACTAAGAGTTGCAGATCAGGTTTTAAGTAGCATACTTCAGACAGGTTGTTTCACTGAATAGCTGGAGAGCTTTTATATTATCAACAAGTGAAGTATTTGCTGATCTACTGTAACTGCAATTTATTTTATTTTTCAGTGTAGTTGCCATCTCTTTTCTCAGCTCAAAATCCTGGAATCTTCTTTACATCAAACTTTACTATCTTTACTCCCTGACATTTATCCTGCCTGATACTGATTTCATGATGTTTATTCTAGCTTTTTGTGTCATTGAAAGTTGAGTACAGCTTTCGACGCATTGCTTTGTGTTGCAGAAGCAGTGAGAGGAGTGTTTGACTAGAGTGAATAACCAGAAGTAGGAATGTACTATTGGCTGGCTCTCATAAGCATTTTTTTTTACATATACATGCTATCCTTTGCAACAGCCAAGCTGTGTCTAACATGCCTGCTGGGGCTTATGCAGCCCAATGACATTGCATTTTTATTCAACAAGTCGCTGGATCTCCAATCAAAATGTCAAGTTGTATACAAACAATTTCAGAGAAGCAGGAATCAATTGGGTCAAACAGCTCAAATGTTGGCAGCAAAGGCGATAGAATCAAGGTCCAGTTTACAAATTAATGAATTAATGAGCATGAATACGCAGTACTGAATATAAAAGTTGTTCGTTGATCTGAGTTTTGCTGTGGTATTGAGCACCTTTCAAGAATTCTAAGTTTTAACCACATCCTAGCAGTGGGGAGTACATTTTATTGGGCATTCTGCCCCACACTTAATTTCTTATTCTTAGGTAAGAATATAATAAATCCTTGTAATTTTTCTTGTCTGTGGTAAACTATTAGCTATTCACATATATCAAGTGTCACTTAAAGCTTGTATGTCTGCTGTTAAAGGTGTCATTCATGGCATGTGTTACACTCGTAAGTAATGGTAGTAAATTCATGAGGGTGTGACCAATAGATTGCCATACAAATTTATTTTGCGATCATTATAAATACACTTGAGAAATATCAAAGTATTAAAAATTATCTGGAACAAAGATAATAGCATATTTCCAAACTATATGCAGTATTAAAATCATTTTGTGAGGACCTTGAAGATATTGTTTTCTAATGTCAAGACTTCATGAACAATGTAATAGAACATATGCACAATGGCAGAGAATAGTGGTACAAATGAGGAATAGCATAACAGTGAAACTTCAAGTAATTTAATGTATGTGGGAGAATAAATGAATAATCATTTGCTGATGGTAAATGTGTCACAGTTATAATGATTTCTTGGCCAGGAAATGGCTAGTAGGGACATTTCTTTTCTGTAACATTACTTCAGGTATCATCTGTAATTTCTTCAAAAAATTATTTATGCTTAAATGAATTGTCAGCAGTCTTCTATTAAGTATGAATCATTTTAAAATATTTTCTCTTGTGTAACCTGAAAAATACTGTAAAGGTTTGATGCCACGTTATTCCAAGACTTGATCCCCTGAAGTACCTGTATTTTTTCCACAAATTTCACTATAACCAGAATCCTGTCAAAATAAGTTTTACTGCTATAGACACAAAAGTGTATATAACTGGTCTAGGACAATTTGTTTCCTCCACTTACTGTGATCAATAACCTCCTGCTTTTTATTATTCATGCTCAATGAATTTTTAAAATGCAGGAATGAAACTAAAGATCAAACTTTCAAGTAATGAATAAGCTAGGACCAGTAACAGTGAGATATCTTACAGCAAAATAAAAGATAAGCCAATTGATATCTAGAGAAAGGAGAAAATATAATTGCTTTATTATTTTTATCCTCCACAGAAGGTAGTCTTTTAATAATCAGGATGCCTTTCTTACTACAATGCTTCAGCTTAAAATAGCTTTCCCAGATTTGATTTAGCATAACAAAAATGTGAAGCAAAATGTTTTCCTGTCCGGGTGCTGTTTTGACAAATAAAAAAAATGCTTGAAAGTTACTGTCCTGGTTTAGGGCAAATTTGGGAGGAAACTTCTAAAGGGGTCCCCCTAGAGAGCAGATTCAAGCAGCCCCTCCCCTAACTAGTTTGGGAAAAGATTTCCTTGGAGAAAAATGGAAAAAAAACCCTGTTTATTTAAGAAGCCGAGTGTTCACAAGCATTAAAATTGCATAATATTAAACAATAAAACCTCTCACTGTTCTGAAGATATGGCAAATTCAGAAAGTCCTTGTTGCGGGATGTAGCTCAGCTCACTGAGTCTCTTATCAGTCCCTCCTGTGCTGGAAAATGCTGCTTCCCAGGCCCCAGTGGGACACAGGTGTGAGCTCCCAGTGCCCTTCTGGCTTTTCAGTCCAGAGCAGGGCTGATCAGTTCCAAGAAAAAGAAAAGCCACAGTCTGGGGAACTTCTTTGCCTCAGCTAGCTAAAAAGTCTGACTAAAAACAAAGGATTGCTCACTCCTGCTGTCAGTGCTGCAGACAACACAGTCTATGAGAAGGAATTCAGGGGAGCAAGTGCAGGTTCTGCAAAGAAACTGTGTGCTTCTTCTCCCCTCTTCACTCTCAGAACCAGTCCTAAAGATGCAGAACTTAATATCCAGCATGAACAGAATGACAGCTGGGGATACAAGCATCATAAATTCATCCTAAGACAGTTAGAGAGGAGAAAAATGCAGTTTTCAAAAAAATCAAAACCTTATTAACTTTAGTTATGAGAAGTTTTTTAATAAAGAGATTCCAGTATGGTTTATTAAAATAAAGTTTTAGTACTATTTGAAAGACGTACAACCTAATGCATTTCAGTGTATTTAACAAAAGCACAGAGTATTGTTTTTTGCACCATTTGTTCTGTATTGTTATTTGTATGGTTTGAGTGGTTTTTAAAATTTGCCCATGAGATATTCCAGAACTTCCCTACTTCCCTGAGGTCAACAAGAATTTTGCTTTTGACTTAAATGTGGGGAGAAAAAAAAAACCAAAAAAAAACCAAGAAAGACAAGAAAGACATGAAGCCTTGGGAGCTGAATTTTCTAAACATTTTATTTAAAACCTGCAAATATAGTTATATCTCAATATTGAAAAGAAAACGGGCTTGGTAATTTTTTGTAGATTTGCACTTAAAAGCTGAAAAGTTGTATTTTTATCAATATTAGACCATGAAGACAATCCTTCAAGATTAATATATTGATATTATGAACTCTTAAGGCAACAAGATTAATTATTTAAAAAGAAACAAGAAATTACTAATGAAATTACTAGGAGATTGCTAATGTATTACATTTTTGTGACCTTATGCTTTAGGGGACTTGATCTTGTAGAATGGAAATGGATGATTTCTCTGCTTTAAAATGTACTATACTAATACTCTCTGACCTTTTTCAAAATTATGGCTCAATGATTATAAATGTACTTTCTAGATGAACCAGTAAGAGTTTTTTGAAGAACAAATAGGTCATTTATATTGTGAAGGATCACGATAACCATAGCATGAACTCAGTACTATAACATATAGATACAACTAGTTTTTGTATTGTTTCTGTTAACTGCTGTTTTATTTTGAATTGGATATTGATTTACTGGATATTAAAACAAAAGTTCAAAGAAAAACAGACCTTCTGAAAATTAGAATGAATTGAGATGAAATTAAGTAAATTGAAATTCCTATTACAATATAGAAGTGGTTTAAAGAACTAAAGCCTCAGAAGTTAAGCCAAATATTATTCATAAAACTTCAGTTTATAATTTTAGACAAGATAAATGGACAGAGTGTGGGCTCAAGTGCAGTGCCATCGTGGTACTACACTGTTGTTTAAAATAGGCAAACCTGATCTTTTCTTCTTAGCAATGACAATATTCTGAGGAGAAATATGGATGTCATAGTTCAATAAAAATTTGTGTAAGCTCATACTTACACATTAAGTTTTTGAAAAAATTGCTTTATATTTTAATTAAATTCCTTCACCACACATAATTATTATGTGGCAAGAAGTACTGGTAGTACACTTATACTGATAGAAGGTATGTATGATCATGTTGTGCCCCATTGCTCTGTCACTATGATATTTGCAGTATTTTGATGGATCTTGTCCTAATCATAACTCCAGAAAGTACATTCAAAACACAGGTTTATCTCAAATCTGAAGCTCACTGCCCTGTTCATCACCATGTATTTTTAGTTATCTCAAAGTAAGTGTCAGAATTATGAGAAGTCTTGGCATATGTTATGGAATATTTCAGAGAAGTTGCAGTTAAATACCTGGTACCTGTGTCCTGCTGGGTGTCATTGGATGGATGTATATGGAATGTGTGAGAGAGATATTGACAAATACTTCAATTCGTGTTAATAGGAATAGGCAGAACTTTTCACATTTGAACTTCAACAGCTCACTGCCTCGAGCATGAGCTAATTAATATTTCTGAAATACAGAATTATACAGAATAATTTAGCATCTAGTGCTTCTAGTTGTGCCTATACAGCTCAAGTTTTGTCTTTTTAAATCAAATGTAAAATTTCCGATAAATGTCGCTGCTGTCTTTGAATGTCCTTGACCTTTAGAAGCTTTGCTGTAGTTGATAATGAAGTATTCTACTCACATTTGTAAGGACAGCATCAAGGGGCATCTCAGCTGACAGTTTACCCAGTAAAAATTCCCTCTGACACATGCAGTGATAGAAGCTGGAAAGGAATTTGGCCATGCCCTTGGCTCTGAATTGGCTTGGTTCCATCCCCATAAATGACTAAGCTGCATCAGTGTAGAGAGAAGCTTTCTCAATAAACTAAACATAATCTTCCTCAATTCAAATGAAAAGCCCTAATGAAGGCTTGTGTTATGCATGTGCTGCAACCTCTTTTCCCATCTTCTTCCCTCTTTTCTCTGCCTGTAATGCCCAGCATCCACAGAGTTGATAGGAATGTTCCATCCTCCTCCAGCTTAGGTGCTAGATCAGTCAACGACAACTTTGTGTACTCATTTGCTGTGGTGCCTTGAGAATCACATATCACATTACCTTAAATCTCTATGTTCCACCATGTGCTGAACTCCTCTCCTGTGCCACATTTATACAAGCATAATTCCCCTGATTTTGCCCTTGCCCTTCATATATATATAAATGAGAATAAAAAGAGTCCCAGTGTCTCTGTAGCATACCTTTCTTTTTTATCTGTCTTTTTTTCTGCTCTTAATTTTAAACATTTCAAGTGCTGGAAAAAGATTAATATGAGGCATATAAATTGGTAGCACAGCATTCTTTTATTCTTTTATTTAAGGAGCATTATACCAGTGTGAACTCATATTGGTTCATACCAGGTGACTCGGTTTCCCGGCCAATGC
>VWZU01010711.1:0-21990 GCA_013397095.1 Sterrhoptilus dennistouni
GTCCTGTGGGGGGTGCGGTGGGGCTGCCCCGCTGTGCTTTATCCTTTTGGTCGTTTATCTTCAAAACCAATATGTGAATGCCACGTGTATCTAACTACAAAAATCTTAGCCTGTGCTGTCACAGTGATGGTACAAAAACATTAAAAAAATAAAAATAAATAAACACCACATGATGAAGAAAGAGACCCAGAGGCAAGACTGAGCAAGACCGCTTTGTCAGGTTTCCAGAATCCTTCCTTCTCTTGGCTTCATGGTTTGTTTCCAGTCACCTTAAGACTCAGGGGAAAAAAAGAAATTGAACAATCAGTTCAACAGCGAGAAAGAATGTCCCTTTGCATGACATAACTTGGTATGGCTGTATTTACATGTTACTCATTCCAAATATTGACACATTGAGGTCACCAATTGGAGACAGGGAAGATGGAAAACGAGGCAGGCAGAATATAGCCCGGTATTCTGTTACTGAGATTACATTGCAAGTATTCCTTCACACAAATAATCTCTTTGGAAAATGGTAGCTAAAATTGCAAAACTGAAAGAGGATTTCAGGTAAACACCTGGATGGATTCTCCTCTTCCTTACAGCTACAATTTCCATGTCGTTTTTGGTCACCATTGTGTAAGAAAGAAGCGGCCTGTGTTTTGAGTACACACCAGTTCAAGTCAGGAGTGCTAGACTGTACCTTTTCTACTGTCTTAGATGTACCCAGACATGCCTGTTATGTCTGGCATAGAGAACAGCTGTTAAAGAACAAGAAACAAATTGTTGATAATTATGGTTTATATAGTTGTCTTCCTTTTGAGAAGACAGTGGACTTAAGCAGAAACTGCATTAATCCCTCTTATGAGATAATTCTACCATGACTCTGAGAATGGGATAGCTGGAACTGCCCTAAGACACATCAAGGACAAGTCAATGTCATAAACAGTTGAATTCCAATGTTCAGGAATACTCCTTTTAAATTTACTAATATAAACATGGACTCAAAGTACAATGAAGGTATTAGCTGAAATATGAGGTAGTTGAACAGTTTGTTGTCTTTTTCTGCATGCAGACTGAGACAAGGGTCTATTCTGATTTGTTTACATTGAATTAGACAAAGGTATATAATAGCTCCCATGACTACAATAGAATTAAATTCAAATTCCCACTGATAGGTGTAGGATGATAATATTCCAACAGCTTATATTTTCTTAAGTATATTTTCTTAGGGCTCCATCTAAGCTGGCCATCTAGATGGCAACTGCCTATATGCTACCAAGCTCCTACTCTGCATATATATTGTCAAAACTACAATCCCTAAGCTTTCCATCCACCCTCAGTGTTACTCCCGAGGCTTCTGAAGTGAGTAGGTGCACTGTTTGCCATGGCTGCTCACAGGTTCTTGGACCTCTTCCCTGGATGCCGGGAAGCGCCTTACTCTTGTCAACACTAAACAGTCAAGATGGTGAAGAAAGCATTCTTCCAGGAATTACAAGATGTAAGTCTTAATCTCTTCAGGCAGAGATGAAAGATGAACACACTTTCCCTGCCAGGACAAAAACCTGCATGTTTTCCTTGAAAGGAGGCGGAGAGGGCTGTATAAAACTCAGTTTCAAAAAGCAACATGTACCTGGGAGAGCAGATCCCTAGAGCTAATGCTATGCAATTAGGATTTTTTAGCTTGTCATGGAGGAGTGGTTTTCATTTAAAAGTTATGGGGGGTTTTTTGTCTTATTTTTACAGGACATCAAGTTAGTTAACTCTTCCACAATCAAAATCTATGCATAGATTGATTTACAATGTTATTAAAAATGCAGTGTCTTAAAACATTGTGATCCTCAGAATAAGGACCTCAAGAAGTAAGCATACACAAATGAGATCAAATGCAGCATTTGGGGGATAGTTTTAGCCAGCGTACTCTTCCCCGTTCCCTTGGTTATGAAACAAAGGTACTACATTTGGGATTTGGAACAAATGCCAGGCAGAATTTCTAGTTTTGTTAAGTAACACACATTAGTCACTGTTTTCACCAATTCCATTCTAGTATTCCATTCTAGTATGTGATGCTAAGACAGAAAAGCAAAGATATCTTGACTTCCTTTACTTACATGATGTACATGAAAACAAGAAAATGTGTTCTCTTTGGTTCTGTTGTCTAAGACTGGTGAAATTTTCATGCTAAGAGCTCTACAGTTTTAAGCATGCTCTTGTTTCAGCTGATTATAACAGACATAAGGGTTCCTATCTATATTTAATAAAAGCAAGTGCAACATTTTCTGAAGTGATTGCAGAGCAGAGCTGATTGTCTAAATCAGGCTCATAACCAATACATGAACTGAGTGTATGCTTAGAAGAAAATTCCAATGGACATTTATATGGCTAGGTTACAGAAATGCTTCCTGCATTGCTCTTTATTGACCTCAGGACTTCAAAAAAAAAGTTGAAATACATTTTTTCTCTTAAACATCACATCAACTTACAAAACTCTTGGTTTAAAAGCCAGACTTTTTGCGCTTCACAAAAGAAAAGCAGCATTTAATCTTCAGGTCACATGCCAATCCCTGTAGAGGTTAGTATTATGGAATGAGATGGGTTTGAGTGGGTATCGGTTGACATGGCAATTCAACTCACAAAATGTTGACCACACACATGGAATCTGAATGTGTGATAGTTACATTTAAAATCTCTATAGAAAAATGCATACATTACAACCAACAGATGATACTTTCCAAAATCTCTGTTCCAAGTTAATGAAAATGCAGAATGTTTTCAAGATAATGTATTGTGCATAAGTATAAAATAATATTTATGCACCTGGCTCAGTCACCTCTGTGAGCCTTCAACTCTCAGAGGCAATGCCCAATGACAGCTGCTGGGGAGACTAAAGATGAGGCAGTAAGAATTCCTATAGCACTGAAATCAGCCAGAGAACATATATAACTGGAACAAAAACTTGAACAGATGTTAGGAGTATTAAAGCCAATTGAGCATTTTAAGGGCTTTCCCCACTTCCTACCTGATGCAAATGCCAACGAGATTAAAATCCCATTAATCATCACTGCAACCAAAACTGAAGAACTTTGATACAGTTCCCAAATGTTTCATCACAACTCCAGCCAGAGCTGGCTTGATGTTTGGTAGTAAGTTAAAAAAAGAAACCACAACAAAAATTCCCAACCAGATTTTTGGCTAGAACTTTTCTCTGCCTGTAAATTCAAGGCTAAAGACAGCACTGAGTTGGCGAATGCATCAATTATTGAGCCAGTTTTAAAGTTATGTTCAATTAGCTTTGCAGCGCTGCAGCAGGGCAATGGTACTGTGCCAACACAAGCTCCTTTGGGAGTCCTACTGAACCAGCAGGAGGAAATTTAAGTCTTGAGAGAATAGTCTCACTTTTTTAGATGCTTTTCATGGTCTTCAGAGTACCCCCTGAAATCTCCATAGACCATCCCTCTGAATTATTCTGTATTTAGGTTTTCAGAGATACTTTGTTTTACACAGTTAAGATAAATGCCCCAGTGAAGCAAATCAAACCTCTCGAACTTTTAAGCAGGTAAGTGAGGGTGGGGGTTAATGCCATTCTATGAAACTACCTTCCATAGCTGCTGTGCAGCTCTGAGCCTGCTACATGTGGGTTCACTGTGGATTCCTATCTGATCACTTAGAGTTATGTAGCTGCAGCCACAGAAACTCTTTCTACATCAAATTATGATTACAAGTAAAAGCCCTAGCTGATGTCTCATTAGCTGATAGAGTGCATTACATTCTCTGGCCTACTCTGGTCTTTCTATGCCAAAAGAAAGAGGGTGTACGTAAGAACTTAGTAATTTTAGAAGCAGATTATCTTCATCTTTCATCACAGCCATGGTTCTTAGCTCGAAGAGACAAGTGGATCACATGTGTTTTTTAGAGCTATGGCTGATAAATGATGACATGTTTTGATAGTGTACTCTAAATCTGAGAATTTTATCTCACATTGTCTTTGCACGACTTCTTAAAAAATTTATGCTGAAAAACAAATGCCATCTCAGGCGACATAAGGATATCCCATATGACTCACCATCAGCATATGAATGCTAAGCACAAACATTGAGAACTATAAAAAGCTGAGGTACTTGTTTCCTTCTGTAGGTCATCAGTAGGCAGGCACACTGCTGGTTTAGTGAGCAGGCCTCATGACTATCCAGTGGAGAGCTGGATGACTTTTTACTCATCAGATGTAGAGCAGGCCCATTGGCTAGACTGTATTCCAGAGACCTCTTGTAGGCAAGCACACTCTTTGGAAGATCATGTGCCTACAAAAGCTGCTGAAGAAGGAAGCGGGGTTAATCCCCTTTTAGGCAGCTATTTTTTCAGGCCGTAAACAGTTCTACAGCTACTATGCAGCACTGAGCTTCCTACACATATTCACTGGTGACCAGAGGTTTTTACCTTCCAGAAACCAGCACAGCAGTCCCGACCTGTACCCAGGCAGCCTCCTTATGACTAGCTTCATAATGGGATTAAGCTGTCTCCACAGTAAAGGCAGACAGTTTATTCAACAGCAACAGAAGACTATGAAGAGCTGTCTCTAGATTTCAGAGTCCAACTTGTAGCTTTTCTTGATTCCACACTTGATGCAAAGATATTAAAGTGCAGACTATATTTTCAATGTAGCATATTGTACATCCACAAGCCGAGCATTGTGAATGTTGTCTCTTCTTGTATGGAAATTTGCTGTCCTTTAGAGGAGAGAAAACATCCTGGTTCAGCTCAACTGCAGGAAGCCAAGGACCTGAAATACACAGGATACATCTCCAGGAACAAATATAATGCTCTCAAGAGCACTGATAAAGTCTGGCGCTTAAGCCAGCTGGCACAGGATAGGCCCCATCCATTCTGTCCATCCTTTGTACTGCCAGCAAGAGGACAGCCTTACGCAAACTACTCATTAGGAACACTTCCTGGGAAGTCTCGCTTCCCAACAGTACACAGGGATCGATCAGGAGGGTTGTCACAGACTAACCACATTCCAGGGACTGCCCTATTTAACAGTATTGACTGCTGGGTTCCAGTGCCAGGAAACCTCCCTGGCAGTTTTCACATTTGTCTTCCAGTATAGTCACAACCTGTGGGTCCCACCTGTGTTGCAAGGGGTAGAGACAAAAACTTTGGGCATTCTTACCAGTTGGTAGAACTGACATAATCTTTTTTGCATCGTGTCCTAAATGGGAATAAAATAAGTGTCAGAATCTGGGAACTGTAGCAGCTTCAAAAAGCAGCCTCAACACTTGAAATCACTTCAAAAAAGTAATTACATGTTTTATGGTCAGGCAGCTGTACACAGCTTCCACTGGAGGCAGCAAAGAATCAATATAAGTTGGGTAGAACCACACTGAAATAAACTTAGTTGCACAACTTAATAAAAAGATTTTTTTTCTTTTCCCCTCAAGTCCACCATTTTTATAAATGCAAAATCATTTAGATCTTGTATGGCAATAGGCCAGAATTATCAATATTTTTAGCTTTAGTCTGAAGAGAATGAAAAGAATAAAAATAATTTTATATGACCATTACAATCTGGTCTTTCTCCTAAGACAGAAAATGCCTTTGTCTCACATTACATTATTTTTAAACAACTATAACATACTGTATAGGTTTTGCATGGCCTGATTCTTGGTTGTGGGGGGGCCCCACAGAGGTGGCTTCTGTGAGAAGCTGCTGGAAGCTTCCACCATGTCTGGCAGAGCCAATTCCTGATGGCTCTGAGGATGGACATACCACTGGCAAAGGCCAGGTCAATGAGAGAGGTTGGTAATGCCTCTGTGATGACAATTAAGAAAATCATAACATTGGGAGCACAGTTGTTTCCTACCCAGGGAAGAGGAGAAGGTGAGAACATGTGAAGGAAAACAACATGGAGACACCAAGGTCAGTTTGTGAAGGAGGGGCAGGAGGTGCTCCAGGCACTGGAGCTGAGATTCCTCTGCAGGGCATGGTGAGACCATGGTGAGGCAGCTGTGCCCCTGCAGCCCATGGAGAACCACAGGGGATGCAGAGATCCACCCACAGCCCATGGGGATCCACAGAGGATGTAGAGGTCCACCCACAGCCCATTGGGGAGTGCCTACACCAGGGCAGGTGTCCTGGAGGAGTCTATGACCCTGTGGGAGACATGGTCCCAGGCTGGAGCAGCCTGTCCTTGGAGGACTGCACTCCGTGGAAGAGACACCCACGCCACAGCAGTTTTGGCACTGTGTGCCCGAGGGACAAATTCATGCTTCAGCAGTTTTGGCAGGACTTCTGCTCATGAGATCAGGAGCCATGCTGGAGAAGTTCATGGAAAACTCTCTGCTGTGAGAGGGACCCCAGGGTGCAGCAGGGGAAGGACTCCTTTCCTTCCCCTGGGTGCAGGGTGCAGTGTAAGAAAATCTCGGTGATGAACTGACCAAACCCCCATGCCCTGTCTCCCCCACTGTCAGTGGGAAGGAGAGAGGGGATGGGGAGAAAAAGGTATTTTTAAGGGCTTATTTTACTTATCATTATCCTCCTCTTATTCTGTTAGTAATAGATTCACTTCGCAACTTTTAGTTGATCCTGTTTTGCCCTTGAAGAATTTTCTTCTAGTCCTTATCTCAACCCATGAATCCTTCGTTATTTTTTTTTTCTCTCTGCTCAGGTGTAGCAGGGGAGGGTGAGCAAGCAGCTTTCATGGGTGCCTGGTGTTGGGCCAGTGTCAAACCATGACACATACCTAATGAATGTTTTGCTGGTATGACTGCTCTTTCAGCCTCTTTCTTGACCTCCTCCCCTCCTCAGTCCCTACCAAAACCAATCATATATTCTTTCATGGAGAAATTTTAACACATAAAAGGGAAATACCATTTTGAGGCCAGTCAAATAATTTGATTCATTTGAGTTGTCATTAAGTAGTAGCAGTAGTAGTAGTAGTAGTATTCACTTCTGGTTTTGTCTTATTCTAAGCTTAAATGTCAGGTGTGTTACAGTTTGTCTCAGAACTTTAATGCCAAATGGGTCTGAAACTGGAAATTTACTTGGAGCAGACATTCATACCAAAATGAGACCAATCTTTATGGGTTGTTTTATAGTTGGTGCTGCAGTGTCATATTCCAAAAATTACATTATAAAAATATTTTCCAAAATTTTCACTCTATTCAGCAAAGAACAACAACAACGTATACAGGTATGAGAAGATCTTGTATTGCTGAATTATTACCTATATGGTTAACATAAAAGATAAAAATGGAATTGACAATTCACTGTTTTATGTCATTGATTTAAATTTTACGTTGAGCTCAGCCTGAATAGGAGAAGCAATTGTTGTCCCCTTTTCCAATTGGCATATTCACCTGGGGAAGTCGTTATCCATTCTTCTAAAGATTTAGTGGAAAATACCACAAGAGAAGGGTTTCTGTCTTAAAATATTAATTTCTGGTTTAGATAGTCATTCTCTTATATGAAAATTTTGTAAAATGTTCTTCTGATATACCAAAGAATTTGTCTCTGTGATTGAAGGAATAAAGATGGACTTCAGTCACAGCTATCGGGTACTGCACATAGATATCAATATTTATGCCGATCTTCTTATTCTGCAGTGCTAGTTTAGTTGAAATACCACTTTAGTAGTGTCAGTTAAGCAACAAATTGCAAGCAGATGTTTCTGTTAGGGGCTGTCATAGAATGAGAATGTTCCCTGAGCAGTGTTGACCAATGCAACTGTGAGCTCTGCAATTATTCTATTTGAAAATATGAGATTCACAATAAAGAAAAAACTCCTCGTTTCAGATGGAGCTATTTATCACCTTTTCTTTGTCCATTCCTCACACATTAGAGGAGCAAGAGGGTAATACTCAAAGGAAAAGGATCATGACCTCAATAGTAATGATTAGATGCTAGATAAAATATGGAACTTCCATTGTCTGAAAAAGTCCAAATATTTCAAAATATTTTAGTTTTGATCCAAGACAATCTCACAGACAAATAAAAACCCTTCAAAGATATTGACAGTGGAAAATAAATGTTAAAATAATTTCAGGAAATCAGAATATCCTATGATTTTCCATAATTAAACAGTGCACATGTCTCATTCAAAAGTGGGAGCATTCTTGGGAACTTTAGGACTAGCACAACGAATATGTGGAACAGGATGCCTTGAAGATGTTTCCAGGTTCTTTAAAGCTTGAATATAGATTTCCCAAGGCTTCTATGTTCTCGGCTGCATAATGTTCTGCAACTCCTGACTGTGCCAAGAAACTTGAGATTGGCTGTTCCATCTGTTAAGTGCCCAGCTGCTGGACTCTGAAGTGACCTGTGTAGTGCAGCCTTCTAGGAAGTAGCATTTGTGATTTGTCAGAGGTTAATAGAAAGCAGAATACTTGTTCAGCACTTTAACAAAGAAGTGTTCCTCGAATGAGATATTGCCATGTTTAAAAATCACTTACTATCTCTCTTAATTTCTCAGTCAGAGAAACTGAATAAAGGAAAAAAATTAAATGAGCGTGATTCATTTAGGGTGCTTCTTAGTAGCAGAACACTAAATATTGCCACTGTTTATTTGTTGGGGCTTTTTTTGTTGTTTTCGAAACAAGGTAAAACTCACTGTATTGAACAAGCAAGTCTTTATGTAGGCAAGCAGATATGTATTGAACAGAAAGGCATGAAGAATAATCAGAAAAAGTTCTGGCGTCTTATATTCATTAAAAAAAATCAGTATTTGCATAATATTAATCTTAATCTATATTCAAGGTGAAATGACCCTTTCACCAGTGTATCCCACAAGGATGGCAAGCAGTTTTATATATCATAGTTTAGAAAGTAAACATTATCCCAATATTGATAATATGTGTCTGGAACAAATGGGTGCTTTGATTAGTTGCTCCAGATAATACGAAAAGCAGGTACATTTTTGTTGCCGTGAGAGTGAAGTTGAATGATTCCTTCTTATCTTACCCAAAGGAATACATAGAGAAAATCAAATTCCGGTGATATTTAATTCAGTGAAACAACATTAACCTGGATCCTAATTCTCTCAGTTGATGAAATATCCATATACTTTATGACTCCAGAAAAGGTCCTAATGAACCCAGCATAATTAACTATTCAAACATCAGTGGATTAATCATAGATTGATGGAAGATTACAGAGGATAAGTTACTGAGTTTGCCTATTTTCACAGGTTTTCATTTTATTTGAGGCAAGAGCACCTGACTCATGTTCCAGTTTATGTAGAATGTTTCTTCTCACACTTTCTGTAACCCTTTAATTATTTTTAGGTTCCCTCTTTTGTGGGACTTCCATCTTTTCCCCTACAATCTTTTGTAAAAGAAAACATCAAGAGGTCATAGAATGACAGTAAGTCTCACCACTGCTGTATTTGGATTTCCAGTTATGTATCTCTTGTTAGTAAACTCAAGTGCCAATTCATTGTCATTTTCCGATAGGATGACATTGAGTTATATTATCTTAATAGCACATATTTAATTCTTTAATGATAAAGTATTGGTTTGGTTAAAAGACTTTTGTAAACAAAAATATACTATCTAAAATATTATCTAAATATATATATATTCCTTAAATTATCAATATTATCTATAGATCTACATTATTTTTAAAAATCCTTTCCATCTTGTTTGAAAAAATGTATTTTTTAAAAAAATATTTGTTGACTGAAATTAACTACAATTCTGTATTTTAATTCTTTATTTATTGATTCTGAAATATTTTTGATTAATTTACTTCTGACTGGAATCAGACTAATCAATTAATACTCCATTTCCTCATCTGGAATGGTTACAAAAGAAAATCAGTGTTTTCAGTTTTCTACAGTTTTATTGTCATTGTAATAAATAAATAAAATTCAAATTAGGAGGGCAGATATTTCCTCAGCAAACAATTAAGTGTTACTGGAAACATCTTATGCACCTGTAAGATGCATATTTGGTTGTAATGTTGTCTAATATCTTTCTCAGTTGCTAGTGAATTAAGAGTTTTTCCTTTATTCTTATGTGACCCATGTATCTTATCTGGCTTTCTTCTAAAGACAGAACAAAAGTATTAATTGAATAAACGTTCCTTTTCTACACTATTAATAATTTAACAATCCATGTCTAGTTAAAAGGCCGTTTCATTGCTGTGATTCATTTCTTCTTCAGTGCATTAGAATTCCTCACTCTTAGCTGTGCTGCAGATGGATTTTTTTTTCCCATTGTTGTTAGCTTTCCTATGGTCCAGGTGGTTTTAGTTCAGATGGGGTTTGTGTTGCAATATTATTAACAAAAAATTTGCAAAGGAAAGTCATACCTTACAATTACATAATACCTGTTGTGCTTTTGTTTGAGAAATAAGCACACATCAGGGAAATCTGACTGATATTGTCAACAAGCCATCTCAAAAGCCTCCTAAATAAATAAAGCATCCACTGAATAAGAAGCAAAGTTTTTACACATGTAGATGTATAGCCAACAGAAAATGGAAACTGGAGTAAACAGTAAAATTTCACAGTGCAATAAATTGGAGTAAGCAGTAAATTTTCACTCTCTACAACTCCCTGAAAAGGAGGGTGTAGCTAGGTGGGGGCTGATCTCTTCTCCCAGATAATCAGCAATAGGATGAGAGGACACAGTCTTAAGCTGTGCCAGGGGAAGTTTAGGCTAGACATTAGAAAAAAATTCCTTACAGAAGCAGTGGTTGGGCATTGCAGTGGGGTGCCCAGGAAGGTGGTGGAGTCACCATCCCTGAGGTGTTTAAAAAAGATGGGATATGGCACTTAGTGCCACGGTTTAGTTTGATTAGGTGGTGTTAGGTCATACATTGGACTTGATGAATCCAAGGTCTTTTCCAACATAGTTAATGCTGTGATTCTGTAAAATTACAGATAAAGCCCTTCAGTAATGTGAGCTGAGATCAATAATTTCCAGCATATTCATAAATGAGCCACTCCTTGGGAAATGTGACAGTGTTTACTGATATTAGGGTATTCAGGAAAGCCTGACCCATGAAAAAAGTAAGAAAGAGCCATATAAGACTGCATGGTCACTGCAATGGCAGGTGAAACTCAGTACAGATAGATCTGATGTTCAGCAAAATATATGGGCAAAATAATACAGATTTGACAGAGAAAGGAGATTGAATTTATTACTATTCTGAATGTTGTCTCTGAATTAAAATTGATTGTTTTGTTAAAAATGTCATCACGTTGCTCAAAATCAAGTCAATATTAAGAACTATTTAAAAAAAGAACAGACAAACATGGTGGAAATCACTCCTTCCCTCTCCATGGAGCATGGTGATCTTGTCTGCAGCTATGTTCCTACCCCCCTATCCACTGCAGAAATATATTAGCACTAGATGAGGTTCTGAAAAGAACAGAAGGTTTGACAGAGGTGATCAGATACTTGAAATAGCTTCCATACAGGGAACAGCTAAGTGCATTAGGACTTTCAACATGATAATTATAATTGATGGCAGGTGGTAAAGGCTTATGAAATCAAGAGTGCTATTGGTAGAGTAGTAAATAGGGAATGCTTGTGCCTTCCAATGAAAGGTTTGGGGGGGCTTAGATTCAAAACAGGTGATAGGAACTGTTTATTACCCTCCAGATGATAAGAGTTTAAGTATATTCAGAAGTGAAGATGTTCTAGACAATGCTATTCTTGCCAATGCTGTTGTTGATATTTGATAACAGCTCAGAACTTACAAACCAGCAGGAGAGAGTATTGGATAAAGAGGAGAAGGCAAGTCTTGTCTTGTAGCATGTTGAGAAGGTGTTCGTTTTACTGTGGAATTACTCTTGAAGTGGTCATTCAGGTGCCTGGAATAATGTAACCAAGCATGGCTATTTGCAAAATGGACTGGCAACATATTCATAACATGGCAAAGATTTTTCCATGTGAAGATACTGAGGAGTCTGCAGATGGTTTCCTTGTCATAATGAATTCGATGAGAACTGTGGTGTCACTGAATATGCTGTAAACTGATTTTGGCTCTAGGGCATCCAGTTTCAATGCAATCTCATATTTGGTGAATAAAAGGGCAGCCTCTGCTGGGTACAGAAAGGCATTTGCAGCTTGTTTGGTCAGCTTTGTGCTTCAGCATCTTGGACTTTTCTAGGTAGTATTTCTTTGAACACTGTTTTTCAGAATTGGTTAGAGGCCTTCTTGACTTGAAGGTGCCATTTGGTAAAGAAAGCACTGGGAAATGATTTGTGATCCTTCCTGCAGATCCTTTGACACCCTTTGACAGTTCTGTGTGATTTCTTTTCACTTTCCTCTGCATGGTGAGCAAAGGATCCTTGTGGTTGTTCTTGTTCTGGCAGTGTTACCCATGGGAGGAAGCTTTTCAGTCTCAGTTATGTGTCTGGTTTTGGGCCATCTTGGTTGACTTTGGTGCAGACTGTAATAGACATATGTGACAGTGGCAGGAGCAGCAGATCTTTTTTCTGGGTTTCAAATGAAGTTTTTGATGCTTTCAGTTTGTTGGAGTCTATTAGCTGAAGACTGTAATGATTTTGATTCTTTTTCTGATTTCATTTTCTATTATTCTCCTCTTTTCCTCTTTCAAAGGAAGTGTCTGTGTCTTTCCTTTTCAATTCCTGCTTCCTTGCACCAGGTAGTTCCTTGGTTTCTGCTCTCTTCTGGTGTCTGTCTTTTCTGGAGGACCCAGGAACTTCTGACAGGTGATGGAAATCTATTTTCGCCCGAGATGATCACAGGTGAGCCCTTCATTAGAAACAAGAACCAATAGGGCAGTTTTTCCATGTGGAAGTCCTGACACCTGTGGCTGCTGCCTCACAGTGGGCACCAAAAAAGACCAAAACCCCATGCTTGTTAAATCCAGCTTTCACCCTACTCAACCGTGTATTTGAATTGTACAATACTTGTCTCAGATTTTTACAGTCCTGAACCCAAGCCCATTTCCAGATAAAACTGTTTGCTTAATAGTAATCCAGGATGCCATCACGTGCACTATAATCTATTTTGAGTTGTTGAAAGCCAACTATATTTCTTATATGATATGACCATACTTGCCTCAGAAATAGATGTCATAGCTCCAGACCTACAGGCATCTCTGGATGTCTTGAAAATCTCTCATAAAAAATTTGAGCTGTTTCTGTTGAGAAACCTTAATTGGAAGCATAACTAACTCTACTCTAGATTGAAGACGCGTAACAATTACAATCTCTGACCTTCATTATATTCTTGTAGATGACAAGTAGCCTTATAAACCACCTATGAATACTTGATAGAAAATAAAATAAAACCTGTATTATGCCTACTGGTTCCTTGTTTTATCTTTGCCATGTGAGTTTTGCAGGGTTCAAGTTTAATTAATTCATTCTTCCTGTTCTGAATACTTTCACTTTACCAGCAGTACAGTGATGATTCACAAGAACTAATTTTGTTAGTTCCCTCAAATGGAGTTCATGAGGAGTTTTTTTCTGAATCTAGCAAATTGACTGTACTAGATAATAAAATGATACACACATGCTTGTCAATTCCTACCCCAGTGAAGGAGTAGAAGAGCTTGCATACCAATTTTTCAAGTATTTGTGGATTTTAAAAGTGTGGGACTGCCACTGTGTGTGTCCTGATTCTTCTTTAATAAATGATGTCTACTCAAAGAAGAAGGACTTTGTTGTTGTTGTTCCCTGAGTAGCCTTGCTGCATTTGCTTTGTGTTGAAACACTGATCAAGAATTGTTCAGTGGAGTGATACCAGTGATCCTGTGATGACCATAGGCAAAGGCAGACCACCTGCGAGGAAGAATGTCTGCAGCAAGGCTGTTACTAGTAGAAAAGGCAGATTCAGAGTTCCTTGGTAAGAAAACCGGGAGGTACCAGCACACCACCAGCAACAGTTGGAGCAAAAATACCTACAGGTGCAGTTAAAGGTGGCAGCAGCAGACCTGGTAGAATCTTTGAGAACCTGTGAGCACTTGCAAGAACTTACGGTGCAACAGCAATTGCTATAGGAGGAACATTAAAAACAAGATGTGGGCCTGAGAGATTTTTAGCCTGTTAACAGCTGCTAACTTTTTCCCAAGCAAAATTTTCTCAAAAAAGTTTTTTCTCAAAACAATCTTGGCAAACAACTATCCTTTCTCAAAAAAAATCTTTCTCCAGGTGGCATTTTGCTGTTTCTCTAGTTTAACCAATGGAATTAGAGAGGTGTTGTTCCTATTCACCAATCATGTTAAGTCCATATTGGAACACCTTATAAAAGGTAGTAAGAATTTAGACAATAAACCCTTCTTTTTCTATGCCCTTTGCCTTCTGAAATATTTGAAGTCTTTCATGTCCTACAGCGACAACAAGAGACTCCAGAACTAAGGAAAAGATTAAAAGCTGCTGCTGTGATCAGCAGACCACAATAAAAAGGAAACCAGCACACAGAGTAAGTACAATGATGTCGAAACTCACAGGGAATTGTTGTATGCCAATAAAATCAGCCCGAGGGTAACCTGGAAGCATCTGTAGAGCTTTCAAGTGGCTTAATGTGGTCCAGACACCTTTAGGTTGTCAAACTATCCAGTTTATGGAAGGTAGTTTGGAAAATCCCAGATTTGCTGCAGGAATTCATGCAAGGAATGTAAGGTCACATGTCAAATGTGGTCTAGCATTGACTTACAGTGAAGGCTAGATCTTACCAGTTACTTATCTGGACATGAAAAGCATTCTCAGGAACTATTAGAATGTCCATAGATCAACACAGTATTTTACTTCTTTAAGAGACATTAAGTTGTTGATCTTCATGGAATTCTGTAAGGAATTCTTCATGGCATATTGTGAAGGATGGCTACAATATATAGGGCCTGGATCTATTATGGTCAGGAAGTTGTTGATGCCTTAACTGGCACCTGAGTTTTGGGCATGAGGCACAGTAACAGACATGAAGATTCTGTCCTCAGGATAAGAGAAAAGATAAGCAGCTGCCTCAGAAGTTTTCAGAGACGTTTGTTTTGTGATTAAGGACATGCATGTTTTTTGGACACTTCTATATAGGTGGTTGCAGAACTTCTGAATATAGAAAGCCTGCAGCATAGAGTAAAAGAATAGCAAAAGAAGGGTGTTAAGGACATGGAAGAGTTAGATCTGGAATAGATTAGATCAACCATATTAGTTACAAAGTGACAGGAGATCTGACTGTGTATTGACCATGCCATAGTTTTGTTTTGTGTATGTGGAACTTTTTGATGTCTTTGTTTCAGATGAAGTATCAGCAGGCTAACCTGGGGGTTTTTCTTTTGCATGGACTGCAACAATGCTGATAAATATCAACTGGGAAATGAGTTGTGAGGCTGATTTGCTTTCTTAGGTGCCTCTTTGTTGTTAGCATTCATTTCATTAATTCAGCTCTCGAGCTAGGAGTTTATTGCTAAAAAATTGGATAGGTGTTCCCCAGCCACTCTTCTTGTCAGAGCCCTGAGTGCCAACAGCAACCCCTTATTTCCTTTCCCTTCTCCGAGATGTTTGACCACCCGTGGTCAAGGCCAGCTTTGATACAATGCAGCTGTGGAACCTGGGATCAGATTGCTGCAAAAGGATTTGTGAAAGATCTGTAAGAAGCTGTGTTGGAGGCTTCAGCTGGCTGAGTAGCTGAATTCCAGTTCAGGCCCTTGTCCCTGGTCTTTATCAGACCCTTACTTCTTTACCGTACCAAAGGGTACTTCTAGTAGGTAGATAAAGAGCTCTAAAACATTTATGTGTATCACATTCAGCACATCTCATTTTGAATTTGTATCTGTTATGCTTTTAACTAGAACCTTTACTAAAACCGTAAAGAGATTTTTCAATAAATCAGTAACACTGAGAATTCAATAGATGGGAATTACATACTGAAAATTATTAAACGGAACCTACCCACCTCTGTCATTTCAAGTTTTGCTTTTTTGGCCCTTGTGAGCTCAGGAAAAGTCAGGTTTTCACTGTGGCTTATTTGAGAACCTCACACCTTTTCCAAAAGCATAGACAGCCAAGAGATTTCATTCCTCCCTAAAACCTTAAGTAAAATAATAGTGCTCACCACATTATGAAGTGTTATAAAGTGGCACCAAATAGTTAATAATGCAGTATTGGAAGAAAGGCTTATAGTCTTGGAATAAAAGCTGGTGCCAACAGGAGTGGGGGAGTCATGGCTCATTCTCTGGCAGTTATGACTAATAGATTCAAAGTGAGACCAAAGATTAGGAACAGTGATGCAATGAATGCGGGCAGCAGAGATAATGAAGAACTTGATACTGATGATCTTGCAAGCCATGCAGACCTAAGATGAATCGAAGCACTTTGTTATTGGTTAAATGTAAATATATGCTTTGATGCCAGGTTAAGAAGAAAAAGGATACAGTCATTGTAGACCTAGCCTTCATCAACTTTTTGCATGTTTATCAAGATTCACCTATAGCCTCAAAAAATCAATCAACCCTATTCTTAAATTTAGTCTCAAAACTGGGAGAAGGGAGGACATAGAGGTGCCAGGAGAGCAGATGAAAGCACTGTGGCTATGTCCTGAAATTTCTGTGATCTCCTCTCACCAGTAGTACTACCAACACCAAAGTCAAATTTTATTCTTAGATTTACCATCAGCCTACAATAATCTAGGAATTAACTATAAGATACAAGACCTTGCCAGTTCCAGCCCAAGCCCCAGTTTGCCAAGTGGCATTCCTTGACAATGTAATGAATTTTGCCATAACCACAATCTTTTCCTTTGTCTTAACTGCACAGTAGGAGGCTGGGGTCACCACAGAGCTATCTCCTAGAAGGTACTCTTCAGAGACCCCTTCCTATGGAGCGCACTGCTGTTAACAAGTTTGAAAATAAGAAGAAAGATTATAGTAACAATGACTACAGAGCTGGGATAATGACTATCTTTTCTGAGAAATTTGTGGGACCAGACAATTATAGCTGAGTTTGGTCTGAATGAGAAGTTCAGTTCTGCAAGGGAAGGGAGCATAGTTCTTTGTAAAAGGTAAAGTCTAGGGCTAGTTTTATGGCATGGAGTAGTACTAAGAACAGTGGGGACTGAAGTCTTATAAGATGTAATTTAAAGAGGTGGAATGAGGGTACATGTTACGAATTATTTCTTTTGAGTCTTTATGATGATTGTGTTGGAGAATTTACTGTTCAAATGAGGTTTAGGAATAGAAATAAGTGAGAAGATCACAGAAAAAAATTAAGCCTATTGTGAGACTGAGGACACAGGACCAGGAGGTTCTGTAAAGAAGTTTATGGGCCCTGAAAGCATAACTGAGGAAATATAGGTTCTGTGCAAGAGATGCTGAAAATTTCTGGGAATTTTGTGGGTTTAATTCTTGCAGAATTAGGGTGATCCCACAAGTGGCTTGGATAAATGGTTTTTTGTCTTGTTCAGATGTGCTTCACATAAATTCAGGATAGGTGTATGATTGTAAGGGAGTATAACGGTTCAGCAGCAGCTGAAAAAGGTTAATTAGCCCAGTCTGTATAGACTAAAACAGCTGGTTGAAAGGAAGCTGTGTTTAAGGGTAGAGTAAGGGTGAATGTCTCAGGAACTAGAAAATATGATGTTTATACTGGAACTACAAGTCTCACAGATCTGGAATAAATGTTTAGCAATAAGGGTGAGTGAGTTTTCTTTAGGTTTGAAGCAGATTGAGGTTGTATATCTTATTTAAAGCTATATTTCTGCTTGTTTCATGGTGCTATAAAGCAAATGCTCTAGAGCTAAACTGGTAACAATATAGTTCAGGATCTTCTAAAACAAGATGAGGAATGGCCTTGGAAAGCCTGTCTAATACTAATGTGGGCATTGATTGTTGGTAAAAGGAGGTTATTTATTGCAGTTAGGATTTTTAAAGACAGGAGGTCAACTAAAAGTAATTAGTTTCTACAGTTTTCAGATCTTGTTTTCTGCCTTTGTGCTTCTTCCAAAAATAGTCTTACCAATTTAACCCTTTCTGTCCCTTGACTCTGTGAGCCTTAGGGGTTACACATAGCCCCCATTTTCAGTATGTCTTGGTATGAATCTCTGAACTAAAATGAAATATAAACCAAAAAATAGACTTGTTGGCCAGGCCCATCTCATTCTGACTTATTTGACGCTGCTAAAAATATCATCCTAGGCCTGTAAATCACACATTAAAAAAAAATTAGTTCCTGCTTTCAAGGTTAAACTGCTACACAAAATATAAATTTTATTTGTACCCTATAGATGTGCACTATACTATATTGCATATAGGACCCATTTTAAGCCTCTGATACTGTGCATTCTAGAGTGCAGAGCGTCAGGAACCTGAAAAAAAGAGCTTTTTCACTTCTTCATGTTCTCTATGTTAAATCAAAGCCTTCTTCAGATATACTTAATTCATACTTGTCATACATAAAATTGCTGGTAAACCCTTCACATGCTGGTGAATTCTGCTTATATTCTCAGAGCTGAATTTTATCCTTTTGGTAACTGAACCCAGAACCCAATGACGTGTAGACAATTAACCAAAACCAATTTGCTGCTCTAGCACCAAGTCTTTCACAGCCCTTTGTGCTTTTCAGATGCTGCCAATAACACTATGCTCCTCCATCCCTCCTGGAGTGATCTTACAGCTTTTCTTAAACTAGTTCGCATCTGCTTCCACAGTAAGCAAAAGCCATTGTCTGCTTATATACCCCTGGATATGTTTTCTAGGCACTGAAGAATCCAGAAATTAATCTAGATCTTCAGCCTTCTCTCCTGAGATGTTAAATCTATTTCTAATCCAGCCTTAGCCTTACTAAGAGGCTGAATTCCCTTCCCTAATTCATTTAATGCTATTTTCTCATGTTCTCTGGTATCTGTGGTCAGAATCCAAAAATAAAACTAGATCTTTAGTCCAACTATAACTGTAACTCCAAATTTAGGCAAATATCTCAAAAACATAAGGAACTAGCTAGAATTATTGTTGGCCTTCACTGTCGTACCAACTTTACAGGCCTTGCAAATGCAAATAAATTAGCTTTCCATATTCTCTCTAGGACCTGAAAATGTGTAATAGTAAAGATTTTTCTTGTCTAATGAAAAATTTATTTTAAATGCACTTTAAGCATTTTTGGTGCCAGCATAAATCTCTGCTGGTACCAAATCTGGCACCAGTGTCAGGAGTGTGCCAGGGCTACTCCAGGGAGCGCAGTGCTAAGCCTCATTTCTGTTCTCAGCCACAGGACTTGTCTGATATGTGATCTATGGTAAGTTTACTTCTGAAGTGCATTGTGAGGTTCCCTCCCAGCTGGAGTCTATTTAAGAAAAAAAAATGTGTGAAGCAGAGGTTATCTTATATTTACATCCTTATCATAGATGTGTATATATCCTCATTACAAAATACACAAATCTCTTTTTCCTAGTAATAAGATTGTTTTAAAATATTCCATGTTCTGAAGTCAAAACTTCTCACATGCATTAAATAATAGACTTAGCCTGCCAAATTCACTGTTTAAACAAGGTTGCTGCTCACCTTTAAAATAAAAATTCAGTACTCACTTGCCAAACTTAATTAAAATTGTGTTATGTTTTCTGTGTCAGAGTTAAGTTTTTTTCACAGATCCTTCCTTGTATTTTCTATTCATGAGTGAGTTATTAAATAACATAACATGCCCAAGAGACTTCAGAATACAGATTTGATGCTTACTAAAAATACTTACATTCTTTTGCTTGTTTATTAAAAACAAAACCCTCACTGATCTCGGAATTATTGGACAAAATGAAGATCTGGATGTGATTTTTTTTTTCTGTGTGAACTTTTTGAAAATGCTTACTGGATAAAATGTCAAGATGAAATGTTACCTTTTATTTCACTATGGTGGAGTATATACAAATACATGTGTGCTATGATAAAATACCAAGTTTTAAAATATTTCCTTAATTACCCTAGATCGTGTAACTAAACTAATTTTGGATTTATTATCTGACAGTTCAAAAAAAACCCATTATTTTTTAAATAATTGAGAACTAGAGCTTTAGATTCTGAGATCTTAATTTATGTTACCAATGCATGTTTATTACCATTTATATATAAAAAAATTACTTACTGGTTTGTTGAACTAAATACAAAGTTGCTTGTAGACTTTATGAAATATTACAAGAATTTATTAACATTTCTTTTTCTTCATTTTTTTTTGTTTGTTTACAATGATTTCATTTTTAGTTTTCATTTTTCATTCTCCACCTGCCTTCCCTACAAATTACCCTAAACAACAGAACACAGTTCTAAGAATGACATATTTAATATATGAGCTCAGTCCTAGCATACTAATAGGTGCTGAAACGCAAGTCTTCTGAACACTGCTCTTCCACGCACAATTTCAGTATCAATAAACAAATAAATGTTAGCACAAATATCTGTTAATTACATACTTAAAAATAGTTGCATGTATCATTGTATGCTTTGCTTACAACTGAATAGGAAATAAAAAATGATCATATAATGAGCATAAAGAATTAAACTGAGAGAGCACAGGAAACCTTAATGTAGATATTTCCAAGTTTTTGATTGCGTGACTTTGAAACCAAAGTAGAGATATTTTTTCTGTAGCTGTTTTTATATATCTGAAAGTAAGTTATTCATTTATATTAGTTATTTCTGAATGTTTAAATAGAACCAATAGAATTCATTTTAGGGAGATCTGAGTTCTGTTTTAATATTTATTTTATACCCCAGAAGCGCAGTGGGTGTTTCTTTATGCCTTTTTGCCTCTGAGAATGGTGAAATTTAAAAATAGTTGGGGTCTCTTTAATTGTCCCTTACCTACAAACTCTGGCCTTGAGTGCATTTGTAAGACATATAGCCCTCATAAGACAAAAATTTCCTTTTCCTTTCAAAGCTTATTACAAAATTCCCTGCAACCTTCATAATCCCTCTAGACCTGAGAGTTTTCTCTAAAAATACAATCATAAAAATGCTTAATTTTAATATTTCTCCCACACTTTTTTCAATAAATACTTGTGCTTTTTAATGCAGATGAGTTGCAATAATTAAAATCATCACAGTCTTAATGTGCAGAACTCTCTACTAACAGTAAAAACTATCATAATTAGTCCTTACATGTAAAATACTTGTATTAGCTTTACCAACTGCCCTACCTCTATGTAGACAGTTTTACTTCTCAGATTGACCCTATCAACTATATTGTACTTAAATTCACATCTGCCTCAAGTTTCACATTCAGTAGCCTGGTGCCATTTTTTTAAAAATAATTTTTTTTCAAATCTTTTCATGCATTCATATCTTTCTTCATTTATGAAGACAAAATTTAACAGCTTAAATGCTTAATTGACATCCAGTCTTCCTTTACCTGCACTTTTCACATTTTGTACTTGCTTAAAACATTTAGATTAATTTAGAGAACTCTGAGCATAAACTTTTACTTGTGTTCCATTGTGTGGCTTATGTAGATTCTGAGCTTGTGCAAGGTTCCCTGTATAAACAGAAGCCTTTACAAACATGAGCACAATTTCATGCCAAGCTTAACCAAGCTCAGTCCAATCCTTCTTTCCCTCTGTATAGTGGCACATGGTTACAGCTCCCATCAAGAAGGCAGAGAACCTGAATTGTATGCCACATTTCCATGACAATATTATTTTAAGACTGCTTTGGGTGATGTTGATGAGGCATTCTCCATCATTACAGAAGCTGTTTTTCCATTCTAGAAATGGTTCAAGATTAAGAGAGAGGGAGACCAGAGGATGAACTGTCCTTTCATAGTTTAGGGACCAGGCATCTCTGCTGAGAAGGCAACTCCATTTTATTTTGCTCTTTGTTCACCATTTAGATTTTATATTAGATAATAAACGACCCTCCTCATTTCCAGAAGATTGTCCTAGCTACCCAGTATCAATGTTATGTGCTTACTTCTTGGATGAAATCTTAATTTTTTCAGAAATTTGAAATCATGGATGATTTGTAAACCCTTCAAGGTAGAAAAAGTCTACAGGAGATAGGAAGAGTGTCCTTTCCTCCTGCAAAATGACAACTCTTAGAGAACTGCCTGAGTCACTCTAAGGTAGC
>VWZU01010711.1:22045-54966 GCA_013397095.1 Sterrhoptilus dennistouni
GAGGCCCATTCAAATGGAGGAAAAAATCCACACTTCACAAGGGATGTGTATGCACATGTCTGCAGTAATCAGGAAAAGACAGAGAGGTTGCATTCTTAGTATTTCTCCAGAATGAGGCATTAAATCCCTCTTAGCACTTTATTGGAATGGAAATAAGCTCACCAGGGACAATTTAGGCTATAGAGATGTTAATAAAATTATTTTCCTCATATTTTTTTGGCAGCTCAAAGGAGGTCATCCTGCCCCTCTACCCAGCCTTAGTAAGGCTGCACCTGGAGTATCCAGTTCTGGGCTCCTCAGTACAAGGAGGCCCAGAAGCTCCTGGAGCTGGTTCAGCAGAGTTCTGCAAAGAGGATTAAAGGACTGGAGCGTCTCTCTCACAAAGAACAGCTGGGCCTGCTCAAACTTGAGATGAGACAGCTGAGAGGGCTCCTTATCAATGTCTGTCAGTATCTGAAAGGAGGTTGCTTTTGATGTCCATCCTCTGATGAATCCAGGCTCTTATCCATGGTGCCAAGCAGTAAGATGGGAAAACCTCATGGATAAAGATAAAGGCAGTTATTAAACTGGAAAGCAATGTCTGGGCACAGAAGCAAAGTAAAACAAAAGCTTTATTCTCTGCTTCCCATCAGCCACTTCCTGGGAAGCAGGCCTTGAGCATGTATAGCAGTTGCTCTGGAGGACAAGCATTATAATAATGAATGCTTTTGCATCTGAGTAGACATCATGTGGCATGAAATGTCCCTTTGGACAGTTTGGGTCTGCTCTCCTGGTTGTTTCCCCTCCCAAGATCTTGCCCATCTGGAGAGACAGTACCGATTCTGTGCCAGCCCTGGTCAGCAGTAGCCAAAACACTGGTGTGTAATCAACACCTTTCTAGATACCAATACAAAGCACAGCGCTGTGAGGACTGCTGTGGTGCAAATGAGCTCCAGCTCAGTCAGATCCAGTACACTGATAAAGAATCAACTTCATTTAAAGAGAACTGCCTCAAAATCTGGACTAATCTGCCCTATTTTTTATAGATGTGATCTCTGTCTTTAAAACTGAACTTTGTGTATCTTTAATTGTATTTGACAGTGTAAATGGGATGAAGTCATTTTGATTAAGGATTCTAGTTTAAATCTGAAGAAAGGTTCTTGTGACTTAAACCTTTTCTATTGTGTCAGTTATAGTCCTCCTAACTTTAAAAGGATGCTATCTCTAAGAACATCTGTTCTTTCCCACTATCTCTTTTTTCCACCCAACTCAACAACACTCATCCTTAGCTGTAGCCACAGAGAAGTCATTCAAAACATCAGAAAACAAGAGAAGCTAGATCAGAGTCTAAGAAGTTGCAACAGTTAAGTTTAGCACCACTTCATTGATATATCTTCAGAACAACAGTATTGTGGATGAGACAAAGTTATAAAGTACATATGAATCATTAGAATGAGTGCTTTCTTTTAATGGCCTAGAGACTGCACCCAGTCCTCTAATTCCTCCTGCTTGTTCCTCATGCTACATGAATTAGTATACAGCCCATAGTTGTGCTGATTTCCTAGAAGTGTGACATCTTCTATAATGCTGCCCTCTCATCATTCCCATATTTATGGCATCATAAATAGTGTCTTCAGCCCTATTTCAATTATTAACATCATGATTACCATGATGATTTTGATTACCATATCTCTCCTGACCATATCACCCTGCATCCTTTGCTTGCCACCCATCTCTGATTTCCTCATCTGATGGTTGATCACCACCTCCTTTCTCCATCTTTCCTAGCTGAAAGCTCTCCTCAGCAGGTTGGCCAACCAGCTAGCAAAGACAATTTTGCCCCACTTGCTCAGGTGGTCCTCTATTTTCCTAGGAGTCCTCAAATCCTCAAAAATAGTTATGAAAGCTTAATTCCTGATGATGATACCAGGTCTGTAAACAGTTGTTTACCCGTAGGATCCTTCCAATAATCTTTGAGCTCTTCCCTCTCATCCAGAAGGATTACAGAGAAAGAACTCTGGGCCATCATGGCCTTGGCCATTGCCACAAGAGTCTTGTAGTCATGCTTGGTACACTCCAAGTCTTCCCTGGTAATGTCATTACTGACCAGCGTGTCCATTCCAATGGAGCAATCAAGGGTTCAGTCTAAGGGCTGGACAAGCCATGACAGTTTCCTGACAACATCCTTCCTGTGTCCCAGGCCCCATCATACAGTGTGCAGTGCAGTCACAAAAAAAATCATCCTAATTTATACTGCAGAGCCTCACTTCTCTGGGCACATTTTATCCTCACTGAGTTGTAGGCAGGCTGTATCCATAGTGACAGAAAATCATTAAGGTGTCTAGAAGATATGTAACCCTCAAAGACATACTTTAAAGATAGTCTCCACTAGTCCAGAAAGTGGCTTTGGCCAGTCTGAAGAGGGTGTCTGTGCTCAGAGCTGCTGGTTCCATGTTCTCCATGTAGAGATGCTCTGCAGAGTTCCCACACCGGGCCCTGGCAGCAGCGGGGGCTGCGGGGGCTCTGTGAGGGGACGCCAGGGCTGCCCTGGCCAGACACAGCTGGTTCCAGCTGAACACAACCAATTCCAGCTGGACACAACTGATTCCAGCCAGACACAGCTGGTTCCAGCTGGATCCAACCACCCACCACAGGGGGTGGCTGAGCTGTGGCTGGGGGCACTGTGGGGACTGTGTGTGTAAGAAAGGGCAAAAATGCTGCACAAAAGGTGGTGAGTGAAAAACAGATGAGACAAACAACCTTGTGAACACCAAGCTGAGAACTGAAGGAGGTGGAGGAGCTGCTCCAGGCCCCAGAGCAGAGATTCCCCCAAAACCTGCGGAGGGGCCTGGGGTGACACAGGTGGTTCCCCTGCAGCCCATGGAGGGACCGTGCTGTCTGTCTGTCCATGGAGGACACCACGGGGAGCAGGTGGATGTGTTCTGAAGGAAGCTGTAGCCATGGATATATGCTACTCTGTGCTGGAGCAGACTCCTTAAAGGAGCTGCAGCCAGTGGGGACACCATGCTGGAGCATGTTTACCCTGAAAGACTGGCAAAGAGGAAAAATGGGAGAGGGAAGGAGCAACAGAGAGGAACTCTTATGGACTGATCACAGTGCCCATTCTCCATTCGCCTGTGTCACTTGGGGTTGGGAGAAGGACATAAAGAAGTCAGGAATGAAGTAGTGAAATTGAGCCTGGGATAAGGGAGAGTGTGGTGAAGTCTTTGTTTCTCACCTTCCCACTATATCTTGAATTTCCAGTAAATTAAATTAATTATGCCTAAGCTGAGTCTCTTTTGCCTCTGATGTTAATTGTTAAATGATCTCAGTGTCCTTCTTTTGATACATGAGTTTTCCACCTTATTTTTTCCCCTTATCCTGTTGAGGAGGGAGAACGAGCAAGCAGCTCGGTGAGGGTTTCTGTGCTGGCAAAAGTCAAAATGCCACAGTCTTTGTCTTCCTGCAAGATGCACATGGAAACAAAGTTGTGCACATGACAGTCACAGCAGGGAAGCCCACATAGGACAAATTACGTATTTCCAAAACTTCCTATAAAATTCCCAAATAACCATATGTGTTATATAAACAAAACACCATTTTTATTTTACTGTTGCACTGACTGCATTGATGTGTTGCTGCTATTTCCAATTTTTAATAGGGAGATAATTCCTAGGGAAGTATTTCTATCTTGAATTAGGACAGAGTTTCTTGTCAGGCTTCACTATCCGTCATAGGTAGATGAACAGAAAGTTGTGGAATAGAGAAGAGACATTGATATGATTAAGCTGATTTAGCTATCATCCATGAACAGATGACCAACAGGTTGCAGCACTTCAGTATTAAAGTAGATTTGAGGTCTAGTATATTCTTTTGCTCTTGCCATTCTGAGTGAAATAAATAAACAAATGACCACCAGAAACTGATTAGGTATGTAAAGACAGCATTCCAAAGAGATGTCTGACTTGGTATCCATAACATAAAGGATGATTTATTCTGAGGCTCACTAGAAGAGCAAGAGCAAATTATATGGGTCTAAAAATTATTTCATTTGAAATTATAGCAAAACCCTTGATCCTAAGTCACAAAACAAGGAAATATTAATACATAAAGAGATAAAAGATTGAATGAAATGCAGACATCATTATCAAGCTATTATGTTTTTAATTATGGTCATAAGCATATTAAGATGGGCAATAAATTATTCTGGAGAAAAATGTTATGTTTATTATTTAAATTTCTTTGAAAAATATGTATTTCAGTGCTGATACTAACTTCTTGTGAAAATATTTCACTTATGGGCTTGAGGTGTAGATACAGTGCAACTCTGGCTACATCAAAGCTAGCAGTTTTCCATTTAATAGGAATTTATTTTCTTTCTAGTTGTCAAGGAATGAAGGGAGTAGTTGATACTCACACAGTTCTCTTAAATTTTTCATGTGACTTTATTAATTATTTCAACAGGGCATGTCAACCTCTGTATATTTAAAATTTCCAAAATAATTTTCCTGCATGGTATCTATCATATTCCAACAAAATTACAGTATTAATTCAGTCTGGTACTCGGTGTAATTATATCAGAATTTCATCCAGTCATTCTTGTGTTAAAATAAAGTTTTTTTAATCATATCTTGCTCACAAATGAAATGTATTTTTTCACTTTTTCGCAATTTTGACAAAGATAGCTTAATTGTTTGTATACTAAAAAAAGGTGTACTACATATTGGAAGAAAATCAGTTCAGAAGTATACAGATAAAAAAACGTGAGATCAATAATAAATAAACATGATATCACCAATATTTCATGTTATAATAGTCTGAAGGTTTTGTGAAGCGTCCTCTCTTTTCATGTTAAGAAATTATTTGAGGGCTCACAAAATTAATAGGTATCATGACATTTTTCTATTTTTACACAGGAAGTTTTAACATGAGAACAGTGAGAAACCTCTTCCAGTTTCTTGCTTGAAGGAGGGACACAGCAATTTGTAAGATTTCCAAGTTGTAAACAATATATATATTTCAAGACATATTATTTTGGAAAATGACAACCTAATGGACAAAACCTTACCAAGTATAGACATATGGGACTATTTACTTTAAGCTTAATGTTAATTCTATATAAGCTTTTTGCTATGTTTTCATGTTTTCTGTTGCAAAAGAGTAACATAAACTCTGTATGTCAGTGAGACACCTCCACCTAATGCACAACTGTTCTGTTTATGTCTTTGAATGTCTTTGCATTATCTTCCTTATTTTCTGTCTTGCTGCCTGAAAAATCACTACATTTAAGACGTGCTGTTTCATCCACTAGCAGACAGTTCAGGGTTTGCACTGAAAATCAGGATATCTAGTTTTTCTAAGCCACTCTGTGACAGAGGCCAAGAGTGGGTGCTTAGGAAATCGTATTCCTAAATATGACCTGACATGAACATTTTTCATAGAAACTTAACAAGGCTCAGTGTCCATACCTGTCCATACCATTATTTTCAATACTGTTAGAAGAACATTTCTTCCAAAAACACACCAAAAATTTGAGCTCATTTTTATTTCTTTATTATCCAGAATTTCCTATAGCATTGAGTTAGCATTGTGAGAAAATAGGGGGTTTTTTAAAATTCAAAGTGGTAATATGTGATCACTTTACTTACTTGCAAGTATTCATTTGTGATTCTCCACTTCAGGAGGGGTACTGAAATGTTTAAAAGCTGTCTTGGTTTGGATAGACAGGTATCTGCCAAGGAAGATTGGAGTCTCCCTTGGAATGTAAGCCCCCCCTCCTCCTTTCCAAATTATTATAAATTTGCAATTAAAAGGCTGTCAGGCAAAGATTGTGGGAATAGGTGTCGCAGTTCTTTACTAGGGATATTAAAAATACAAATGTTGTAATACAAAAGAATAAGCAAACAAACAAACAAGAAATCCTAGAAAACCCTGACAGAGTCAGAAATACAACCTGATACCCTGTTGGTCAGGGTGTTGGAAACAGTCCAAAGTCAGCCCTCCTGGAGTGGCAGATGTGGTCCTGTTGGAAGCAGAGATGATCCTGTGGAGCCAGGGGTCCAGAGATGAGTCCAGTCTTCCTTTGGGAGTCCTGTGGGAACACTGGATGACTGGTGACACTTGTGGCTTCTTTTTATCTAGGCGGAAATTGTTTGGCTCCTTCTCCCAGGGTGGAGCATCTCACAATAGGATGATGAAATGTGCCATGCCATTGGTGAGCTTTAATGGCCCATTAACAGAAGATATTCCCATGGGGGTAGTGGAAGAGTGAACAGAGATAAGAAACACTGCTCCATCTGGTTTTAACAGCTGGCTTGGGAGGCAGTGGAAGACTGAGCAGAGGTAAGAAACAATACCCCATCCGGTTTTTAACAGCTGGCTTGTTATCAGAGAAGGCAGTTACCCCCTCCCTTCTGGAGTTACAACAGATAAAGAAAAATCTCCCCTGCTGAGCTTTGGCCGCCTCTTTGTTCTGGTCAAGTACCTGTAAGTATCCAACACTTAGTCTCCTTGATAACTTACGGGGAAAAAATTCTTTAAAGTAAAAAAGGAACAAACCTAACCCCCAACAAAAGCACATAGGCATGCTCCTGATAGGAAAGAAATTTCAGCAAATGTATATCAGCCTCAGTCATTATCGCCATTCTAATTCCTCTTACAGATTTATCCTTAAGAGGAATTATTAGGGAGCCAATAGAAACTCATCCATCTAAATCCTTTAGGATTTTTAAAGAGTATAATGAGCAATTTCATTTCCCATGTTGAGACACTGTGTGGTATTTCCTTATATTCCTCCATCATGGCACTTCACCCTTGTCAGAAATGGATGGAGGAAACAATATCTTCTGTCTTTGCAGCTTCTAAGCAGTTAATCTCATTAACATTTATATAATGGCTGATCATAACTACTACAGAAACAGAAAATACTAATCCAAAGCTCGCTGAAGTTAATGGAAAGAATTCCATTGACTCCACTCACTGGGTGCTATGTGGCTCATAGGCTTCAGAAAGGCAGGGACCTGACAGCCTTCTTAAGAACATTTCCTTTTATATGTTTATTATATGATGAAGGCTTTTTTTTGCAGGGCTAGAATGTCTGACATCTGCTCTTGGATGTTATCCTCAAAGATACTGCATGAGTGTAAATAATGGCATACTGTGAAGGCTGCTTACCTAATGGTAACACTGAAAATATAAAACTGTGCTGAGACATCAATGCAAAACATAATATGTCATTTACCTAATGTATTATTTATCACAGAAGCCAGACAGTTAGGGACACGATGTCTTTCCAATCTGTTGAACTGTATTGTCTGTCAGCTGGAATGTTATAAGCACAGAATCAATCATCACAAGCACAAGATAGCTGACCTTGTAATGTGTACATGTAAATGATTTAGCAGATGCCAGAGGTGTAAATTTACCTTGAGGTTTATCAGGAAATTTACAATGCCTCTAAATAAGGGAATAGTGGGCAGGTAAAAGGTATAAAGAAGAACGCTTTTACAGTGGTGTTCTTGCTTATCCTCTCTTGACACAACTGAACCATCCTCTAGGGCTGGCTGTCTTTAGCTGCACAATAGTAAAAAAATACACATTTAGTATGTACCCCCAGCCCAGAGTCCAACACAGAACTCACAATGTTAGTGTTTGTCCTTCAGAAAGATGCTCAGCAAAGAGGGAAAGAGATCAATTCATATGTTACTTACTTATGAGCCTGGCACAAGACTTCCTAGGCTAAAGGTTACAACTTAAGGATTTAGAGGTATGCACACATTTTCAGAATGTGAACAACTCACTTTCTTTTCTTCCTAGAATTTTAACATGTTACTTCAGTTTCCTAGTAGAATATCCTGATTGACCAGCCATAAGACTGAACAGATGTAAGAACCTTACCCATTCTTCCAGCAGTTGTGCCAATAACTAGACAAAGGCAACAAATTATAGTATAAAAAAAATTAAGGGTATGTAAGCACACATATCTACTACCCAGTAATAATGTCCCTTTTGCCTACTAGGATGCTGGTTTGAAACATTAAACAAAAAGTTTGCTTTTGACCTTTGTTGATAAATGGATCAAAAGAGGAATCCAAAGTTATTTAAAACTGCAGATGGAGAGAAACCTCCCCAGGGAAAAAGTGTTCTGCCAGCATCTGCTGGCAAGTAAAGGTAACTGCTAATCCCCAGTTGCAAGCAAGTTATGTAAGAATTTGAGGCATTTTTAAAATTCCAATACGTTCTCATGGTCGAATTTTTATTCAGATTGTAAACCTGTGGCAAGAGATCTCAGTTCATGTGTTGTCTGTAAAAAATGGATTTGTTACCTGATGTGCAACAAGCCAGTAATTTACACTTATGTGAGACATTTGTTTTTCATTTCAGACTTGTGCAAGCCTGCATGTTTGTGGAATTCCTCAAAGCAAATACACCAACTATAAAAACTTTTCACTATTTATACATTTTATTAAACAAAGGAGTTAGTGTTCACTGGCTACAAGTTACTTAGTTTTCTTATTAATTGGGATTCCGTCTTCTGTTGGTTAATGATTCTCTCGCCTCCCATGCTAATTAGTCCCCATGCTCAGTGTTTCTCTTCTTTTGGGTCAGTGGGTTTCTTGTGTCAGTGGCCCTGAGTCAGTGGTTGCAGATCTCCCCCTGCCAGAATTACCTTTTACCCAGTTGGAGCTGCTTTCAGCATAATTTCTGAGTTGGGTTTATTAGTTTCTGCCTTTTTTGAAGTTCTGCCTGTCGTTTTTGTGGCCCCTAAATGCTGCAGCCTGTGATAGGATCAAATTTTAAAAGACTAAAACTGAGAAAATGTGAAGGAGACTCCAATTTCTTATCCCTGTCATGTTAAAATTTAGTCAAGCCCCTCAGGTTCCTCTGCAAGGAAACTCCGTTTCATTTGCTGGAAAAAATGGGCAGAGGTGTAAGGTGCTAAGTACAGCAGTAAAATGGTGATGATGGTGCTAACATCATGACTGGGGCAAGAGATAAAACTTTCCAGCAGCTGGACTTCTCCATCATAGACTACAAAAGAATTAGGAAATATTCTAGCAGTTATATATAGAGATTAGTTATTTTGCCCATTCAAACACAAGAAAGGTTTTTTTCAAATGAGGAAATATTAATTACTGAGTAACCACACAGTGTTTTTTACTTCCTCAGTTTTCTTCAGGGGGCTTGAGACATAATATTTATAGCCTTTGTGGGAAGAAGTCACTAGAAATTCTATCTCCAAATGGTCTAAAGAAAAGATACATAATTGCAGTAACACTATCTTGGTTTAACCCCAGCTGGCATCCAGGCACCACACAGCTGATCACTCCAGTGCACCAGTGGGATGGGAAGAGAATTGGAAGAGTAAAAGCTAGAAAACTCATGAGTTGAGATAAAGACAGTTTAATAGAGAAAGCAAAAGCTGCACACACAGTTTAAGCAGAACGAAGAACTAATTCATCACTTCCCATCAGCCAGTGGGTGTTCAGCAATCCCCACGAAAGCCAGGCTTCATCCTGCATAATGGTGACTTGGGAAACATCATCACTCAAAATGTAACCCCCTTCCTCCTTGTTCCCTCAGTTTTCTATACTGAGTATGATGCCACATGGTGTGGGATATCCCTTTGATCAGTTGGAGTCAGCTGTCCAGGCTGACTCCAGCTTTCCAAAAAATGGGAAATGCACAAGTCCACAGGATCTGATGGCGTATTCCTATAAGTGTCAAGAGAACTGGCCAATGCCCATGTAGGCCACTTTTAATTATACTTAAAGGGTCATGGTAACTGAGGGAGGCTCATGAAAAATGAAGGACAGCAAATAACACTCTTATCTTCAAGAAGAGCAAGAGTGAATATCCACAGAATTACAGGACAGGCAGTTTCTCTTCAATGCTTCAGAAGGTGATGGAATAAACACTCCTGGAAACCATTCCCGAACGTGAAGAACAGAAAAATAATTTAGAGTAGTAGGGGAAATAATACCTTTCCAACCTCATGGTCTTCCAAAGTGAAATGATTGTCTCAGTAGATAAGGCGAGGGCAGTGACTGTTGCCTATTTTGACTTTATGAGAATGTTGACACTATATCTGTCACATCCTAACAGAAAAATTGATGAGACATAGGGTAAAGAAATAGACAGTGAGGAGGACTGAACACTGCATTGCTGTACTCAAAGGGCTTGTGGCCAGTAATGCAAAGTTGGGCTGGCCACCAGTCACTAGCAGTATACCCCACAGATTGATACTGGGCCCGCTTCTGTTTGACATTTACTTTTATGATTTAAATGGTGTAGCTGACTACACCCTGCATGTCCACAGGCAATATAAAAGTGAGAAGAGTGGTTGGTTCCACCAGCTGGTTGTACTGCCCTTCAGACAGACCTCAGCAGGCTGGAGAAATGGGCCTGGAAGGACATCATGATTGAGTCCCTGGTGCTGAAGCCATACTGGAGTACTATGTCCAGTTGTGGTACCCCTAATACAAGAGAGAACACAGACACAAAAGAGAGAGTCCAGAAAAGGGCCAGAAAGATGATTTAGGGCTTGCAGTATCTGTCAGATGGACAGAAGAGTGTAAGAGATCTAGAACTCCTTAGCTTGGTGAAAAGAAGGCTCAGGGGGATCTTACCACTCTGAGGAAATGGAGAAAAGGGGAAGTATATTGTTCTCATTGGCACCTGCTGGCAGGACAAGAAGCAATGGGCAAAATTTGAAACACGGAAAAAAGATGCTTAAATATAAGAAAAGAACTTTTTATAGTGAGAGTCAAATACTGCAACAGGTTGCCCAGAGAGGTTATGTAGACTTAATCCTTGGAGATCTTCAAAACCAAAGTGGACATAGTCCTGATTTACCTGCACTACTTTGAGCTACGTGTTGGACTTGACAGTATCCACAGGTCTTTTGCAATGTCATCCGTTCTTTAATTTGTTTATTCTAATTCTACCCTGAGTATTTTTATCCTCTTTGGCACATGATTAAAACAAAAATTACAATTTAAAAACAAATGGCATGCACTGATGATTGACATAACCTAATTGTTCTTGAGACCATGAATCCCTGGAAAGAATGGTTCTCCAACCTTTCCTTAGTCTATCAAACTGATGCTATGAATAAGGGTTCTATAGGTTGATGAGATTTGGAGAAAAGATTGTCTAAAATGCAGAATGGTTTCGTATATGTTAACACATAAGGTGGTCAAATACTGTTTACAGATTTTTTGTAGATTACTACTGAAAATTGAGAAGTGACTACAGAATTAATTATGTAATGCTGCCCACATGTTTATGTTTTCATATTGAGAAACTGGTGCAGATATGTTGTAGATGTATACAGTATCTTTTGTTAGTGCACCTGGTTTTATTAAGGATGTTTAGTCTGATTAAATAATAGATGCAATTTCATTCATTTATCTCAGATGACTTGTGGGCAAAACTTTGAACATACCATTTTCAGGCAGAACTTCAATAATCTAACCATTTGTTATGATTTCTTAGCTTTGTTCTTAAGACGGCAGGCCCTAATTTTAGCTAATGAGAATCTTACTTTACGGGCCTTTTAAAATCTTTTTCATTAGCAGCAAATTAACATCTCCCTAGATGGCTGGCCACACACTATAGCTATGTTCTGGGTGTTTCTGCACTTATCTAGACAAGTGCAGTGTCATAATTTAGAACAGATATTTCCCTATCCAAATTGTCATCAGATTCCAGAGAATGCTTCTGATGCAACGTAAGATATTCAGTCAGCAAGAGATATCAAAAGCAAGACCTTTGTTATTTGTTTATTAATTGATAATATTTCTTTTGAGAATGACAGTCCTGATGTCCATATATAAGTAGAAAGATACATAGTCTGAGGGTCAGACTGTGAGGTGTGCACCCCAATAAGGCAGCATGTTATCAGTAATGAGAAGGTGCCTGAAGGTGGGCTCAGAACATAATGCCTGGATGTCTGGACCTCTGAATATTCACTCATATGTAGAGTTGGTCTTTGTAGCTATCCTGACAGCAGGCAATCTGTGGATGCACAAACAGGAAACAATTGATAATCAGAGATGTGCTTGCACACCTTTTGAAAGATGCCTGGGACAAGAGGGAACTTTGAGCCTTTCTAGTGAGGCCAAGACAGCTGGAGAAGTCATGGGATTTGATGCCGGGATGGTCACACCCTATCCTGTTCATTTAGCCCTCAAAAACACTGTGCCCTGACAAAAACGTAATAGCATGGTTTAGCTACTTTTCTCTATCTTCTGCTGACCTGGACCTGCCTTCCTTGGCCTCACCCATCCAGTCCCTCTTCCAGGTCTTGCTCTCTTTCTATATCTGTACCACTCCCCCCAGCCACTCATACTGCTACTGCTGTGTTCTTACCTTTATCTGATATTCTGTGTGCTACTGCCATATCTCATTAGTTCCTTTAGCTTCTACCAACCCAAAGTGATGCTGTTTTGGTTTTGCCTTCTTTTATATGTTTTCTGTATTCTTCACACATATACTTGTAACTCTGTCACCTATTTTATTAGTAGCTACTTTTCTATGGCCTTTCCCTAAGCAGAAAGACAAAACAAATTCCAGAGCTCCAAGCCCTGGTGGGTACAAGGCCCCAGTGTTATCTTGATTCTTCCTGGGAATCAAGGCTGAGGACAACTCTTTGATATATATTTTCGTGGACAAAACTAGTGCTGAGGGGGAACTCCAGAGAAGAGGCTTGAGCTGGGGGGGAATTGGATCACCACTTTTCCTCCTATCTGGTGCTTTTTATCAATTATGCTAATTTCCTAAAACCTATAAAAATGTATTCACCCCGAGGGTGTCCTTTTGTGGACATGTTTACATAACTGGTCCTGAAGACCTTCATTAAAGATCCACTTTTATATTACCTCCTTATTAAAATTGTCTCAAGTTTCATTTCCAGGTTGGGTAAAAGGCAACAAGAGCGTCACATCTCTATCTGGAGTTCTAAAAACAAATTCCTGGTCATGCTCATTATGTAAAAAGGGGAAATTTCCTCGACCCTTAGTGTTTAATTTGTCTGTCAGTATGCCAGGAAAGCAAAGACCCTTGTGCCTAATGGGTTTGTCAGTGTCCTGTAATGGGGGCCCTCCACTGAGCAGTCCTGCTGGATGGGAGGGCAGGACTAGCTTGTTCAGAGCAGCAAAAGGGAGACTCCTCAGCAGGTGTTCCTTTTTACTCCAGTATGTTTCCTGCTGCTGGGGACTGCTAGCCCATGTGAAGGTCTCCTACCAACAGTTTATGGAATATCACTCTTAATTAATATAAAATTGTGACGGCTTAAAGTTCAAGGATTGCTGGTGGTAGTATCTGATTGCAAAAATGCATTCAAAGCAATATGTGGACAAGCTCTAATCCCCAATAATATGTTCAGTGTGCAGGGAGTGTGATTCTTACCCAACAGGCATCCCTACAGGGGAGAAGACAGGTACAGCACATCAACTGAACCCAGCAGTTAAAATGGAGTCTTCCCTAACATTCCCCCATTCTCAACTTGATTTTACACTATTTCTCTATGTTTAGGTGGAGCTTGAGTGACTCTAGTCATACATGTCTTCATTACTGATTGGTGTAAAATTTTGTCGCTGGGCTTTTAAAGATACAGTCAAAAGGAATTTAGAGCACATGCCCAGTGAGGGGTGGTTGCACCGCGGAGATGAGTAACTTTGGGATGGAGGTGTGTGTTAATATTACAATTGGGGAACAATGAACCAAGTTCATCTGAGGAGAGAGATTTCACCACAGTTGTTGGCTCAGCAGCAGGACATCTCCTCCCCTATCTGCCCTGGCTGACACGTGTTATGTGGTTTATCAGCTGCAAAGTACCATCAGGTTCCTTTCCCTTCAAGGATTTCAACAGCCTGGCCACGGCGTCTCCACTCTGCTCCACTCTCTGTTCCACCCCCTTAGCAGGTGTGTGTGTACAGGGAATCACTGTGGAATAGGTTTCGGGCATGCCAGCTGCATTCCAGACAGGGAACAGCAACTGCATTTTACCTTAAAATTCCTGTACCATTATAACTTCTGTTAGGATGCAAATATAACTCCTCAGTGTCCTCTAATTAAACCCTATGCGTCTTTCCACACTTGTTCTTTTTCTACCACAATATTAGCTCATCCTCTCACAAAATCCTATGCTCAAGTCAAGCCTGTTTTGGAAGATGAAGCATTCCAAGTTCATCATTAATATCATGAAATAAAAGGCAGACATTTAAGAGTTCAACATAGCCCATGTGGAAGTTATTTCTTGGAAAATTTAAAATACTGGTTTCTTCCTTTAAAAACTGGAGGTTTTCTGAGTTGGAAAATTGAATATTTAACAGCATTTTAGAGAAAGTATTATAATTATTACCTGCTTTTTACTGCAAGGACTGGAAATTAAGGTTTTAGGGATCTGAGTTACAAAGGAAATAGTTAAAATGTTGAAGAAACCAGGTAAGTGAGTAGGCAAGGCCAAAATATTGTAGTAGTGTTATTAATTGTATCAGGATAAGGGTACTTAGCAAGATCTTTTCTCCCAAAGTTCTTTTATTCAGTCTTAATAAGTTTTCTTATTTCATCTGGATCTTTGTGATGGTGCAGAAGACAAAGTTCCTAAGAGATTAATCAATCTTAGTAGTAATACTGGAATCCTGTGGTATTCAAATAAAGGTGAAACTAATGTAAAATCACTAAAGAATCCCTTCCTTTTTAGTAACCATCTTAAATTTTCTAAGAAAATATATGTAAGAGGCAACTTCCTTGTAAACACTTTTGACTGTCTTTGAGTATGAGTGCATAACACACTGAATGTGGGGAGAAAAGGTGTTATGCTGTTGTAAATATCTGGTCTTCCATGCCAGATTTCAAGATGAATTTTGTTAGATAGTTTTAAAACCGTAGTCAGACACGAATGTCACTATATCTCCATCCTTGTGTGATGTGAATGCAAAGGGACAGTTATGGGCACAATTTAAGGTTTAAATGGCAACTGCCAGGTGTTGACCAGCCCATAACTTTACTAAGATATATTTTCTTAATTGTATATTTTTAATATGATAGATTTTTAATCAGAATATAAATTCCATGCCCATACCAAATATGGCTAATTGTGGTCTTATTATAGTGCCATAAATACAGAAACTCCTACAGATCTGTCTCCTAAGTTTTACCTGCTGTTTGAAGTCACCCAACATGATCTTTTATATGCATCATACATGAAGGAAGAACAAGCCTGTCCGTCATACAGTATCTCATGCATGACCAGAAACTCACCTGGGATTTCCTAGTGTATTCTTCAGCTGTTCTCCAAAGAAAATTCATTTTCATTTACCAGCCTGCTTAAACACGAAGATGGCTATGAAGATTAAACTTCTGTCTTAAAAGAAAGATTCAGTAACATAATTGTATGAAGCTGTATGCAATTCTGAAACTGTACCATGGTTCCTGTGGAGTGATAGAAGCATCAGGCTGTTGTTCCATGTTGAATGAATTTCAGCTGTACTTGCTGCAATACTGAAACACAACTCAGATGCTATTAATGAAAGACTCAGAGTAACATAGCTCTGTTATCTCATTTAAAAAATATCTAAGTCTGTTAAAATTAAAACTGCTCTTTGTTTTTAATTTACTCTGTGTGAGTCTGCTTTGTCAGTCTCTCTAACAAGACGCCTACCAAAAAACATTCAACAAAGAGAAAAAATTCCATGTTTCATTCAAAAGAAAAATGATCAAGTTTTAGGATAACACATTTTTAACTCAAATAAAGTCTTAATCTAAGTAGAATATGACTTTTGGTCTGTGTGCCATTGGTCCATATTTGTGCGTACATAAAATATATATTTCTAGTAACAATATCAAACATGAACCCATAATTCAAAAGCCTGCATTTGTATGGGTATCCAAGTCAGAGTTTAGTAGTGCTAAGACAATAAGAATCATACTGCTTGAAACACTTTATTTGGAGATTCAGTATTCTCAACAGATCATATTATTATATTCCACACCCTGAACTATATACAAATTAGAAGAAAGACAAAGACAGGAAGTGGATATTGTGAATTTCAGCATGAAGGTGTTATACATATTATGTATATACTTGAAGATTAACATCATTAAAGAAATAGTGGATTCTTAGAATTTCTTTGTGGAAAAGCATTGTGCTTGATTTGACTAGATCTCAAATCGTGCTGAATTTAATTTAATCAATGACTTTCCAACAGTAAAGACACAATCCTAAACCCTGTATCTCTTGAAAACAAAATTTGTTGATTTCAGGTCTCTATGTCAGATTTTGAGTAAAGGATCAAGAGTTCGTATTTTTCTCTACTCAGCACGTCTAGGTGCATATTTCAACAGAACATGTTGGGAGGACTTTAATTTGTATAATTTGTTCTTTTAGTTTAGAAAAACAATACAAAATAAAATATTTTATCCATGGGTTGCATGAGATAAGGCCAACTCTCAAAAAGTCAGGGCCAATTTACTGCAATTTGGAGAATAAAGTAGTGGGAGTTACTATGTAACAGATCTAATAGAGTGTGAGAGAGCAAAACTTACTTATAGTTTTTGTTTCGGAGTTCTGAAAATTAATCCTCATCCTCATTTAGGAGACATTCATGTAATAGCATAAAGCCTCTTAGTCCTTAGGGAAGTGCCATGGACAGCACTTCCCATTACATCAGAGACTGAGCTGTCTGTACGCTGAAATCAATACAGCCAAGAAGTTGATTTGGTATATCCCCTTTCTCAGCTGTGATTCATCATTACAAGTCATTTTGCTTTCAAAGACTTTTTTTTTTCCCTAGTCTGACTGTTCTGAGCAACCAAAAATACATGTTAGGAAAACACCACTTTATCAGATTACTTTTCATCGAGAAGCCAACACTGTTTACCTCTTTCCTTTTTAGAATGGTCTACAGAAACTTGAGAAAATAAATTTAAAAAATCAGGATATGTCCCCCTTTTTTTCCAACCACTGCTAACAACATTAGCAGTTTACTCACAATGTAGCAGAGAAATTTGCAGAGCAAATGGTCAAAGGATGAATGTGAGAGTAAGACAAAGAAAAAGCTTGCTATAAAACCAATGAGATTGATCTTGTCTAATTCCAGACATGTAAGAATTAGGCTTTTGAGCTAATCTATTGGTCTAGGATCTCTCTGCAGTCAGAGTGGACAAATACTCACCTCATGGTGGTGGTTCCACTTCTGATATTTAGTGATAGTGTTCAAAATTCAACTCCAGATTATACCACCAGATACCTATTTTGTAGTGAGCTGAGTGACTTCTAATTTTGGTTGATTCTGTTGATTAATAGTCGATTAAATATAAGGAAAATTTAATAAACACCATACCTACAGGCATTTATGTGTAAATACCTGCATTTAGGTGTCTTAATTCTGAACTGAATTCCTTCAAGGCTGGTAGCAGGTAGAGAGAATCCCTGCAGAGACCTCTATTGTCAACCATCTGTGTATGCTGCCACCTACATGCTCTTAATTCATCATAAAGGTAAGGCAAATGTATTATTTGAGTTTCAGAGAAAGACATTTCATCTAATGCACTTTAAACAGATTTGAGATGGGCTAGTAATGCACATAGGGTTGGGTACCTCAGTGCAATAGATTCACTCCAATCCATCAAACTATATCTTCAATTGGAAGGGACTTTAAAGATCACCCAGTTCCAATCCCAATCCCTCTGGCTTGAGCAGGGACAACTTCCGCTAGATCAGATTATTCAGAACTTCATCCAACCTGGCCTTGAACACCTCCAGGGATGGGGAATCCACAGCTTCTCTGGGCAACCTCTTTCACTGTCTCACCACCCTCAAAGTAAAGAGTATTTTCCTAATATCTAAACCAAACCTTCTCTCTCTTATTTTGAAGCCATTCCACATTTTCCTGCCACAACACACCCTTGTAAAAAGTCCCAGTCCATTTTTCTTGCAGGCTCCCTTCAGGTGCTGGAAGGCTGCAATTAGGTCACCTCTAAGCCATCTCTTTTTCCAAGCTGAGCAATCCCAATTCTCTCAGCCTTTCCTCACAGCAGAGGTGCTCCATCCCACTGATCATCTTTGTGGCCTCCTCTGGACTCTCTCCAACAGGTCCTTGTCCCTCCTGTGCTGGGTCCCCAGAGCTGATGCAGCCCTGCAGGTGGGGTCTCACCAGAGCAGGGCTGAGGGGCAGAACCCCCTCCCTCACCTCTGCCCAAGCTGCCTTTGGTGCAGCCCAGGACACGTTTGGCTCTCCAGGCTGTGAGGGCACATGGCTGGGTCATGTCCATCCTCTCACCCCCCCTGCACCCCCAAATCCTTCTGGGCAGGGCTGCTCTGGATCTGTTCATCCCCAGCCTGTGTTGATACTGGAGGTTTTCCCAACCCAGGTGCAGCACCTTGCCCTTGTTAAACCTCATGAGATTCCCATGGGTCGCTTCTCCAGCTTGTCCAGGTCCCTCTGGATGGCATCCTGTTCTACAGGAGTGTCACTGCACCACAGCCTGGTGTTATCTGCAAATTTGCTGAGGGTGCATCCAACCCCTTGTTTATGTCATTAGTGAAGATATTAAATAATATTGGTTCCAATATGGACCCCTAAAGGACAACACTTTTCACTGATGTGCACTTGGATTCTGGGTGTTTGACCAATACCCTCTGGATGTGATTGCCCAATCACTTACTCATCTAACAGTCCATCCATCAAATCCATCTCTCTCTAATTTAGAGAGAAGGACGTTTTGTGGACTATGTCAAAGTCTTTAAACAAGTTCAGATAAATGATACCTGTAGCTCTTGCGTTGTCCAGTTATGTAGTCACTCCACTGAAGGAAGGCCTCTGGGCTGGTCAGGCAGGACTTGTCCTTGGAGAAGCTGTGCTGGCTATCTCAAATCACCTCCTGTCCTCTGTGTGCCTCAGCATAGCTTCAAGCAATAATCTTGAGTTAGAGCTGATTTTTATTCCTCAGGTCCCTGATTTAAGTACCTAAACCAGAACTGGCCCTCCCTGAATGGGAAGAGACCAAAAGCCCTCCATTTAATCTCATTCTTGTTACCACAAGAATGCAAACCTCTTCTACTTTGAATTATTTACTTACTAGTTTTTGAGCAGAAAGGAAGGAGGAAAAGGAAAAAATGAATCATTATTGCAGTGATCAGACAATTTATTTGAACTATGAGAGAATTTTTTAATCCTTGCTTCACTTTTTTGATTATTTAATTCAAGAAAGGTAGATTAAAAGAAAGGTAGGTTTCTCAAGAAATCAGCTAAACAAAGGAGAGCTTTTGAGGTTCTGATGCTTGATTCTATATGCCACAAGTTTAACTAATATGTAGTGCATAGAATTAGTGACCAGTAGATCTGCGGAGCACAGAAGTTTGTAATATCAACACTCAGAGGACAACTGTGTTTGTGGAGCACTAATCCTGAGGAAACCTGCCCTTGCTTTTATCTCCCACTGAGTTGCTTTAATCTGCTTGCCTATGCACATCTATGCTCAATGACTGGTATGGCACAAAAACCTGCTTCTGATACATCCAGTGTGCTCATGACCTTCATGGTTCTGGTCAAATTACCCTCCCAAAACCTCAGGAAACTCACCTTTGAGTGCTCAGAGTGCTGCAGATGGATGTGGGCCTCCACTTCTGTGTTGTCTCTGTTGGTTCCATGATGATAGCTCAGAAAATCTTCAGCATCTCTGTATAGGCACCTGAATCATTCCTGAAATACCTAAAAGCTGTTCTTCTAAATCTAAGAAGTGAAGAGAAAATCTTCATAGTGAAGGGAAAAATATACTTAGGAAGGGTGACTCAGGTAACTAACTCATCTTAGACACCTATTTTATAATGATTTGAGTAATTTGGTGAAGATACTCCTTATATATAATTATATATAAAGGAAGTAACAGAGTTCAACGTAAAAATCTAACTTTTTGGACACAGATTTTAGGTGAAATATTTTTTGAGTATTTGTACTCAAAAATAACGCTGTAACTTAGCATCATCATGTAAATATATGTTGACTTTTACATTTGGCCTTAAACCCACCAAAGATGAGCCTAATTTTCCAACTGATTTTAATAGCTGTTGAATCAATCTGAATAGATAGAAAACTTTGGGAGATGGCAGGAATTCTGAGAAAGGAAAAAGGATTTTGTAGATGAAACCCTTCCTCCTCATAAAAAACCAAAACCAAAACCAAAAACCAAAACAAAACACAACAACAAAACAAAACCAAAACAAACAAACTAACAAGTGAAAACACTGAAAGTAAAAGGTATTTGTACATAAATTGTTGGGGTTTAGAGTAATAAATTTCATAATTCTAGAATAGAAAGTAAAGTGTTTGTTTCTTCTAAAATCTTACTATGTTTGATACTGCATTATCAACAAGAGACTGAAAAAGTCATTGACAATGCACATCTATACTCCAGAAACAGAAGTTTGCAATGGAAAATCAGGTCATGATTCCACAGGAGAGTGTGTAAGAATGAGCTGAAACTAACATAAAGTCTGCTCAGATGTTTCTGGTGCATGCTGAGATGAGTTGCCCATAGAAGAGGCAAAAGAGAGACTTGACTTTTGTCTATGAGTAGCTACATAAGGAACAGAAAACTGCTAGTTGAAAGCTTTCCAAATCTAGTAAGCAAGTTTATAACAAAATCTAAAGATTAAAGCCTGAGGTGAGTAAAATTTGGATTATGATGAAATGCATGAATGAATTAGGTACAAGAAAAAGTTTAGATACAGAAAAGATGAAAATTCAGGTAAACCTGGTGGCCAAAGATTTGCTAGATTTCAGACATCACAGTGGCCTTCTCAGTATTGGACTATTGACATCCAGAAATTGCATGATGACTTAAATAGAGCAGGACCATTGCTGATCCTGTAGAAAACATGGCTTTTTCTCTGTGGGACTTGCTGGTGATCAAAGATTTAATCCCAATGACAAGAGTTGGGAATCCAAAATAAAATTATATACATTTAATACTTCTTCAAATCTCTTGGGAATTAAAATTGCCACCGTTGCTATTGTGGTAAAGTGGTGCTGTCTTGTCTCCTCAATTTTCTTGTAGATGAAAAGCAATTCTTGTTCAAAGCTGAAAAAGCCAGAATTTTAAGTGCATGTTAGACTCTGGTACATTGGGTATCTCCAGCAGCTCGTTCTAATTTGATGTAGGATCATTCTGCTCAGCTGACTCCTTGATTGCTTGCTTGCTAGAAAGAAAAGTCTTCTCTGCTTTAGATTTACTCTGATTCTGTCACCTGCCTTTATTTTCATATCAAGTCTCGACAAAAACTGGAACAAAATAAGACCTCTGCAGAGCCCAAGTGACCATGCACTTCAGCCTTGTTGCAGCTGGAAGAGGCCATGTGCCTTCTATGGCCTCATGAATCTATCTGGCTTTGTTGGAGCAAATGACACTGCTGATCAGATAGAAAAACTTCATTAATAGAAATTATTTGTGGGGAACATTCTGGAAATTCAGCTTGAAATTGTTTGCTGTTTTGTTTGCTGCTCAACTGGAAAGTTTTCATGGCTGAGCAGACAGGGTTTATGAGCATATTTTGAAAAATACCATAAAGATGCACTGCATTGTAGTGTAATTATTTATTTATCTCATGATGTCTACTAAATTCAGAGGGTCATTGCATACTAGATCTAACTGTTGGAAAAAGAATTGGATATGTAAAGGCATTTTTGAACATTACAGATAGAGGTTACACAGTCTGAGGATTTTACTTGTACAGCCACAATACAGGACGAATGAGAAGAGACTACAAAATCTAGGAAGGTTTTATTTAGCAGATTTACTGAGAGAAAGCACTAAGCAGGAATTTCTTAACATATATGAATGGACCTGGGTAAACTTCTCTTCTATTTAAAGTACTGTAATGGTGGTATAAGGAGAACCACGTGTTTTCACCAACTTGAGTCTGAACACAGATTATTTTCCAATTTTCTATCACTTTAAGTAGAAAAAAGATAAGATGAATCACAAATCATCCCTTTGCAATTAAGAGATGAGACTACATTTTGGAAGGTATGCAAATCTAAAGTAATAACAACAAGCAATAAAGTAATACAGTTGTCTTCATTAACATTAGGCAATAGCAGATTACTCATCTTTATGCAGGCTAGCACATGAAGCATGTGCTTTGTTAGCAAAGAATCAGCAATATGTTCTGAAAGCAAAGAATCAGTAAGGATCAGAAAACCAGTTCCATTCAAGATTAGCATAAGTTAGCCTGTTTATTAATCTTTTATGTTTATGCAGGTAAATGAAGGTTCACGGGTGCACATAGATTTGCAGTATTTGTAGCGCATGTAGAATATTGTTACAATCTCATTCCCCAGGTATTTCTGAAAAAAGAGTGGAAAACAAGTCCAAATCCTCAAGTTTCTTACTGAAAAGATTTTATTGATCGCTGTCTGTATCATTAATAAAGATACTGAATAGTACCGGTCCTGATGTGGAGATACACCACTTGATACTGTTTTGTATTTGAACATTGAATCACTGACTGCAGCTCTTTGTGTGCATCCATCCAGCTTGTCCCTTATCCATCAAATATATCATCCTTCAAATCCATCTCTTCTATTAGAGACAAGGATGTTGGGTGAGACCATGCCAAAGCCCTTACAGAGCCGCCAGTTGCTCTTCCTTAGCCACTCATGCAGATGCTCCCATCATAGAGGCCAGATTAGTCAATCCTGGGCACCCTATTCAGGGGACCCTACTCTGAGATGGAAGTAGGACTAGGCTATCTCCAGAGATGCCATCCAAACTTAACACTTTTATGATTTTTCAACTATGCTTGTAATTTTGGAGAGTTTCAAATTAAAGGGCAGTATTATTTCAGTAATGTCTTTTTTTTTTCAATCCAGAGGTTAAATTGTAAAAGTGCCTAAACAAACACATCATCCACAAAGTTCTTTGAGAACTGTAAATATTTTTATATTTCAGTAGGCTGCTGAATGTATGAGTGAAAAAATCTTTGTTTCAAATATGAATTATTTGATGCAGTCTGACTGAAGAACCAAAAATATGTCATTTACTCCCATGTGGAGAAATCCAAGTTATTTGGTGAGGCTCTTTATCAACAACAATGCTGTGAATTGGAAAAACCTAAATGTATTCTTATTGCTTGCCCTGTTGATTATCATCTCTCAGCAACTGCTATGGTTATTAAAAAATAGATGTTGTAAATCAGGATAGACCACATTAGTGTGAAAAATCTAATCTGACAGTCATTGGTTTCAGTAGACTTCCTTTAAGATGGTGAGTTTTCCTTCTTCCATATGTAGACAACCCTTTGGACTGAGTTTTGACATTATAAGGAAAAACCTGGACACCTGAATTTAAGTTATTGATTTTTTTAATCAGCTACTTTATTTCACTAGTGATCAACTTTCAAAAAGGAATCAAGCACAATTTGATGTGAACATGATAGATCTAACTGTCAAAGAATCATCTCTGTTCACTATTAACTAGTGCTTTTACAATTACTGATTAGCTCAGCTAGTAAAATGGATTGCTTTTATTATGCACTTTGTTCCACGAAATGAAGGTCCTATCTCATGCTACCATCACTTTTTCATAGTATTGGATTTCCAAATAAGACCTGTGGTTAGGATCCAGTATAAAGCATAAACTTAGCAAATGCAGAGAATAGAATTTTAAACTATAATTTTACTAACCAGAAAGAAGATCAATAAGAGAACACTTTAACCATGTACAAGCAGAAGAGCAAAACCATGGTACTCCTTTAGGAGAAGTTTAAAGCAGATCCTTGGCACTTTTAAAGGTTGTAGTGGCTCTGGGACTAATAGGCCCAGATTAACCTCTCCTAATTTCAACTACTTATCTGAGGCACTTTGCTGTTCAATGAAGAGAGGAAATGACAGATATTTTCAGAAGGCAGTTTACTCTGATCCATGTTCTTAGATAAGACTGGATTACTGTAGATGCCTATTTCTTCTCATCACTGGAAGTGGAAATCCTTGGTGATTAGATAACTCAGCCATCTGATAACAGTCATCTTAGGTGAGTGTATAAATGTAAGGAATATAATGTGCTCCTAAATTTGGGTTAGCTGTGAAGGTGAATTTTCACTGGAATTGAGGTTGTTCCTCAAGTTCTGCCAGTGAAGGGTCTGAAACAAATGCCATCAGTGTGGATTTTTACCTGCATCCATCTTTGGGATGCCTGTCTCAGTGGGTATAGAAAAGAGGAAGAGTCTCAGCCCCCAACCCTTCCTCCTGGCAAACCAATTCAAGAAAAGAGCAGGGGATGCCTTACAAATCAATTTACATTCATTCAAGTGTCCAGAAGTACTTTCTCCATGGCTCCCAAAGACTGTTGTAGCTCTACTCTTTCATTATTATCTGCACTGACAAAATGCTACAGTTCTTTCTTGTTGCTGGAGATAGACAGGAAATAGTTTCCATGCTGTAAAAATAATTTTTTTTAAAAAAGATGCTGCCATTGTGAATTACAGCTCTGCAAACAACTATTGTTCTCTGCTTTGAAAAGACTGCTACTCTAACTTGCTTGCATTTAAAACCTGGAAGAGATATCAGAGAAGCTATGGTTTCACCTGGTACCCCCCTCCCTTTTTTTTTATTTTGGGGGTGGGGGGGTGGGTTGTGTGTGTGCATGTGTGGTTTGGGAGTGGTTTTTTTGTTTGTTGTTTAAAAAAAAAAATCTATCCTTAAGGTAATTTAATGGTAAGTTAAGGTAAGTTAACCCTTAATGGATGGAACTGGGCTGCTAACTATGCTGATCTCTAATTTTTGCTATTGGCACTTTCAACACAAAGATGATGTCTACTGTTCTGTCTATATCCTTATATTGCCACTACTGTCAGTATGGTAAATTTGTACTGCACAGCAATTCAGAACAGGAATAAAGAACAGAGAAAATAAGCTCAGTTATATTTCAGAATTTTCTAGTGCATGATTTGAATTATTCAGTTCTTGTGTTGTTTTTAAGCTTATTTCCCCAAAACATTCAGCAGTTCACAATTTGAAAGCTAGCTCTTGCATCTATAAAATTTCATGTGCTTGATTCCCAGCTGTTTCAGCAATGTTAAATCACTATCCACTCTTGAAAATTTACACCATGCTTTAACATTTTTAATTCTGTAGCTTGTTATTGGCAAAGAGAGGTGAAATTTGAAGAAGTGTGGGATCAGTTGAATAACCAAGATGGGAATCAACAACAGTAAGATTTGCATAGATCTTGAGTTACTTGAAAACAGAGATAAAGATAATATGTAATAAATAATTAATTAAATAAAATTATCTTCAAAGTCAGAATTACACATTGAAATGTTATACATAATTGAATAGTTTTTTCAGAATTTTTAGGTGTTTGAGAGTTTTCTTAAAATCTTGCTTCAACAGCTGTATACACTTTAAAAAAGATGTAGCCTTCTGTTGTTAATGAAGACAATGTCAAGAGAGCAAAAAGACATGAGACCTGAATAGCTTTGACAGTCTTCCTCTATCCAAAATTCTTTAAATTACTGTGGAGTTATACTCTTCAATAGAATGGGGTGTATTTTGGAGAGGAAAGGTTACTGACACTATTTTTTTCCACAGAAGTTTATTAATTCTGATGTAGTGACTACAGATACACAGAATGGTTGGCAAATCATCTCTACCAGGAGCTGAAGGGCCAGTGGGCTGCAGCCTGAGAACACTTGAAGATGCTCACAGAGTTACATGCAAAGTGGTTCATGTGACAAGAATAATCCCTTCTGTCAATTATACAAGCTTTCTGATGTTTTATACAGATGATACCTTTTCATTTCATAAAGTTACCATTTCATCCACATTCTGAGTCCCTCAGAAGTTCTGGGTAGATATGGTAGAAGAGATACAATGCTAAATATGCTTTGTAGACTGCATCTCCTCTTCAGTCTTTCCTGCTAGCTTTTCATGCTTATTTAGAAAAGAGGGAAATAGATCAGGAAAAAAAAAACATAGGAAATGTGTCAGAGTAGTACCCTGCAGAAAAAGAGCAGCATCATAGAAGGGAGGCTTTTTGTGATTATCAGCAAAGAGGGAATAGGTACTGTTTGCTGATAGCAAAAACATCCCTTTTATTAGTTCAAAACAGAATATTCAACTTTTGATCATCTAACAAACAGAATCCTTATCAAAGATATTGTATTGCTGGACCTTGTCCTTCTGTATTGGAAGTTTTCAGCCAGAATGGATGCAGAGGTATGTTTCTAATAAATCAGAAATAACTTAAGACATATGATTTGCCTGTTACGCCCTCTATTGAGTACTGATAGACGCAGCCATCCTGGGATGAAATTCTAGAGTTGGACAGCTTTCGAGCAAAATGTCTTCTTTTTGGCTTTTTGAAACTTCATGAAACTGTGAAAATCTCCTGGATTTTCTGATTTTAAATCAATAGTTTGTTAACGTATTTGAACCAAAACCATGCATAATTTTTTATTTTTTTAGTCTTGTTTTTCTTGCTCTTTGCAGAAGAGGCCTGTTATTTTTCAGGAGTGAAATCTTTCTCCAGATTTGAAAGTGACTTATTTCTCATTTCTATATGCAAGTTCATGAGGTATCATGTAGAAAATAAGTATAAATAGGAGTGTTACAAAATGGCAAAAGGTGTAAGTGAAGAACTTTTAAGGACATAATTTTCTTAAAACTTCCTTTATTTCTTTTGGCTCATGCTATTTCATTTTATTTACACAGAAAAAGAATTACCACACTAGAAACAAGGAATGAAGGCAAGTAATGAATGAAGAATTAAACTGTCCACCAAGTAGAACAGATTTGCTGATTAGTGAGCCCAAGAACCTTGTCTTTACCTCCTAAAGAACATATGGAAAAAAGCTTCAATTCATTCCCAATCTTTAACTGTTTGTGGTATCATTTTTCTTTCTGCATCATCTGTTTCAAATCATCTATAACCTTAGGTCATCTAGGAGGTCAAACAGAAACAGAACTTTACTTCTAAGATTTAAACATCTACAGTTTGGTCTTCACCACTGAAACCAGCTATAGCTTTGTTTTCAACTTGGACAAACTACCTTCTTCACTAGAAAGCTGTCAACTGCATTTCTAGTATCAGAAGTCATCTAGGTTATGGTTCAGTGGGAAGTTGAAATAATGATATTTCAGTTTTTTATTCTTTTGCTACACCTATTAGATAATCACATCTGGTTAATTTAGACTTTGGTCCAGATCCTCAACTGGAGTATGAACCAACAAATCCAAACACCAAACCTCAGAACTGATTCTGCATTTCCAATCTAAAGGGCTTAAAGGCTGGTAGTGTTTCAGCTTTCACTAGTTATTCTTCCATATCAAACAAAGAAACTGGATGTGCCATCCTCTAGTTTCTAGACACAGCTGAAAGAAATGAGAAAGAACAAATATGGGGTGGCTAAGGACCATTTTTCTCCATTTGTCTTCATGGGTCAAAACCAAATGAGTACTCTGCAATTTACAGCTTAATCAAGAGGAGAAATCACAGAGAAGACACATTCTGCTGAAGCTTTAAGTTGCATCAAGAGCTGAATGAGAACTTAATCCAGTCCTCAAAATAAGCACAGAAGCTAAAATCAGCATAGTTTTGGCACAAAAAATAAAAGGGCATTTCTTTGCTGCAAATTGTTACATAAAAAATACAAACTATTTTTCTGAACAGCATTTACAAATCCAAAGTAGATGCTCATGGTTCACCAGGTTGTTGCAAAGATGCTTGAAGATGTGGTCAAGAGGTAATTTAATGGGTGTACTCCACTTACGGAGTGGGTTTAGAAACTGTCCATTGTCTGAACAGACCATGTACAAGATGGCTCTGGGCTGATCATAAATTAGGTACTACAGTACTGATACTCTGGTAGGGAGAGCAGAAGAGTTGTGTATGCATGTCTTAAGAAGCCGCTGAGTTTTTCCACTGAGGAGCCTGAAACTAACCCATGAAAGTGAATTCCTGAGTCTGACCATTCATTAACTAAAAGGAATAAATCCAAGTCACAAGAAAATAAACCCAAGAGATAAGTGGATTAACAGGACATTTATTCAATGGATACTTGTGTCAGTACAAAAAGAAGCAAAGGAAAAAGTTTATTGTCAAAATTAATTTTGGGCTATGTGCTAATTCCTGGCTATTTGTGCTCTCTTTCATCTTAATATAAATGCTTTAGGTTTGTTTAATTTTTGTTTGTTTTATTATACGCACAAAAATATAAACTTGAAAAGAAGAAAATATTGACTACCTTTGGCCTTGAGAGGAAGGGTTTCATTTTCCCAGGTGCTTGAATGAATACTCATCTGGTTTTGTTTTGTAATTTTACAAAGAACTCACAGATTTTGAACCTGACCCTTCATCCTGCTGACAAAACTTGGCAGAATTGTTCCAGTGATATAATACAGAAATGCAATGCTGAGTTGTACCTCTCCCTGTGATGTAATGCACCTACAGTGACCTTATGGAAAGTGACTCATAATATAAATTTGTCATAGACTTAGAGAAAAAAAGGATTGCTTTTATCTGAATGAAAGTAGAGGCAAATCATTATTCTGCAAATGCATCTATCTTCCTGCATTCAACAGGACAACAAAAATTATACTGCTAGCTTTGCTTTTTCAACAGAGGAACATTATGTAATTTCATTTCATTTCATTTGTAGCAATGGATGTGTTTTAAGCAGGTTATTTGGGATGTTGTCATGGTTTAGTCCCAGCCAGCAACCAGGCCCCAGGCAGACACTCGCTGTTTCCCCAACCAGCAAGACTGGGGAGAGAACAGGAAGGGTAAAAGATAGAGAATTCACAGACTGAAACAAAGGCAGTTTAATAGGGAAAGGAAAAGCCACACATACAAGCAAAGCAAATCAAGGAATAAATTCATTGCTTCCCAAGGGCAGGCAGTTGTTCAGCCATCTCCTGAGTGCAGGGCCCTATCACATGCAGCATTTACTTGAGAAAACAAATGTCATCACTTCAAATATCCCCTCATCTCCTTTCTTCCCTCCACTTTATATACTAAGCATGATGCTCTGGGATATCCCTCTGGTCAGTCTGGATCACTTATCCTGGCTGTGTCTCCTCTCAACCTCCCATGCACTCCCAGCACCCTTGCCAGCATGGCAGTATGAAAAGCAGAAAAGGTCTTGGCTCTGTGCAAGCCCTGCTCAGCAATAACAAAAAAATCTCTGTATTATCAACCCTATGTTCAGCACAAATCAAAAACACAGCCCCGTACCAGCCACTGAGAAGAAAATTAATTCTACCCTACTCAAAACTAGCATAGATTTCAAGAGAAGAAGTTGTACTGTTATAGGCAAAATGAAACAGGGAATGAGGATAGTATCAGAAAGAGAGGAAGAAAATGTAATATTAGGACATAAATAGAATATGGAAATAAATATCCCATAATCAGGAGAATATCAGGTAATAACTCTCCCCCTAAAAACATCCATGAAAATTGGGCAGTATGTAATAAAGAAAACCTTATTAATTCCATCATTAAAATTCTGAGTGCCTATTATTATTGATTGGACTATTGATTACTGAATGATAAAAAAAGCTAAAAGTCATTCAACTAAAGACACAGTTCAGAACCAGGATTTCAGTGAAAAAGCTCTGAGTGCATTTTTCTTTACACTGTTTTTTTCTTGTATGCTTTTTGTGGTGGTTTAAATTATGCATACAGTAAAAAACCCAGGTAAATATATTAAGAAGTACAAATATGGATGTGTGTGGAAAACTAGGCCATAGTATAAGTGAAATAAAGACAGATTAAATTATAGCTGATTTTGATTCTGAAGCAAAAAACAGTTGCATACTTAGGTGAGTTTTGCATTCCATTAAATCTCTGCTGCAATATCACAGTAACTCAAAGTATCTATGATAAGGTTAACTCTTCATTCTGTCTCCACATCCTTAGATTATTGCATTATACTTTAACTGCTAGGGTGCATTTTTTTTTTAAATTTTAAATATGCATCACACCATGTCTGTGGTTATAGTCATATATGTCTAACAAACATATAAAAATGCATCCCAGGATATGTAGCAGAAGTTTCTGGAAGTAATTTGTAAGGTGCACTGCTGCCAATTTCTGCTCTTACTTTTTGTCAAGGTCTTTGGATTTCCTTTATCCAAATGATATCCAAATGATGATACCAGCCTTCTTTGTTCCCATTTCCCTGTCTAGTTTTCTTATATTACTCTTTTTTTTTTAATCTTTTGCTAGCTGGAACCACACCATGACCTACTTTCCATTTTCCTCAGTATACTTCGCTCTATATATATACACACACACATACACACACACACACACACACACACACACACACATATATACAAATATATGTATTTGTGTACCCTTGAATTGTCTCTTCTAATAGAGCTGAATTGCCTGTAGATGAATAGAGACAGAAATTTGATGTATATGTAAAAAAATTTATGTTTCTGAATACTGAATATGTCAGTTTTTGGTGAGTGGATCTGTGGATTTCTGGAGTGATCATACAAAGAGAAGATTTATTGCTGAGAACTGGAACCTGCTTTTAGTGTCCCTTAAAAAGTCTTCCTTAGCTTCTGTACACATGGATATAATTTCTTCAGCTGGAATAGCTTTTCTTTGGACATTTTGATGGACTTGAGGCCAGCATTGAACAAATCCTGAATGTTAAACTGTAAGTAGATTGAGTGAAAGACAGAAAAAAATGCTAGAAGCATTTTCTTCTTGAATGAGTCATCTTTAAAGGGTTATTTTTCATTGGTGCCAGATATTTAAATGCTAAGACAGGAAACCTCACAAACAGCTGTGTGATTTTGTTGTGAGACAGTGCAGGGTAGGAAGGAACAGCTGGTAAGAGGGGAGAGAAAATGGGATATGTCACCTGCATGCACCAGCCCTTGTGCTGAAGGAAGTTGCATTTGACCATAAATTGGGACTTCTCAGGTTGGGTAGATTCTCTAAGCAACAGACATGCCCATGTATTTATTACATCGATTTTGTGACCTTATTCTGTCCCCACCTTTTTTTTCCACTCCATAATAATTTCAAGATTCAGGTATGAATGAGGAAGTATTGGAAGACACAGAAGGTACCTGGTTGCCCAAATTCCTGAAAAGGGAAGAATTTTTGCATTTTCAGAAGGATCAAAATTTATAATAAAATACTTTTTTTTTTTTTTCTGGTTTATGATTCAGTCTGTTAAAGGAGTCAATGTAGGCTTGAAACACTAACAAAGAACCAGATGAAGAAATATACAAGACCACTAATCTGGCTGGTATGATTCTTATAAAAACTGGAGAACTGGGCACACCTTGCCATTTTTCCATTTATGTCTATAGTTCTAACATATTATGTTACACATTTATTCAAAATTTGACTATAATTAAATATAAAAGTAAATGTTTGGTTTTTAATGGAAACAGAAGCCTCTTCCTTACATTGCCACAGAGGAATTCCCAGCTGTAAGCTCTAGTTTACACTTTTTCATACATAGAAACTCTGTGTTTAGTGAATTAAAGATGAAAGTGCTTGATAAAATTTGCTGACAAGGCCAATTTTGGAGAGTTCACAAGAACCTTGGGAGGAACACAACAATTTTGATAAATCAAAGAAATGGTGTGTCACAGTAAGAAAAAAACCAATGTAAACAGAGTCTACTCAGAAGCAAAGAGTCAGATACAAAATATGGACTAATAAATATAAAATATAGCATAATAACTCCTGGTTTTTAAGAATCTGGACATTATAAATAAAAGGGAAGGAATGAAGGGAGGCTTTATCTGGATTTACAAATGAAATCAAGGATAAGCTTTACTAATAACAAAATTTCTGAGCTAGAAATGTTTTCTAGACACCACAACCCTGTTATTTCTAAACCAAAGCTTGTGAGAAAACTCTAATGAAATCGAAGCCATATTAGATTACAGAAAGGGATCTAAGTTGGACATAAAATATCTACCTTTTTATTATCACAAGGGAAAGCATTCATGTTCCGATGAGGATTTTACAGAGAAATCTTTGTGGGAATATTTTTGATCCAAGGATTGCTTATCTGTCAGCTAAATTTTAAGATGAAAAAGACTCATGTACAATGGCAAATTAGCCTTGGCCAGCAGCCAAACTCCCATCCAGCTGCTCACTCTCTTTCCATCCTCAGTGGGACAGGGCAAAAAGTAGTATGAGAGAGCTTGTGGGCTGAGATAAATTCAAGATCACTTACCAGTGACCATTACAGACAAACCATGTTTGACTTGAGGAAAAATAATTTAACTTGTTGCCAATAAAAATAGATTCAGACAGTGAGAAACATCCATTAAACCAACACTTTTCCTCCCCCCTCTCCTAACTCCTCACTTGCTCCCTGAGAAGCACAGGGAAATGGGGAGCAGGGGACTATGGTCAGTAGACAGTGGTTCTTCTCTGCTGCTCCTTCCTCCTCACTCTTCTTCTACTTTGGCATGGCAGCTTTCATGAGCTGTCATGACTCAGGTGAAGCCTGCTCTGGTGTGGGGTCTCCATGAGCTGCAGTTTTTCAGGGAATACTCCCTGCCCTAACGTGGTCTTCCGTGGGCTGCAGTGTAAGTGTCTGCTTGCCATGTTCCCTCCACAGGCTGCAGGAGAGTCTGCTCTGGTGCCTGGACCACCTCCTCCCCTCCTTCTCTTCTTTTCCCCACCTCACAGGGTCGTTTTTCGCACTTTTCTCCTCACTCCTCACTGCCTCTGCAGTGTTTCTGTCCCTCTCTTAGATAATCTTCAAGGCACTCCTGTCCCGGCCGTGGCCCAGCCACACCCTGCGGTGGGTGGTTGGATCTGCCTGGAACCGGCTGTGTCCGGCTGGAACTGGCTGTGTCTGGCTGGAACTGGCTGTGTCTGGGTGGAACTGGCTGTGTCCAGCTGGAACTGGCTGTGTCTAGCTGGAACTGGCTGTGTCTGGCTGGAAC
>VWZU01010711.1:55193-90555 GCA_013397095.1 Sterrhoptilus dennistouni
GTGCCGGGCTGGAACTGGCTGTGTCCGGCTGGAACTGGCTGTGTCTAGCTGGAACCGGCTGTGTCTGGCTGGAACTGGCTGTGTCAGGCTGGAAATGGCTGTGTCTGCCTGGGGCAGCCTTGCCCTCCCCTCACAGAGTCCCCACTCCTGCTGGGGCCTGCACACCCACATTTTTTGCAAATGTGCACACTCAAGGAACCAAATATAACTTCTCTAACAAACACTAGAATGAACTCAAGTCAGATCATCTCGCTATCTCTTTTTCATGCTTTACTTTATATTTTTCATGGTTCTTTTCATCAATAGTTATAAATATTCTGTAAGAAGATGCAGTAGTCGTTAGGTCTGTTACTGGGTCTACTCAGGAACTGTACAGAGAATAGGAGATTAAAGGCAAGGAAACGACCAATGGTTTCAACATATAAAAAGCTTCCCACCACAGTATTGGAAATATCACAATGTTTGCCTGTCTTTTGGAGGAGAAAGCCTCAGTGTGGTGCTTGAAAACCTAGGGAAAACATCTTCATAATTCCATCTAAAAGGTTCATAATTCTTTTAAACACAACTTCAGTGTTGCAGATGTATGGCCGCCCTCTGTTAGATGCAGAGAGAGTAACTTGACACTATATCCTTTTAAAAACCTTTATATTTACCATTTCCATGGTACATCTGTATGTACATGCTCCATCTTTGAGAAATATTCAAGAGTTGGACAGAGCTCTGAGCAACCTGATCAACTTGAAGTTGTCCCTGCTCATTGCAGCACCGTTGGACCAGATGACCTTTATAAAAAGGTCCCTTCCAACCCAGACCATTCTATGATTTTATGATTCTATGATCTTTGTTCTTAATAATATTAGTAAAATAGGATTTGAATAAATAATTTCATTGTTTTAAACTCAAGTTCCTTATACCTTTAATTTTAAATAAAAAGTAGGGCACCCAGATGCCTGCTGTGATGTGGCCCTTACTCACTAGTATTTCTGCTCATTTCCAGGCAACTGATTTAATTTTTACTCATTCTAACTTCATTCTTATCCAGGTTGGGCTGTGCTTTTTCTATACAACGTATCTAATCAAGGAAAAGACACACATCCTGGGTACTTCTGCACAAATCAGGGTACCAAGTTTGCTGTACAGTGACAAGAAGTGAGGCAAGGAGATAAGGCCACGACCCTTCAAAGCGCTTCATGCTATATTAGCAGGGACTAGCCATCTAGCCATTACACAGGACATTTCAAAGATTGCTCTATTTCCCATTAATTTTATAAGCCTCACACTGGGTTATCTGTGAATGCATGTGTATCACTTACAGTCACTTTTCTTAATAAATGATTCATATTTAATGGGAATAATAAGTGTTGCTGCAAGTTTCTAATATGATTTTTTTCACTGCAATTTCCTTCTCACTGTTCTTTCAAAACACTTAATCATCCATGATAATAATTAGCAAATTTTTGTTAGCTGAAGGGGAAATCATATCTTACAGTATTTGCACCAGATAAACTAGATCCATTATAACCTGTTTCAGTACTATATTTTGCAGGACATGGGAGGAAGATGTATTCCCAAAGCAAAAAACTATTAATTCTTTTTTTATCATGAGCCTAAAAAAATTCCTCTTCTGATCATCTACTGTAAATATTTTCATTTGCCTTCAGTAGTAGCACTCTGGCTTAAATGATGAAGGAGAAATGAAATACAAAAAGCTGTTGAACTCCATCATAAATAATGTACAGTACCTGGGGCCATTTATGCCCTCAGTTATACAGGTACTCCTATTCAATGTATGTATTTAGCATATAAATTGGAGAATTTGGTTTAGTAAGTAATATTTTAATTTAATTAATTTTGAGAACAGTGAAAGTCTCCTAAAATTATTCTGCTTTTGGTGGACTTTAGTACAAATCAATGGAAGATGTGAGTGAGCAAGAAAGACAGTGGACAAAGAGTTGCAGAAATGTTGAGATTGGAAGGGGCCTCAGGAAACAATTAAGTCTGACCCCCTGCCTAGAGCAGGCTCACCTAGAACAGAATGCTCAGAACCATGTCCTGTGTCTTTCTGAACATTTCCAAGAAGGGAGACTCCACATTGTCTCTGGACAAGTTGTGCCACTGTCACACTGTAGAAAGATGTTTTATGTTCATAGAGAATCTCCTGGGTTTCAGTTTGTGCCCATTGTCCTGTGTTCTGTCATTGGGTGCTACTGAGAAGAGCCTGTTCCTCTTTTCTCCTTTCCCTTTTATCGTGTATTTATATACACTGATAAGATGTATATCTCCACCTCCTGAGCCTTCTGTTCTCCAGAAGATCTCCAGGTTGTGGAGAGAAACATTTTCTTTGCTGTTCTCCCCTTGTTTGTGAAGCCAATCATCTCTTTGTAGAAGGCTATCAGGTTGGTTGGCATAACATTTGAAATTTAAGAATGGAAAGACATTAATTGTGAGAGTATTCTGGCTCTGTATCTTAACCTGAATGAAAGATTTTAAAAAGGATTCATCCAAACCCGTATATCCAAATACAAGTGGACTATGTACTCTTAGAAATACATAATGAGATCCAGACCCAGCAATTCAGACAATAACACAAATCCAGTTTTAGAATCAATGAAACTAAAGAGAAAATAATAAATATGGTAGTGTTTCCAGAAAGTACGTTATTGGACATACACAGCAAATATGTGTCATTGCATTACAGAATGACAAAATCAATTGCTCCAAGATATATACCTTATCTACTATACTGATTCCTGCTTGATCCTGTGATGATAGGGCAGTGGGTGGTTGAAATTATCCTTTGCTCTCCGATTCACACCTCCCTCCACTGCTATTGCTGAGAAATGAACCCTGCTGAGTTGCAAAACTGAGTGCCAAAAAAAAAATGAAGGTGAGGTACTTATCAATTAAAAGTAAGTAGCAGCAGTGGAATTGTACCTAATGAAGAGAGGCACAGGACCACTGACAATATCGCACCACAGGTGTGTTATGCTGGAGTGGTAAACTGGGGGGCTGCCATGATTAGCACAGGTATTGATTTAAGACAGGTACTGATTGATTTGGAGGCAGGCACTCATAGGTCAGCTGTGTGGCAGTAACGCTCACCCAGATGTTCATCCTGTCCTTTGGAGGACAGAATGAACATAAGTGACCTTGTGACACAGTGCTGCAAGAATATGCTATTGCAAATCATTCCAAGATAATTTTATACTCACTCTGATGTCATAATGCAATTGTCTAAATTCATATGAATATTAATCGGTTTCATATATATGTTTTCTCTTTAAAAAGGAAGCTTCCTTTTAATGTTATTATTTATCAGTAAATGTTAAAAAAGTGTAATTGTGTTGTTGTTTATGCGTTTCTCTGATGAAATACCTTATTTTACTCTGACGCCTAGTGTGTCCTCTCTGATACCAGGAAGTGCCATTCCACCATCTTTATTCCAAAAAGTGATATAAATCCAGTGAGAACTGGTCTTCAATTTATGATTTTTAAAATTCTACATCAAAATACCTTTTAATTTGACTCCAATGGATACATTTTTAAAAGTCTGTCAAATACTGTCAAGTGATCTTCTGATAGAATAAAACCAATCCTCTCTCTTTGGTCTTTGTTAAAGTTATGGAAACAGATGCAAGTCTTTAATACATCAATATTTATTACAAATATAAACACATAAAAATATGTAAGATTATTCGAAGAAAAAATATTCACTTTCTCTATGTATATGACAGTGGATGGGCTCTCCTTACTGATGTTCTTACTCTTTGATCATTAGTTACAGTGGTATTAACTATTTGTTAGTCCATTTAAATCACTTACTAACCAAAATACAAAAGTGATGAAGACCTCTTTGCAGTCCCATGAGGCAGCAGATCTATTGAATTTAAAAGTGATCCCTTATAAGGTCCAGTCTCTTCATTGTGCAAAAGGATGCTTAGCCCAAAAAAACTTCTGCGTGTTGCTTCGCGTATCTGTCTCTCAGGCCAGCCCAGCGCTCGTCTGGGCCCCCCTGCTAGCTCTGATACGCGTCAACAGTACTTTTGCGTGGGTCTTGGCTCCGCAGCACCTTTGCCTTCGCTGTCACGGCCGTGGTTCGAAAGAGGGGACACTCTGAGGCTCAGGAAGAAGGTTTTATTCGGGGATCACTGGGGCAGTCCCTGGTCCCAGGCCTGTGCCTCCGGAGAGTGACCCAGGGCCTGGTTTGCAGGGGGTTTTTGTTCACCAGAAGTCTCAGGGGTGGGCACAAGTTACAAACCAATGAAACAAAGCAAGGTGGGTAATGCCAAATGCAATACACAACATCAACAAATCAGGTAGATTGGGGTGGGGTCTATGGGTGATCCACCAACCACTGTCCGACACCTCTCAGAAGGTCTCAGGCCTGGGAAATTGATGGACAAGGGGGGGAGATGCATTGGGATGAGGGAAAAAGACAATGGGATGACCAAACTCCAGGCAGAGGATTAGGTTGTCTTGGAAACTCTTATCCACTTCTGATAAGAACATTCCAGGACAGGAGCTTTACCTGGCTAGGGTTAAAGTCCAAATCACATCAAACTTATAACTAAAAACCTAAAAACAATTCCAGCACCCCCACATCTGCGTATGCAAATTCTGGGTAATGCCATTGTTACTGGTTATGACATCAGTCGTTATGTAATGACATTAATTGTGGATGCATCTGTAGAAGAGTGAAAGTAAACTATTAAATGATTCCTAAAAGTATAACCTCTATATATTTTTTATGTCTTAGTCTATTTCAGGGAAAGGAAAGGTTATTTCAGTAATTGTATTTTCACCCCATCATGTGAATTTTTTCCGTGTCAGACATCATACTCTCTACAATTATGCCCTAATAACTTAGTATTGCACAGAGATCCACCAAGGTATTATGTCACTTCTGGGAAATTATTTTATTTAATTTTACTTTAATCCAACATATTATGCAGCTATAATTGTATCAACATTTTATCTTGAACTATATGCCATAGCAACACTTTATTTTAGAAAGCACAGAGAACAATCTAATTTGTATTACAAATACAAAATAAATGGCAATGAAAGTGGAAGTGGCTGGGTAGATCTAACTATTACATGAATAGACATATTAAGATAGTACATAGAATTCTAGAAAAAAAAATTAGGGGTGTAAAATTTAAAACAGAAGTGAAAATAGCATATTCACTGATTCAGAATTCGAGAAGATCTGTGAGACTCCAACATAATAGTACATTTTAAATAATCTTTTTATTTTCTGGCAATGTAAGGTGACATTTAGACTTACATGAGGATTTTAAAAGTGTATTAGTCACATAACCATCATGGACAGACACATATCTTAATTTGTCCTGCAGATTAGGTGATGCTTATTTTTGACTACCAGCAGGAAAGAAAGTTTAGACGTACATGTCATAGAAAGCAAGCTCAGCTAGTCTTACTGGAAGACAAACTAAGCGTATCTATGTTACAATAATCATGCTGAAGTATCTGTATATCTGATTGGAGATAAACACAGATGAATGTGTTTCTATTTTGTCATTATTCAGGATTATGTAAAAAGCATGTGGTTTTTCTCTATCTGAATTACTTTCGGGGTATAATTAAAATACAGCAAGGTCTTCCATCCTGCCTGTTAGTCATAGAAAATTGATAAACTTGCAGTTTTTCATAACTTATTTACCACCTTCTGAAATATGGATGGTTTACTACATTCCCCCTTCCTTCCTTCCTTCCTTCCTTCCTTCCTTCCTTCCCCTCCCTCCTTCCCTCCTTCCTTCCCTCCTTCCCTCCTTCCTTTCCTTCCTATATTTTATTATTGAAAAGTTTCATTTACTTTGTCAGTTTGGCCATCATACAATCCATTTGCACACTTGCTTTGATACTGAAATATTTTTTCAACTAAGTTTTTATCCCTCTATTTCTCATTTGCAATAGGAAAGAAGTAGGGTTGTACATGATGTACAGTAGGAAATAAAGAATCCTCAAGAGCAAATTGGAAAAGTCTTCTGGTTCTGCATCTACAGCCTTACACCTCTTGACTCTTTTAATCTCCCAGAGGTGTTGGCACTGAAAAAAAAACTTGGAAAATTTGGAAAATTGCCATAGACACCAAACTTTAGCTGAAAATTACTCCTGGAGAAAACACAAGTATTTATTTTAAAATTAAACCTTAATTTTACCCATAGAGTAAAGAGTAAAGCTAATATTTCAGCATATATTTTACCCCTACTGGATTTTATATCTACTAAGAAATACACAGTACTTTTTTATTTTCTGCTACAACTGACTGTAAAACATATTTACTGTTTAGATTTACTGTAAGCTTTCAGACAATATTAGTGCCTGTAATCTTTGCTCTGGTAAACAAAACCATAGAGAAAGGGGCGTGTTGGGAAGTGGCATAGTAAATTAAACTACAGCTAAGAGTCTAATCATAATTATATGAAGAAATTATCAGAAGTGGAAATGATTCTCCTAATACATTAGCGTTCAGGAATTCAAAGCTATAAATTGGCTACTACTTAAGATTATAGACTTCTTATTCTGCACACAAGCAAGTAATTAACTTTACGTTCCCTTCTTATGACTCTCAGGCTCTTGTCCTTTTAATTATAAAATCCAGAGGGTAGCTTTTATGTTACTATTATCGCTACTAAATTTTGAATAAAAGCTGCATTGAAACTTGATATATTAGTCATAGGTAATAGCCTGATAGCTTCTTAAAAGATGTAAAGTGCTATTCTGATAAAGTAGACAGACATTTGGTACTTTAGTTTCCCCTTTGTACCCATACAGATATTCACTTTTTAAAATGCCAGATGAGAAATTTAAAGTAAAAGTTTTGTGTGGACTATCTATATTGGCATGTTATAGAAGGCCAATCTAAACTTGTTGATTTGTCATGTTTCTTTATGTTTCTATTCATGTTATCATAGGCCAAGTTTCTACGCTGAAATACACAATCATTCAGTATGATATTACAGATTTGGGGAAAAAGACAATGAAAAGTTAAACTTCTTCATAGGTCTGAAATACATTAGTCTATTATTAACCTATTATATATCATAAATGTATTACAAATAGAAATCATACATTGCAGAGCTGCACACCATTGCCTTGTTGCTTTTTTAAAAATATAAATTGATTATTATTTGCTAGAGGTTGGTCATTGCTGCTTCTGTTAAAGGGAAAAAAGAGTCAATAAAAATATCTTAAAATGTTTTTAAACTAAAGAAAAAGAATTCTGTGAAATGTGAGCAGCTCTGTGGTGCTGAACATTTTTAATCTTTGTTTTTTCCTAACTAGTTTCTTGGATTCCCTCATGTGCAGAGCAAACACATTTCTCCACATTCTTGGGACTGTTCCACTTGCTGAGACTATTGCTATTTGCACTTCCATTAGAAGGGCCTGGTAGGTGGCAAGCTCTTGTAGAAAAATAATCAAAGAACACCAAAGGCCAAGAAAAAGCTTCCATCTTCTAACGTTCACATGTTAAAGATGTTCCTTCCAAGTCTCAAAGACAAGAGACCAAAGGACAGGAAACATAAACACAAAGGCTTTTGTAGCTTAGTGGCTGGAAATTGTTACCAGAATGCCTAGGTTTTGGGTCTTGTTCAAGGAATGCCTCTGCATTTCAGGTGAAAAAAAGGTCTTCTGAAATATTTTTGTAGCAGGGAGCTGTGCCGATGCTCCTTATCCATTAGCCAGATGTATTTTTCATTAGGCTGTGCCACATGCTCCTTTCTTTGATCTTTTGTGTCTGCAACTCTTGCAATTTTCTTCTCGGGGTAGACAGCTTTATCAGGAGAGGCACAGGGATGAATAGACTGACCTTCTCTATTCCTCAGAGGACTCAAATGGCAGAAGTAGGTGGGAAGTGATCTGACCCTCTCCTTCAGAGGCTTGAGAATTCCACAGGGGAGCCAACCATCTGCAAACTCCACACAGAAGGTGCCAAATCCCAGACGTGTGCTCAGCTCTGGCAAACAAATGCCTGTGTGCAAATTAACTGCAGCAACTTCTGGAGACCATACATGGGATCTGACATTATGTTGTAAAGTCTGTAGATATTGCAACTAGATAAACCAATCTTTCCTAAAGTGTGAACAACATCACAATAAAAGATGAAAAAAGATGATAAAAGATGGTAAAATTAAAAGTATTAACACTGTCTGCACCGAAACACTGTATAATAAGGTCTGGAGAGGGGCAAAGGTTACCTAAGGCCTTTTATTTATTGCTATAACTCATATAAAGAGTACTTAAGCCACAGTTCTTGTCAAAACCATCCACAGAACCACCAAGTCACAATAAAGGTATGTTTACAGTGCCAACCACTGTTAGGAGAAGGGGAGTAGGAATATGAAGATCACAGAATGAAAATAGACAGTTGTGCACCAGCCAAAAATTCTAATACTGATTCTGTTCAGTTGTATTTTGACAGCTTTTGGGGCTGCAATGCTCTCCAGCTTTAGGGCTGGATTGAGTCCCTGCTGAGCACTGATTTTTACAATTTATGATGCTTGCAGCAATTGCATTATTTAGATTCAGTGGGGAAAATATGGGAGAGAAAGGAGAAATACAGCTAACCTTAGTATTATATTTTTACCTCATGTGTATTATATTTTTACCTCATGAAGTATGTTAGGAGAGGAAGAGGAACAACATGATAAAAGTTGTTTTAATTAGAACCATACTGCTTCTAGTACTGCTTGGTGGCAAAACCCTTTAAACAAACATATATAATTTAGATGAGTGTTCAAATGGTGGCCCTGTTGCTTGACTGTATCATATTTTCAGGTAGGTGAATTAAATCATTGAAGAAATCCCTGGCTGGTCCTTTTAACATCTCTTAGTTTAAAGGTTATTTAGCTCAGTTCACAGATTTTGGCACTTGAGTAGTAAAGAACAGAATAAAATCACCACACAGTTTTCAGGGTTAAGTGTGTATTTCTTTGACTTATATTTTTACCATCTTTTGAAGCAAGACTCAAAGAATATAAATGTCTTGGCACTACTTTAGGCATGTTTTAAATGCTGACTTTTAACTAAGCAATAAAAAGAACACTCCAGGCCTACCTCCCTTAGTATCTTTTGGTGTCTACAATTTTTGTGCACCACCACTTTGTCTGACAAGGGACATCAGGGCTATTAAGGAGTCACAAAATAGATATTGCCAGGGCTGTCCCCAAAGGGATTTTTACTGATGCATGCATTCAAAGTCTCCTAGAAGACACTGATAACTGACTCTGGAGTGATGGCATGCTAGGACTGTCAGAATTTGGGAGATCTAGATCTTTTTTTTCAAACAACCAAGGCTGAAACTCATGTGGCAGCACATCTTGGTTATACCAGGCCAGGCTGCAGTGCTTCAGCACTTTCCCTGTCCTCTGTGCTGAAGCTGACCTCTGAAGCTTCATTCAGGATCTCTGCAGAATTCATTGCAGCCAAAGAATGAAAAAACGTAACTCTCAGGAATTAGGTCTTAATGCCACTACATTTTGCTCAAGTATTCCTTAATGGAAAAGACAAGTGTTCTTGCTAGCACCTTTTTCACTGGAAGATGCTAGGAACATCTTCACATTCATCTTATTGCAGTTAGCAATCATGCTCTCCCTGAGAACCCTAGGTTTGCTAATGTGTGGTTGTCCAAATTCTGCAGGTTTTCTTCTGGTATTTCTGATCACCCACTATCTGATCCCAGCTGTCTACTGGGGGAGGAGAGCTGACTCACAGACAAAGGCCTCAAGCTCTGGTGTCTCACTTCTGGATGAATCAATTTGTCAATGGAACTAAAAAATATACATTGGTCCTGAGCCTTTGCCCATAAAACTTCCAGGAGGCAGCATAGCTTCTACAGGGGCAATAGAAACGGGGCCAAAAGCCACATATGTATAAATTGACTTTGGCTGAGATAGAGTTGCTTTCTTTCACAATAGCTGGTATGCAGCTGCGTTTTGGATTTGTGCTGAAAACAGCACAACCTGTTGATAATCCAGTGATGTTTTTGTTATTGCTGAGCAGTGCTCACAGAGCATCAGGGCCTTTTCTGCTTCTTACTTCACCTCAACAATGAGTGGGCTGGTGGTGCACAAGGAGATGGGAGGGGACATTGCTGGGACTGCTGATCCCAACTGACCATAGGGATATTCCACACCATATGACATTTTGCTCTGCAATAAAACTAGTGGAAAAGTTGGTAGGGGATGAGCTGCTCAGAGACTGAATTGGCACAGATTGGATAATACTGAGAAATTGTTTCCATTTGTATCACCTGCTTTTTTAAAAATTTTATTCCTCTTTGTTATATTATTTTTATTATTATTATTATTAGTAGTTGTTGTTGTCATTGTTGCTATTGCTTATTGTTATTTAATATCAATTGTTAAACTGTCTTTGTCTCTACCCATGAGTTTTATCACTTTTAGCCTTCCAATTCTCTTTCCTATCCCACAGGGGTGGAGTGAGTGAACAGCTGTGTGGGGCTTAGTTGCTGTCTGGTGTTAAACCATGGCAGTATGGAATATGATGATAATTTCTTCACATATTGTTCATTTCTTTTCTTTAAATTTTCAGTACTGTAAGTAAAAGTATGGTCTCCAATGCACTGTGTAATTGCTTGCAAGTGTTTCTTACAGCATCAAGGAACCTTGAAAGGAATACTGAAGAACACAAGAGGACTTATGATCAAAAGTTGGGCTTATGTGCAAGTTCAAGAAATGCATCTGGATTTTCTCATCAGACTATGGAGTTGACTCTTCTGTCACGTATGGAGTTGTTCTTGATGGTTAACTTTCAGCAGACTAACGCTTCTTCTAGGAGGCTTCTCAAATAGCATCCTGGTAACCAAAAATATATCTATTGTATTCCATATCTTTCATACACCAATCTGCCCAAGATTGTTACTGTCCTTTTAAGCTCCAGGGGCCAAAACCAGAACTGGAGTTTCTTGCCATGGTTTTGCAGAGGTGGGGAATGTTGGGGCTCCTCTTAGAGTCAGGAACTCTAAGAGGAAGGAGGGGTTTTTTTTTTTCAATCTTGCAGGGCTGCTAAGAGATTTGCTTCTCTAAGCAAAGGAAGCACAAGGCAGAAGCCTTTTCCTTCTCTCTGCATGCTTTCCCTGGCACAGGCCTCCAAGATACTGCATTTCACAATCCTAAGCTGTTTCAGGGCAGATTTCACAAATACTTGTCTGCAGGCACTGGCCGAGACTGGTGGGGTCAGGGCTGCTGGTTTTGGTGCCCTGTGGAGCCCCTTCTCCCCACCTCGCCTGGTGTCACTCACACCTGCAACCTGCCTCCAGCTGCGTCCTGTGGGCAGAAAAGTAGCAGAGAAATTGACACTGCGGGGTCAGAGCTGCTGCCACTGGGGGAGACCCTGTTGGATGGCACAGAGCAAACATCTTGGTAGCACTTGACTGGTTTTGGACTCCAGGTTTCCTTTGATTTTGTACTCGCTCCCTGTTGGCTGTTGTTTGGAGGAAGAGAGGGTTTTGTTATTGTAGAAGTTTGGTTTCTGTCTTCTTTTATTTTTAACTCTCTCTCTACCACATGACTGGGAGATCTGCTATTTTTCCTTTGTGTCCTGGACCTCACAGTCATCTACGGAGGCCAATGACAATGACAGTTCTGGGGAGGGACTTCTATGCCATCTTGTTTTCTTTGTTCCCAGGAGTCCAGGCCATGCCATTATGTTTATTTTAGTCAAACATATATGCCTAGGGATGTACAGGCATTGCAGCACAGTTTTAGATAAGCCAACAGATGAATGAATTTACTGAAATAAAAGCTTATCACATTGAAGTACATGCTTGAAGATGGACCAGGCTACCTGAATTCTACACCATGCTGATCTTACTATAACACTGATGCTGGAAATTTTTACATTACTTTTTGTTCAATTAACATAGATTTTTTTTTTCTATAAATCAAACGGCTACAGTCCAAATTTTCAAGCTGAAAAAATGGGATATGTTCATGTGGCTCTCAGTCACCTGGTGCTGAGTTTTACTCCAACTAAGGTAAACCCCTGAGCCAACATCCAGTCATTTAGATGATTCATTTCTTATCCTCCTGAATTTCAGCTACAGAAGTGATGCACATAAATTGTAGATGATCCTATATACCTTTCTGCATTATTACTTTTTTCCAACTAGAGCCATAAAAAAAAAAATTTAAAAAAAAATAAATTAGCAGTCTGTTTTTGGCAGCTGCACACTATTACCTCAGCAGAGAGGTTCTGAAATCTGATTTGTGTGTACTGTTTGTGCAGTATAGGAAGCCTTTCTAAAATGAAGATCCATGCTGTGTACTGCTTGACTTCTGCTGCCTTATTCCAATGCCATCAGAAATATTAATCAAGTGTGACCTTCATTTAATTAGTCCATTCAGTTTCCTCTTGGTATTATTTCTTACTATATGTATACGAAATCTACATGAGTCAGCCTGCAGCCTCTGGTACTTGCTGTATCCTGATGTTTTAATTTTTTTTTTCTTTTTTTTCTTTTTTTTTTCTGCTTTTACAAAATTCATGTATTCTCTCTTTCTGGTTCTGGTTCCTCATAAACTTTTTTGTTGTTAAAGATTTAGGTCCACAAAGGCTTTAGGATGATGTTAGAAGTCTTGCCTGGGAGAAAAAAAATCTGCAAATAGTTAGGCAATTACAGTAATGTATTTCACACATAGTTTTTCTTACTGAACAAGAATAACAACAGGTGTGAAACAGCACCAACTTCAACTTCTACTTTCTCATGCAAACAGCAGGTTTGACTTTATGACAAACACATGTAAGGCATTTGCAACCAGTTTAGGAGGGGAAAAATGGAGATTGTCATTAGGACCAGATGACCTTAAGAGTGTCTTTTCAACTTCCCACAGAGTGTCTGAGCTTCCTAATTAATCATTTGGATATGTTAAAAAGGATCAGAGGAATATTTGTGTGAATTGCTCACAAATGAGGAAATATCAAATGGTGACAGAATGACTACATAAGTTAGAAAACAAATCAAGTCAACTGGAAAATTTCCAAAAAATAAGACTATATTTACATTGAAAATGCAAATATATGCCTATAGTGATATCATAATTCTTATAAGCCTCAGAAGCATAGTACACCAATATTACCTATATCATGGTATCACATGTCATGAAAAAGAGAAGCATATTACAATAGATATTTTGGACCATAGATCATACTAAAAGAATACAGATTTAATTTCTATGTAGACAACTCTGGATGTATAAAACTAGCTGTTTTAAAGATTTTGACTGAATTAAACACAAACACAATGTTTCCACATGACCAGCTTTCTTCACAAGCCCTGGGAACAGTTCTCTAATGTCACTTCCAGTCCAAACTTTAAGGACATGAATCTTATGTTTCCTTTTCTGTCATCACAGATTCTTGACCACCTAAGGCCTCTTTTTCATCAGTGGTCATAGCAATTTGATTTGCTAAAACACACCAAGAAATGCTGTGAGCCAGACTCCCTGCTCCCCTAGTTGGGCAGAACTAGCTGCAAAAAAAGTGTGAAATAATCAAAACAGCTGAGAAAACACAACACAGTCTCCTTGGTCAAATCATATTTTCTCTTTGAAAGCAAAGAATTGTGTTTCGGGAGCTGCTGGCTATATATAGACAGAAAAATGGCAGAAAAATGCTGTTCCTTTACAGAGGCCCCAACTCTGCCACCTTTAGCTCTGAGCAGTGGAGTCAACACACACACAGAGTCAGACTTAGAAAAAACATCTAGTAAGAATATTTTATCTCAGTTACAGTCTATACAACTACTTCTAAAGTGACACAAGTCATGAACAAGTCTGTAGAGAGCAATGCTCCTTTCTCAAGTGAGCAGCTATATACTACTACATTAGGAAGACAAGCACATACAGAGTTTTCTTCTTGCCACTCCCCTCAACACTGATAATTTTGCATCCTTCTGTGCAGAACTGTTAGTTTCTGTCCCCAGCTTCACTGGACTCTCCACTGAGGAAAGTTTTAACCCCAAATCTGTGTACCAGAAGTTGGCATTATCATCTCTTCCAAACATGTTTGTAAATAAAATGGCCTATGTGTACATTAGATAGTCGTGATTAGTTTATACCAGACTGTATTTTAAGGTGGTAGTTCAATACCTGCAGGGAAGTTTAACATTTTAAAATTTTCTGGGGAAAACATGGAAGCTATGAGCTTTCTGGTATCAAAGAGCCTAAAATTCCTGAGTCTCATCTTTGACCTTGAATGCCTTGAGTGGTGCTTGTATTCTACCTTAAATGCCATGGGGTATTTTCATGTTCAGTGCAATCAATATGCACTGTGTTGCTCTGATTCTAACTGCAGCCAAAACACTGATCTGCTTCTCAGTTTGAAAAAGGGCAAAAATAGAGTAATGCTTATTTTTTTCCCTATTTAACTGAAAGTGATTTGTAAGAGATTTAGAATTATGTAATTCCAAAGTGACAGAAAGTGCATTCAGCATATAAGCACCTTTCTAATCCTACCCGGGATTGCAATGTTATTTGCACCAATGAAGATAAAATGTAATTCTGCTGAAATCAGATGAGTTATTCCCAGGTACGTGGGTGGCTGTAAAGCACACAGAATGGTCTCATAGCCTCCAGACAACCACAGTTTTAGTATTTAATACTTGATGGGATACAAAAGTAAGGGTAAGTAAGACTAGCTACCCTTTGCTATTTCCATAGTCGGAATTAACTGCACTTATTGTAGCAGAAAAAAATAAGAATAAGAGAACTGTCAGAACATGTTTTCCTCTCCACAAAAATAGTTCCAAATATGGTTTTTGAGATTTAAAGAGAAATCATTAAATTTATAAACCAAACAGAAGAAATGCAAGTAACAAAGAATTTAAAACAAAATTACTTTTCTGTTTTTCAAACTTTTCCATGAGACCAAGTCCTAAACTTGTATTAACGTCTCAGTGTGTCAGTGCGGACCTTTGAAGGGTCTTTAAGGGATGAAAAAAGTTACAAGGTGTCTTGACTAGGAAAGATGTTTCTGGTTTCCTTTTCTTGGTAATTTAACAGAGAGTGTTTGATAAAAGGATACCAGAAATGTAGGCCCAGGAGTGGAAGGAAGAGACTAATCCCTTTTTTGAGACTTTTTATGTCTACAACTGTGGTTCCCAGGAACATAGGAGCCTTGTTAGCATGTAGCACAAGCTAACAATTACAGCCTGACCTGTGCTGGCTGTGTAGGAGACAAAGCAGACCTGGAGCCAGAACAGGACAGAGACAAAAGGAAGAGCTGAACCCTGTGACATGCACAGCAATAACTTTCATCATTCTCAGGTATGAAGATAACAAAAATATTGGATTCTGATGATGCTGGGGCTCCCCGACCCCTAATAGTATGTTAGTAGAAGCCAGGAGACTTTTATTTTAAAGTCATGTCTGAATATTCAACTGAACAAAAACTTCAGGGCCTAATGCTCTGTGAGTCTTCCAGACTAGCAGAGTTACTAATGCATACAGAAGCTAAAGAAATCTCAAAAATAAATTCCCTGGGAACTAAAGCAGAGATAGTTATGAAAACTAAAGTCTTTGCTTTTAGTAGCAATTTTCTCTAAGAGAATCTTTAATTGCTTTGTTGAGCATTTCTGCAATACAGTAATGTCTAACATGTGTTGGCTTGCACAATTAAGACTTTTTTACTTGTGCTTCTAGTACCTGGGAAAGATGACTTAGTCTAAGCAACTGTTTTCCAATTCAATTATATAGGACAATATTAACAGCCCAGATGTTTATTTGATATATTTAAATTTGTTTATACTTACTTGGGACATAACCAGGACGCAGTGGAAACATGGCAAGTTTAATTTATTTCAAACTTTCAGCTTATTTCCTCTGCTGACACTCTGCCTGATGTCAGAAGTAGTGTACTGTGTTGTTTTTGGAACCTAGTGATAGTTAAAGTATCTGATATTTATTTTCTTCTACTTTTCTTTTTTTCTTGCTATTTTTAGATATAAACAAGCTGTCTTTCAGAGGCATGGGTTCAAATCCAGCCATATAGTTAATTCATATGCAATATGTCAAGATTTGCCCCACATTCTCTTCTGAAATACTTTGTTTGGATGTTTGGAGTCACACTGATACCTGTTTCATATTAGCCTCATTAATAGGCATATAATGGTAAGATAATTGAGCAATAACTCTTCTATCTCAGAGCAAATTGTATACCTGCATTCCACTTCTATGTTTTTTAATTATCCTATAAGAAATCCTGCAGTTATCACCCTCACTTTATTAGAGGATTTTGTTTTCCTTTTACATGGAATAAATGATAGTGACAACTTTTTTTTTGTCAATTAATTATCAAGTACTGTTTTCACAAAAATCTTTTCTGTTACTCAACTAACTCTATAGATGGTCAGACTGTATTAATAAAATTAATTATTTGCAATTTTGCCCATTATTTTGTGAATAATTTATCTGGAAATAATTGGTCCAGATTCTCAGATGCTTTTAATCAGAAGAGCTCTACTGGAACCCAGAGAATTTTACTGATTAAAACCAGCTGAAAATTTGATCCATCTGCTGCCATGGTGGCCTTAATGTTGAACATAGGCTTTAACATGGTATTAATTTGTATAAGCTAAAATTGCTTTACTTTTATTTCTTATTAACTTTCTTAGCATGAGTACTCTCAAAACCATAATGGTATCCTAAAAATATAGCATTCATTTGAGATCAGTTACTTGGCTGCATCTTGTGAATCTTTTCAATGAGGCCTCAATTGCTCAAGGAAACATTCATTTCAAAGAAAATCAGAGACAAACCATGTTTTAGGAGCAGCATAAGGACAATCCCTTTTATATACTGATCATGACACTCAATGACAATGATAAGTACCATATTTGCAGTTCCTGCTCTCCTTTCTGTAGCTACTGTTGCAAGATTCACAATCAAAATAATTTTGTCCTGGCCTTCCCATGGCACCACAGTGAGAAACATTACAGTTGAGAGTGTCTTTGTCCCAAAAGTCTTAATTCTACTAGTAACAAATGCTGTCACTGAGTAGCTGCTCCTGTGGACAGTGGGTGTATCAACATCTCAGCATGTGCATTATCTAACAAAGCACAGTGATAATTTTAGCATGTAGTTCAGAAAATATCATTCATCATAACAACATTCAGATCATGAACTTTCTGGGTAACACTAACTTGCAAGCAGACTAGCAAAATAAGCAGAATTGTGTAGATTTCTGTTATATTGTAAAAGCTTTTCAAACAAAAATGGAATAGTAAATAGAGAAGTGAAAACATATTTTAGACCAAGACTTTTAGAACGTTCTTCTTCATTAAATTACAATAGAAGTTTTCTTCTGTTCCATTGTCACAGCAATGGTAAAACCAAAATATACCATGGCATGAATAACTTTTAACAGCATTTTTAAGGCTCCAATTTCACTTCAGCAGGAAGGACAATATTCCTGCAAGGAAATGCTGAGATGCAAAGTGCTAGAATTAAGGTATAAATGCACTTCATGGGTTTATTCAAGAAGCTGGAAACTATTTTGTGGGACTTCATGTGAGTGAATAAGGAGAGGAAAAGAGAATAGGGTTCCACTGAACTGGGCACCAGAAAACAATTGTTTTAGAGGTGCTTGATATCCAAGGTACCAAAGGTATCCAATTTCCATGTTCTTTCCTATAATAGGAGCCTAGCACAAAAATACCAGTATCATCCAAATATTTTGTTTAAGAGTGACCTGGTAAATATTATTTTTTTTCTTTATATTGTTGACCAAAAGATAGCAAAATGTCTGGAGGAAAAAGTAATTTAAAATCCAAAAAAAGACTGTAACAATTTTTTTTGAAAAATTATTTACTTTCTTCTAATTGTTCACATTGTTATGGTAAGTCAATGAATATTGTGCCTTGATGTTGAATGTAGTGTTAAAATTATGAATGTTTCTAATGTTGGCTGATGCCAATGTGGAATTTTTGTTATTGTTTATTTTGAAATTAAATAAACTGATGTGTTATGTATGCTTCATATTCTGAATACCTATTTTCGGTCATTTCAGATATTTTCACATATTCAGCTCAATGCCACTTCTGAATTTTAATTGCTTTTTTAGCAGGAAGGTAGAGTTCTTCCTTTATAATGAGACATAAAGGCTAAAGGATTTAGTGATTACCAATAGCACAGTTAAAATTTCTGATTTTTATTACTTAAATTAATTATTTAATGATGAAATTTATTGATATATTTGATATTGAACATAACTCCTGCTTCATATTGGATGACAGGTAGAAGGAACTGAATAAACATTTTGGTTGGATCTGTAAAAGTGTCCCTTCTTTTTTCTTCGAGGAAGGGGGTATTTCCTTTCTCCACTATGTTAGCATCCTTAAGGACAACATTCTTGTAGTAAAAGAAGGGTCTAACATGATTTTATGTGTCAGGACCTCAGCTTAGGTAAACAGGATGCTATCAGCCTAGAGCTGTATAAAATAGCTGTATTCAGCTGAGAAGCTGATTCTGGAAAATCCAGTTATGTTGCCATTCTTTTTTATTTAGAACAAAATAAAGCCTGGTGATTTTTGTAGCTATCTTTTGTGTTTTGTCTTTTCAATTTAAAATAATAAAATAATAATATGAGATTTTCTCAAAATATGTGGTCAGAGAATGAGAATAACTTGGTAGTGGAAAGAAATGAAAGACCAGGAATCCTTCTCAGAAGTGTTACTGAATTTACCTTTAATTTCACTGTGTTTCTGAGGATTTGGGATAGAAAATATTGTGCAAGTTTTATTTGATCTTTCCTGCATCAGCTAACTGCACTCCAGTAGAATTTTGCCCACTTCAGTGCCACAGATCTCAAGTAATTTCATTTCACTTTCAGTGAGTGAGAATTATTCCAATTACTCTATTTCTGGAATGTAAAAGTCAGGGAACTTTTCATCAAAAAAGCATGCTCCATAAATACCTGATATAGTAGTTTCAAGCTTTTCGATCCTGAAGTTTAATAGTGATTTTAACTTTCCCTTTAAAAAAGTTGTAGATATGGACTCCTGTACTATAAGAAACTTGCTTTCTCTTGTTCCCCTCTGTAATAGTACAAGAACTGTTGACTCCATCATTACCAATGTAGGACATTGGAATTTACTGTTTAGAAGGGGTTGACTGAAATCATGTGGTCTAAATGTTGGTTATTTTTTTGTTTGTTTGTTTTGTTTTGCCTTTTTTTTTTTTTAATAGCAATATAGTCTTCATCTGAGCCATCTGTAATAAAGGTGTGTTGCTATCTAATGAGATTTCTGGTATTAAATAGTAGAGACATTGTATTCTGTTTTAAAACAGCACTTACTGCCGAAAGTTATGGTAGAGTTTCTAGAAGAATTAAGTTTACCAGAAGAAACTAAAACCTGTTTATTTGGCAAAAAAATTACAGCCCATGCAAGACAAGAACAGTAGATTTACTCTTCAGAAACAGGTGATCAATAATAAAAAATAGGGTAGAGAAAGTATCTGAGGTGGTGCAATAATGAGATACTTTTCCAAATGTTTTCATGATTGGGGGATTTACATTTGGACTGTTTCTAACTTTCTTGGTAGATCTTAACAAAATAACTGCTAATAATGTCAAAGAGAAGGATTATAAAATATCTATGTGAATTTTCCATTGTGAAAGGTTTTGTCAAAATACAGTCATTCCTTTTTCTGTGCCTTCATGAAACTGATAAACTTTTCTGCTAGTAGACTTGTAAATGTGGGGGAAATACGGAAAATAGCAGATGTCAAAGGTTTTTCTGTAAATCATGCAGCTAATAAATGAGCAAACTGATATATACCATGGTACTGGCAAAAAGTATTACTGAAAATTGTATTCATGTTCTTCACTTTATCAGTATATTCTCTGAACCTAGTTTTGTGATGTTCTTCTGAAGCTTTTTGCATTCTTTCTTTGATCCATGACTTTGCCACTTTAAAGAATTACTCTGATTTTCCAGATTACTTATTATCTTTCTCTCTGAAAAACTCTTACTTGGAAACTTTCTAAGAAATTTTAAAGACCACATGTCTTTTAAAATAATGAAAGCAAATAAGACCTATTAATTGTACTTCTGAGGAGCAGTGAAAAATAAGCTCTTCTTTTTGTATTTTAAAGATTGAATTTCTTAAGAATACAGGAAAATATATATAAAAATGTGAAACAGTACATCTTATAAGGCACTTCATGTATAATATAAAAATTATGATGTCAGCCTCTACAGCTGTTAAGATCCAGTTATTAAAATTGCTACAGAAATGCCTCTGACTGAATTAAGGTGCAAACAAGACCATATGCTAAAGTCAATAGCATGGATTTCCTTGAACAGTAAATGTGAGGGAGAGAGGGAATGGGAGAGAAAGAAATAGAAAAAGTTGGGGGGAGGCATGGTGGAGAGAGTGACAGAAAGACTAATTAAGTAGAAAATGTCACTACACTGTGGATCCCGATGACATCCTGTTGATCCTCTTCTGGTCTTCTTGGCGGTAGTCCCACAAAACACAGAGTTCTGTGGGTTATTGCATGTTCAGGCTAGTTGGGAACACCCAGGTACCTCCTCTGGCAGGGAAGTTTTACACTGTCTCCTGCCATAGACTCTGGATTGGTTGCATCACTTTGCATCACATGCAGTCTTCTGGCACAAGGCCTCAGGAATGAGTCTGGGGGTGCTTTGGGGGTCTTTGATAGTTTATGATCCTCAGCTGCCTCTCTTGTGAATGTCCTATGTGTGTGGCCTTCCCAGGGTGGGGGGATTTTACAACCAGTAAGAAAAGCCAGCAAGGGAGAATGGGTGTTCACCACATCCCCAAAAAGTCTCCTACTCTTCGCTTGGTTTGAGGGGAATGTGTGCAAACCTGGCAGCAAATGAGTCTGTGGGCTGTGGCCCAAACCTGGCCAGAGCTGATTGTCAGGATAGCTGCTGGGTTTGGCTTTCCTTCTGGATACATTCTTCTCCCTCAGCCTTGTTTACTTTTCCCCAGCCTGAGATAATTGGACAATGGAGTCACTCTTAGGCGGCATAACTCACAGTCCAGTTCCAGTCAGGAGGCATATTCAGGGAAGGGTGGGCTTTGGTGGTCACAGCTCCTTTATACAGTTTTGCCATAATGGGCAGAAGTCCTTCTTAACAATGCTTTAGCCAGTAATTTTCAGTCTATTACAATGGCCAAGCAGTCAACAGCCGTGATGCAATATTATAGATGTGTGCTGCTGTGGTTTTGGCTAAGATATACAAGTGCCAAAGGAGGTAACAGAGAAGAGGTGTTTGTACACACCTCATTGAAGATGAGCTCTAAATGACTGCCACACTTGCGCTTCATCTTGATCCGCAGGATGGGTTTCCCTCTCATCTACAGAAACCAGTTCAATTCTACAAAGCAGTCACTAATCTTAGACTGACCTTTGACTTTGATTTTAATATCTTTAACACAAATGCACATGCATTCCATGCTGGAATATAGACCAAAAAATACGGTAATAATTCCATTGAGCATTTTTGTACGCTTGCTCAGAGCATTTAACCTAAACTTAAAAAGACCATGCTGAACATGTATTTTCTTGGGTTGAGTATTATATTTGTGCATAACTTCAGACCACTTCAGAGTACTTTTAGAAATAAAAATGTTTCTGCGTCTGCCTAGTCAGGTGAGCTGTTGATATTGAATGTAATGATGTCATACAGGAGGAATGAACTCCTGATTTTTAAGTAATAGAGGCAATACTTGTTTTTTTTTTTATTCTGTTTCAGTGGGACCAGACTTTTTCCCAGGGTCTGTCTTCTGTTTGTTGTGTAATCTTTATTGAATCAACAATGCCTTACTTTGTTCACATTTAAATTGTTTACTTTATTCTTATCTCTTTCACATGGGTGATACACATACAGTTAAATTTGGGCTTCATTTAGAGGAAGCCGCTACCTTTAAAGTACCTCTCTTAGACTCACAGACTCATGGAGTATCTCAAGTTGGAAGGGACCCATGGGGATTATCAAGTCCAACTCCTTGCTTCACATAGCACTACCTAAAACTAAACTCCAGGCAGGACTGAGGAGTCATTTGGTAGATTCTGTGTCTGGTTAAACATCATATTGACAGGTTTCTGTCAATTTGTGTCTAGTCATTTCTTGTGATGCAGTCTCACCTGAAGCACATAATCTCCTTGGGCCCATGACTGAATGCCTCCATTAATCATGATATCCGCATTAGTCAGACACTTAGGTCACCCTTGCTAACAGCTAAATGTCAACAGAGAAAATTCCATGGGCCTAATGGAACTTGCATTTAGAACAGTAGTATCTAAAAAATCCTTCCAATTCCCAATGTCATGGATTTTCTCTGTCAGTAAAAAACCCCATCCTTTTATACTTAAACACAGTAATATTTAATCTTCTTTTAGCCAAAAGGAAATGTATTGTGTTTTGTAAGTATGTATTAGCTGTGGTTAAAAAAATATTACATATTATCTGTGTTTGAAAGATAAGCCTAATGTTGTACCAGTATAGAAAGGAGAATCACGGAGAATCAGTTCTTGTGGATCAGAGGAAAGATGCATGGGTATCTCCAAACCTGGGACACACCCATAAAATATGCAGTGTCTGAACTTCTATACCAGTTACATCAGTCAAAATTTGATTTGCTGTACATTGAAGATGTATTTCAGTAATATACCAGTTTAGAGAAAATACAGTAACTGATCATTTTTTACACTAAGAAAACCACTTTTATTTGTACCAGGAATAACTGCATATTTTCAGCAAGGAAGAAAAAGGAATGGTTTTTCTGTGTAAATAATAGATAAAGAACAACAAAAGAAAGCATAATCCAGCTATCTTCTCTGCAGGGAAAAATAAACCCATATAAGCCCAATTTGTGTAGAAAGACCCATTAGGCAGGAAGTTAGTAAGCCAGAGTCTGTCATATGTCTCTGAAGGGAATAAGTTAATGTTGGGAGTTTGGTGCCTTAAATAAGAAATTGCGGAAAGAAGAATTTTCATCATTTCATTATTTCTCATTAGCAATTTACTCTAAAAACACTTTGGACCAGCATTTTACAATACTAGTATATAAGCTAGAAGAACACTGATTGTTATAATAAAGTTATTACTATCAAGAGGCTACCCTATGACTCCTAGCACTTCCACTCCAGAGTGCTCCACATCCCCAGGGGATGGTGTCATTGCAGAGGTGTGTCACTTTAATAAACACAAGGAAAAAAAAAGAAATTGAATGTCATCTGAATGAAAGATGAATTCTCAGTTTGGTTATGTACAACGAGATTTGTAAGCCTTATAAAACCGTAGCCTTATACTTTCTGGGTACAAGTATGGTAGTTTACCATTTCTGTACCATTAAGCACAGTGGCCCATGCTGCTGCACTTTTAGGCACAAATCTTTATTTTGAATGCCTGAAGGGGTTAAGATGTATGTCCGTCCTGGATCGAAAAATGTTAAAGCGGTGGAATGCTCCGGGTATCCTGACACACTGTGTAGGGAAAGTCTACCTCTCAAAACTTCAAAATGTAAGTTTTGTTATATAATACCCAGCTGTAAACCTAGCAGTGCCAAGTGCAGCACTGAACTGTGTCCCTAAGAGTCACATATATATGTGGCTTATTATCACACACAGTTCCTAATCTTTTCCACTGAAGACATTGTCAACCTTTCCACTTGGGTTAATGCTGGCTGATTAACACCATATATACACGTACACCCATTCACAAGATGCTTTAAACTAGTGTATGTCTGATACTTATGGCTGGTGTATGTATTTTCTAATTATTCTTGTCTTTATCTCCTTTCAATCAGGAAATGAAATCTGAAAGATCTCTTAAATGCAGCAAGGTAAAGTGGGAATGGGATTAGGGATCATAAGTGAGAAAAAATCAGAACTGGAACAGCATATATAGCAAAAGCTCTTTATCTTCTAGTTTAGGACAGGTTTCTCTAACCCAGTAGAAGTCAGATTTCCTTAGATATTTTGAAAATCCCACTTTATCTGTCTCTACAAGGCTGCTCTCATAGATAGGTATGATGTACTGCTGATTGCTTATGAAGACCTAAGGGATCTACAAGGAACATACCTGATAGAAAGCTTTTTTGAAAATTACCCAACTCAGATTTCCTGGAAATACAGTCACAATAGTACGTAAAAGTGTAAAGGACTACAGGTGTGATGCAACTCTCATCAAAATTACACAGTGATGGATCACTCCATAGAAATACAGTGGCAATATTCTTGAGAGAGATTCAGTGATGCATGTATTACAAATCAGTCCTGCAAGGATGACTGTGCATATCAAACTTCTGTGACATAAAGTATAAAAATCACAAAATGCTCTTTGATATTTGTCGTGGATTGTGCAACTATTTAATGGCTTTACTCACACTTACTGTACATCATGCTTCTTCAAAAAGAGTAGGTCAGGCTGTAGGGAGGAAGACTGCAGCATTATTTTATTCTGCCTCCTACACACTGGATTGCACCGGGAGCTGCCTGCAAGAAAGGAGACATGTTCTTTCCAGATAGTAACAGGGTTGCTTCATGGGAGGGTCACTTCAGATTGCAAGGTGGGATGAGCAGAGTAAAAAGGGAGGAGCAGAAGTCATCTCAGCAGGTTGAGTGTCCTCAGAAAGGGCAGGAGTCTTTTCAACAAGGGAAATTGCAAGGGACAGCAAAAAGCAGAGGGGTGGATGGCTGCTTTGGGGTTAGGACAACCCATAGGTGTCCTGGTTTAGGGCAAATTTGGGAGGAAACCTCCGAATGGGGTTCCTCTGGAGAGCAAACCCAAATGGCCCCTCCCCCCACCAGCCGGCTCAAGAAAAGAACTTCCTTGGAGAAAAGTGGAAAAAACTTATTTATTTCACAAACAAACTGCCCACAAGCATAAGAAATGAATAATATGAAACAATAAAACCTCTTGCTGCTCTGAAGAGAGAAGGCAAACCTGAGAGAAGTCCTTGCTGGGAGTTGGCTCAGCTCTCTCAGCTCTATCAGTCCCAGTCCCTTCGGCGCTGGAAAATGCCGAGGTCCAGGCCCTGGTGGGCCACAGGTGCAGCTCCTGGTGCTCCTCTGGGTTTTCAGTCCAGAGCAGATTTAAACAGTCCCAAGAAAAAGGAAAAAAACAGTCCAGGAAGCTTCTTTGCCTCAGCCAGCTAGACTAACTAAAAGGAAAAAAACCTCTCTGACTGCTGTCCGTGCGTTCGATGAACACACAGTCCCAAGGATGAAGAGAAGATGCAGAGGAGTAAACAATTTTTCAAAACAAACCATGCACTTCTTCTTTCCCTGCTCACTCTCAGAACCAGTCTTAAAGGTACAGAACACACAGAACAGACGACTGGGGATACAGGCATCATAGTCACCCTAGGACAATGGGTTACTGTAGGACTTGAAGGCTGAGAAAGTTTGAACTGTTCTTCACAGACTGTCACAAGTACAGGTCAAGAAGAAAAATTCAGCAGCCATGAATCTTCTCTTTCCAAACTAGTGTTAAATAGGAAATAATCTTAACTCTTGGTGGTCAGTGTCACTTAGGGAAGGGGGCTTTTGCCCTCCCTTTGCAATTTGTCTGGCTCTACCCTCTTGTTTGAAAGGACCCTATACTCTTTTGTATGGGACTAGCACATTCCTTTCAGCCTTACTTTTAGACCTGGAGTCTTTTTTCCACCATCTTCACAAACTGAGCTCTTTTGTGGATGCATTTTTACAGCTTCTACATGCTTACATTGTTGATACTTTTACACCATGGTAAACTAGTAATTGATAGTAATAACACTTGTCTTTTCCCTGCTTCATTTTTACAGGTAGTTATTTTCAAAAAAGTGTCAAACTGTAAGCATATTCTGACTACCATATACATATATTTTATACCATATTGCTGACCTCAAATTTAGGAAATCTATTTCCACCTTTTGACTCTTTCTATTGTATCTATGAAGGGGAACAGAGAAAACAAACGAATGAAAAAGATTTTGTTGTATCTTTGACCCTTTTCCCTAAGCTCTTTCTTTCTCAGTTCCATCTCAAAATTATATCTGCAAAGTGGCAGGAACCAATCCAACACTACTGCCAAACAATGCAGGGGTATAAGTCTGTGCTCACTACATAGGATCCAGAACATGCTTTTCTTTAGGCAAAGAGCAAAGCAACTTGACATAAGGATAACTCAGCAGAGAAAAGAAACAGAAAAAGTAAAAAGAAAATAACAGGGACCAGAATCAAATCATTGGGACAGAGAGATTAGAGCTAAAATTAGATTAAAACAAAGAACACAAAAGGAAAAGGCAGGCATATTTTTGGGGGGAAACCTATAATAATTTTATTGAATATATTAATTTGTAGTCCTGCTTTGTAGGAGAATAAAAATGCAAATGAAAGTTGCAGTAAGTAAACAGGAATGATGACAGAAGACAGGAATATTTGAAAAAGTCAAAACCTCAGTGACGTCCAAGATTGTACCAGGTGTTTTCCCATACTGCATATATTTTTTTGTCTGGAGCGATTAGCATGCAAGGCAATCTCAGAGAATTTCAGGTACCTGCAATAATTTTTCCTTTGAGGCCATCAGAGAGTCTTTCATTTCTCTGTCTTCCCAGTCTATAAAGCCTCTGAAATAAAAGTCCAATGTCTAGATGGGAAGACAGCTGTACAAACACTTTACAAATCAGTATCAACCATATTCTCAAAACAGACCTGATCTAACTATTCACAGACAGATGGATATCACACACCATTTCTTTGTACAGGCAATACATAAAGATTTCTCTCTGAAAGTTCTAGCAATGGTGGCACAGTTTTTTAACATATCTCATATTTATGTTGGCAGAAATTAAGTCCCAAACTTCAGGTAAGGACACAACACCATACAGCTGGTTCTCAGTTGATATTTTGTTTGTCCATACTTGGACCTACTGTAAACAGCTACATATGACTCAGCCTCAGTATCCTGTTCAGAAAGCTGGAGACTTTTTGTGATAGATCAGCTCTCTGCTAGAGGAAGTTTGTCAGCAAATGGTCCTCTGTTATGAGGACATTTTACAGAGACAATTTTGTTACATAAAAATAAACACACCATACTGAAAGCATATTCTCCTACTTTACCTTGGTAAATGCAAGAACACTCTTCTTCATCTTGCACTGTAAGAGGTGTTTTGATTGAAATTTGCATGCTGCTAAAACAAGTATGGTTCTGCCTCTGGTTTCACAAGGGTGAAAATCCATTTCTTACATGAAGAAATGCCCTTATACAGATGCAACTCTTCTTTTATCAGCAATAGTATAAATTGAAATTAGTTCTATTTGGTGCACATAAATCGAGGCTAATGCTTACATAGGTAATTTTTTCCTAAAACACCCACAAACATATCTCATAGTGAAAGAAGTTTCAAGGGAAAAAGATATCAGCAAGCCAAAGTGAATTATTCCCAGAAGGTCTTTGCAAAGAACTTCTTGTTAATTTTTAGTGAAGCAATCAGTATATTGACTTTATCAAAATAACCTGAGGAGCAGAAACAGTTCCTTTAAGAAAAGAAGAATGAAGTCAGAGATTAATGTGGGTGACAGCTAGAGGGGTGCTAGCTTTTAGCTATGGACCATGGTGGTCACAAATCCATGAGAAGCTTGTTAAAAATAAATTAAAACCCAACAGATTCCCATCCCATCATTGAAAAGGCCTTCTTAAATAGCTCAGTTTAACACATCTGAAAGCTCCATTAATGTTGTTTATTCCAGGGGAATGCAACTCAATAAGCCATGCAATGGTGAAGATTGAGATTGAGTTGAGAGCAGGTTGTAGTAGCATTGGCTGTGTCCTTGCTCATCACAAGGTGTGATCAAGCAATTGTAAACTGTAGAAATTTCCTTTACTATTTGCTGTGGCAGGAATAGTTTGAGTCTGTTTTCACAAAGGTTTAAAAAATGCCCAGGTTTCTCTGTCTGAATCATCGTAGACAGAATCAGTTCTCACAAACTACACCTCTTGTAAAGAGCTATATAGGAAGGAAATGTGAGCCTTGTTAACAAGAAGAATTTTGTAATTTTTCAGACTACAAGAGGTAGGATGATCACAAGTGACAGAAAAACACTATAGAGTAAAGATTATGGAAACTGAATTGATGAATCCTACTGAAAATAGAAGCCAAAGACAAAAATCCTCAGAAAATGTCACACCTGGAAAGCCCTTGTTTAGAAGATCACGAGATCACAGGTGGTTTCACAATTCTACACAAGGCAAGCTAAATTTTATTAGGCTGGGATATCCAAAAGGAAACAGGGCCAACTGGGTTTACTAAAACCCAGAAATATACGTATGATCCCATGTGACTAGTCCAAGCTTGGAACACGTAAATTGAGTAGAGACATTGTGTAAATTTAGAAGAATCCTAAGTTTTTACTACTTAGAACATAATGCTATCTATATCCATCTAAAAACATAGCTCAAGAAACAAAAAGAACTGAGCCAGATATCTAGTATATGCAATGGATTCCCTGAAAAGGTTAGGTTTCCATCACAGAATACAGAATCCATATTTAGGTCCAAATATGAGTCTCAATTTTTTTTATACTTTTTCACGTTTTTTTTCCCTCATATGCCTCATGAGAGTATTACAGCTGACCTGAACATATTCTTAAAAAATTAAGTTTATAAAAAATCCTATTTTGGGAAAAAAAAAAAAAAAAAAAAAGAAAACTTTGCTTGTGGCATAAAAATGGAGCAATAGTAAAAAGAATACAATAAATAAAACCAAGAAAAATGAAAATGCTTAAGGCCACTCAGACATCACTAAACATCAGACAATCTGTTTATAAAGAGAAAGAAACAAGATATTACCACCATGAAGTAAAATAAATTGCCCAAGCAAAATAAATTCACTCCTTGGATGAATGAAAAAAGGGAAGCAATTTGATAACTATAAATTGAAATGGTCTGCTCTTGAAGAAGGAGTAACTTCAGGGAATACTTATATTCATTTCCCAAACTTTGTGATTTTGAGAATATAAGAATTGTTAAGGTGTTCACAGATTTTCTTGAAAGAAGTTCCAGGGGAAAATCCAGCTGTGATCTCTGCTAAATGCATGGGAATAATCCACAATGGTTAAAATAATACTAGGTGGAAGGGCAATCATTACTAATTAAATGAGAGCTGCCATCAAATATACAAAGGTAAAACAGAACTGCTGAACAGGAAGGTGTGTTAATTGAGGCAACATTCAGAATGTCATTAACAAATGCCCAGTTTGAAGGGTCTTCAGGTATAATGCTGGATAGAAACCAAAGCTATGTATAAAGAAAATTTTTCCAGAATATATGTAATTCATACATAGAAAGGCTTCATGGTTATCAATAACACTAACAGTACTCTGTATGCAAGAATTTGGCTGAAGGGTTGATTGAAAATGCCACAGCAAGAGAAATAACTTTTAAAAACAGACTCCAAAAGAAAAAAAACTTTTTACATTCTTTTCAGTGATAGAGTGTAATATTAAAGGACATAGATGTCTTACCTGATGGTGAGTAATAAAAGATGTGTAGTTCAGACACCAGAGTTATTGAAAAATGCTAGATATAAAAATACTACCAGTTGCAGTATTAAAGTGGTTAAAAATCCTATGGAAAAAGACTGGAACAAGAATCCATTTATCTCGGTGTACTTTGAGGCAAGCACAAAGATATGCATTTAGAGGCTAGTGAACTGTGGGGAGATGGTTAAATTTCTGTATGCCTCATGGATAATGCTGTTATGATGAGTCAGTAAATTGTTAAAATCCATTTTCCACAATAAGAACAACTGCAGATCAGTACATCAAATGAAATTAATCTTCCTGCAGTGATCCCAGCTGGGGCCTGCCTGCCCAGGGCAACTCTGCTGAAGATGTCCTGGGGGTCCTGCTGGGCAGCAACCTGAGCCTGAGCCAGCAGTGAGCTCCAGCAGCAGTGGTGGCCAAGAGCATCTCCTGTCTGTATTAGCAGAAGCACAGCCAGCTCATTGAGGGAAGGGCCCATCCCTCTCTACTTAGCACTTGCTACTTCCATCCTTGCTGTTTTCCAAGACCTAACTGGATAAAGCCCTGAACAACCTGGCCTGATCTGAGCTGACCCAGCTTTTAAGCAAGAGATTGAACCAGAAACCTCCTGAGGTCCCTCTCACCCTTAGTTACCCTATGATCCTACAATCCTAATCAAGGGAAAAGATATCTTTTGGTTAATATAATGACTGACAAAAGGAGAGAGAGTATACGGATGCAAAAGGGTCATTCTCTTCCCATATTATTTACTTTGAAGGAGAAAGACAACATATGTCCTGTATGTATAGACAACAGAAAGAATCTCTGACTTTAGGAGAGATTTAAAAGGCTTAGAAGTAACTTACGCAAAAGGTTAGCATCTATATCTTCTTATTAAAGTGAAATCAATCACAAGTCCGTGATCATCACTTAGGTGTTGGCCTAAAACTCACAAGGAAGAAGTCATATTTGTACTGAATTCTTCCATGCCCTGCACTCTCGGGTTTGGTTTTTTTTCACCCAAGATTCAGGTGGTGGTTCCAGAGTCTTTTGCCCTCTCAGAGGCTCTGAGCCTGACGCGAGAATGAAACAGTCTTCAAGGTCTTGTTTTTCAAGGTTTCTCAGGAGTTTATTGTTTCTTATCTTACAATTTTGTTTGTGTCCAGCTGAGATCTGTTCTGCTGCTCAGACACAGGACGACTCCCCCCTCGATGGGAGGTCACTACCTTCTTATACAGAAAATTACATATTTATTATTTACAATTCCGTACCAATGCCTATTACATATACTAAAAGGGTCACCTCTACTCTGACCCAATCTCCTTGAAGTACTTTGTGTCTCCATCACTGCAAAAGGTGGATGCCAAAGGAGAACAAGAAGAACCCAGGATACCGCCCTAAATCCTCCATCTTGTCCCCTATTCACCTCCATTCTAAGAACCCAAACCTACAAAATTTTCCACTTGGTGATGCACTACTGTCTGTCACACCTTTGTGACTTCTCTCAATGTTAGAAGCTTTTTTCCACGGACTGAAGTCAAAGACTGTGTCTTCCTGGGCTCTGTGCCAGGGTCTGCAACCCCTCTGTACAGATCTCAAACTCCCCTGTACAGATCTCAAACCCTCTTTATCAGGTCCCAGGCCTCTCTGCCGAGGTCTGTGGCCTTCCAGGGAGACCAGAAGAATTCCCTGGACTCTGACACTGCACCATTTCAAAAGTATTGGAAGACTTCACGCAGAGGATCTCAGTAAAGAAGTGTTCACTGACAAAGTATTCAACCTGGCTATATCCATAATTTCAGATACCATATTGAAAATAATACAGAACTTGTCAGAAAGTGTAAATTTCCAGAAGTCTCTGTGTCTTACTGTGGAAGGAGATTGTCAGCTGAGGATTGTGTAATAAACCGAAAAGCTTAGCTCCTCTTCAGACCTTAAAACAAAATGGGTCTTTTCAATGAAGGAACCTAGGTAGATAAATAAGTAAATGCCCGAGTCCTATGAGGACCATTATTCTTTAACGGGTTTCCAAGAAAGCAATGTTCTCGGTTTTTCAATCCCAGATACTGACTTCTGTTGTGATCCTTAACAAAGAGTGCTGTAGGATGAGGAGTTATTGATCCAAACAGCAGCTGACCTGAGTAGGCTCCAAATAGTACTTGGCCTTTAGGGCTGTGCTAAATGGCACAAATCTCTTGACGTGGGATCACCAGTAATGACGCCACCAGCATGTCCTTGTCTTTATCTCAAAGCGAAACAGGATCTTTTCATATAAACATCCTTTTGCTCAAGAGCAGAAATGATGAATAGAGTTGTTGTAGGAAAACCTAATAAAGGCTTTAATCCTGGTGAACTTCCCCATGGACAGGTTATATACTGTATGCAATGCCCTGACCAGAGGTCTGTCAGATGCTGTGTCATCACAGCATTTCCAGAATCAGAATGGGCATAACATTTTGTAATGTAGTATATATTTCCTGGGATGTTAATAAAATAGTTATCATCTTTGGAAATCTGTGTGACTTTCTTATTTGTATTTAAAAATAACTATCGGCTCCTGGAATAAAACATTGTACAAAAGAAAACATTGCTATCAGACAACTACTGTTCAGTTAATTGTCAGCAAGAGAAGACCAAAAAGCTTTAAAACAGCCAATTTACAGTTTCTTTAGTCTTGTAAGTATGACCAGACTTCATGGAACCTTATGTGCCCTTTCTTGACTAAGCAACCAGAGGTCAGCCCACTACCAGTACTGAGAAGCTTTTTGTTACTGTCTACATACGTGTCAAGATCTTTAATACTTGACAAGAGAAAAGGAAAACAAGAGGCTTCAGTTTGAACATGATCTAATAGAGAAGGATTCAGAGATTGTCTCTTCTTAACTATTTGCAATTTATAATGGCACTAACTTAATCTGTTCAATTTCAGCAGCTCAGCTAGATGGTTAGATGGATCTAGGGGTGCTCAGATTTTTTCACTGCAACATATAATGCTGGCTAATGGGGATGATAATTTTAGCTGGCATAAGGCTGTATAACAGGCAGAATGCATGTGGAAAAGAGTCCTGAGGTCTCTGCACACTCTGAAGTCCCCAAAACAGTAGAGGGAATAAAATTAAAGATTAAGTGACTGGCAGATTTATAGTACCAAATAAAACCAATGACATATTGAGCTCAAAGAAAGAAATTGGAAAAAAAGGAATCCTGTGAAGTCAGATGATTTCTGTAAGAGCGACCAATATCGTGTAGCTCTGATGGTGTTCTGAGATGCCACATGTAGGACCTTCAGGACCCAGTTGAGCTGTTAAAATAATGTAGGAAACTAAAGAATTGCAAAAAGCAAGCTTCACTTGGGAACAGAGCAAACAATAAACCTAGCCAGACACAGTGTTTTTGGCTTGCAATGTGAGAAAAAAAATACAACATTTTGTCACAAGAACTTATGAATGTGTGAAGCATGAAGCCCAGATATATTTAGCAGACATAAGTATTATTTCCTCAACACCAACTTTCTTTCTAGCCCTATTGTTTCCTCATTTGATTATGCCCTGAAGCATAAGAGCAGTTCCCCTTATGAGTGATTTTATCTGTGGTGACTCCATATAAACATTTTTTATTACTGTTATATAGTTAAACACCATGTGGCAATTACATAGATCATTTACGCTATTTCTAAACAAGTGCTATCTTATGTTCCTTTCTATGCAATTACACATGCTGAGGTAAGTAAAATCAGAAAGCATTAACCATTATTTTACATATTTTCTAATCTTTCAGGCTCTTCTTTAATAGAGAGGTTTCCATGACTTATTATTTTTACTATGTGCATTTCCTTACAACTTCACTGTAATATTCAATAATTTGTTTGAAGTGATTAGGTCAGACTTGTTAAATTATGGCATTGTTTAAGAAATTATTGTAATAATCTTTCACATGGATCAGTTTTCCATGTCAGCGCTCTAATATTTTTTTGTTTCCTGATAAGTTGCTTATGAACCTCCAAGAGATTGCAAAAGACTGTTTTTAACAAGGTTAACTTTCCAAGAAGCAGTGTCTTTGACAACTTGCAGCATTCTGGATGAGTTTTTGAATATTGTGGAACAATTTTCTTTTTGGTTATATGGTTTTCCCCTTTTCTTCTTCCTTGCATGATGAAAAGTTATTTTGTGGATGTATATGAAAAGACTGTTTAAGGCCCCTAAATCTGTAGATTGTGTATATCTTTATTTCAGAAGTTGACCAGTCTCACCTTGGAAGTTCATTATCTCTTAATCTGTGTCTTTAATTTCATAATTGCCTGTTTATTGGGTTGTTTGAAATGCTTTCTGAAGTACCAATAAATTAGTTGGATATCCTATATTTACTGTTCAGCTGAAATATTACAACCATTATTATCCATTAAAAACCCATATGATTTTAACAAAGTGATTTATGATTCTCACTCCAATTACATTTTCAGGCTTCCTATTCAAATTAATTCTGTTCATTTTTGGTGGTACATTAAAGGTTGTCAAAGATTTAATCCTTCAAATTTGTCTCTAATTTTTGTAAAAGAGCAGCTCAACTATTTAACTGTAAAATACTTCCAGCACTGTCAGAGGAAAGATAGCATGTCATGCCATGGACTCCCTATCCTGTAATATTCATTAATCATCCAAAATCATAGAATGGTTTGTGCTGCAAGAGACCTTGGAAGATCATCTAGTTCCACTCTCCCTGGAAAGGGCAGGAACATCTTCAACTAGATCAGGTTGTTCATAATAGCCCTGATGGGTCATGTACACAGCCTCTCTAGCCAACCTGTTCCAGTGTTTCACCGCCCTTAATGTTAAAAAAAAAAAGTCCATATTTCTAGTCTGAATATACCCTCTTTTAGTTCAAAACCTTTGCCCATTGTCCAATTGCTACCTAGCCTAGGACCTAGTTAAAAGTCTGTTCCCAATGTTCTTATAAGCCTTTTCTTTCTTCAATGTTCTTTTAAGTGTTGAAAGGCTGCAATGACGTCTCCTTGGAGTCTTCTCCAGGATGAACCATCCCAGCTCTTTCAGCCTGTTTTCCTTCTATGTCTGCATAGAAGAGGTGCTCCAGCCCTCTGATAATCTTTTGTGTTCTTCCTCTGGACTCACTCCAACAGGTCCACATCTTTCTTCACCCTAGAAATTGACATGGCATTACAAGTGGGGTCTCATGAAACTGGTATAGAAGGCAAGAATCATCTCCCTCAACCTACTGGCCATGCTACTTTTGATGCACCCCAGGATATGATTGGCTCTCTGGGATACAAGAGTGCATTGCTGGGTCATGCCCATATTTTCATCCACCTTAAGTCCTTCTCTTCAGGGCTGGTCTCAATCAGTTCCTTGCCCAAACTGTATTTGTACTTGGAATTACTGTGACCCAGGTGCAGGATCTTGCACTCAGCCTTACTGAATCTCATGAGACACCCGTGGGCCCACTTCTTAAGTTTGTCCAGATCCCTCTGGCATCCTGTCTCAGTCAAGTCAAACCAAGCCACTCATTTTGGTGTCATCTGAAAACCTGCTAAGGGTACACTTGATTCTACTGTCTATGTCATTGATTAAGGCATTAAACAGTATTGGTCCCAGTATAGGTTCTGAAGGGCACCACTTATAACTGATCTCCATTCAGAGACTAAGCCATGGACCAGTACTCTCTGGATGTGACCATCCAGTTTAATTGGATGTTTCTTAACTGCCTATTTGTGTGCTTCTGTGTTAAGTGGGTCCTTAGCTTTATGTGAAAAGATTAGCCATCCTGAATATCACTTTCATCAGAGAGAATCATGATATAAAATCATTAGTTCCCTTCATGCGATTTT
>VWZU01010711.1:90608-132384 GCA_013397095.1 Sterrhoptilus dennistouni
TTTTGTTTTGTTTTGTTTTGTTTTTTGTGATTCCCAGATTCATTATGCATTTCTAATTCTAGTACTTCTCCAAAAGAATTGTGGATTGCCCTTACCTGATGTTGACATTACTGCCGCCCCTGGGCTAGAGTGAATCATCTCCTGGGAAGACTAAAACCAAAACTTATTACAAAAAATACTTAGTACTTAATTTAACTTTAAAAAAGTCATTGACTAATTCAGAAGGAAAAGAGCTCTTCTGGCTGGAAAGAAGATGCCCAAGCCTGGGCACCTAGTCTTCTGTACATTGAAAACTGTGGGTCATGTAAAAATATAGTGTGCTTGTCAGACCTTGAACAAACATGCAAGAGTGTGCAAGTTTCCCTGCAGAGTCTTCATCAAGATGACACCTAAAATAATTAGACAGCTTTGGGTTGTTAATAGGTACAGAGTGAAAAAATAGATGAGGATACCAAAGCAAGGATATTTCTGGTGGATTTCCAACTGAATTATGTAACATGCTCCTTTGGGCCAAGCAAAGATAGAATTAATTTTAGAGCTTTCGCTTCTCCTATTCTGTCAACATTGTACGACTTCTAGTACCACCTTTCAAATTTGCTGTAAAGTTGTTGCATGTCATAATTAACACTGCTTTCTTTACAATTTAATACGGTCCTTTTGCTTCTCCTTGAGGAAAAGAGCTTCTGTTTTCATAAACTGTCACATTGACAGACTGAGACTATATGCCTGAATATTCAAACATTTTAGCCTTTCCAAACCTTGCAGGTTTTTGCCATTGCACTGGTTTTGGCTGGTATAGACTTAATTTCTTTTTCATAGAAGCCGATATGGGGCTGTGTTTTGATTTTATGGTAAAAATAGAGTTGCTTTTGTCCTCATTAAGCAGTGCTTGCACAGCATTGAGACCTTTCCTGCTTCTTACCTCAAGCCACCAGTTGGAAGGACGTGAGCGCACAAGAGTTTGGGATGGGATGCAGCTGGAAGAGCTGATCCCAGCTGATCCAAGGGATATGCTACAACATATGGTGTCATGTTCAGCATATAGAGCTGGGGCAAGAAGAAGGAAGAAGGCAGGGGGAAGGGGTGTTCACAGTAATGATGTTTGTCCTCCCAAGTCACTGTTACGCTTGATGGAGCCCTGCTCTCCTGGGGATGGCTGAACACTTGCCTGTAAGTAGGAAGAGGTGAATGAATTCCTTGTTTTGCTTTGCTTGTGTCTGCAGAGTTTGTTTGCTTTACTTAAACTGTTTTCATCTCAACTCATGTTTTGTTTTTTCAATTTTACCATTCTGATTCTATTCCCCATCCCACTGGGAGGTGGGAGTGGGATTGAAAAAATGTCTGTGTAGAGCTTGGTTGCCTGATGGGTTTAAACCACGACAGACATGCACCACCAAATTCTCCATGCTTTTAAAGTCCTGAAAGTGATCTTGCATAGTATGACGAGAGATATCTTTAAACTACACCAATGTATGTCTCCTCAAAATGCAGAGTTTTCAGCAGATCTGTCCTGAACACCGTTATGCCTCAGTCAGCTTCAGCTAGAGTCATGCTCAAATGGTGTTAGCAAACCCCTGTTTGGTGCTGGGTAAAGCAAGACTGAAACCTCAAGGAAGACAAACCCAGCAGGTGTAATCCGTGACTGCATACTTCATCAGTTCTTGCCATCAGAAGCCAAACAGGATGCTAATTTTTTCCAGAAATTGAAAATTTGAATCTTATCATCTGTACAGAATTAAAATGGAAATTATTTGAAATAAATAAAGAAGAGGAAAATTGTTAAGATATTAGAAAGAGACAAAATAGATTCTAATTTATTCAGATTACAGAACTTTTGAAGTACAGAAATATGCTTTAACTCAAAAGAAACAGATGAACTGTTAGCTAAAAATGGCAAAAAACTGCCTTGACTTTCTTGTTGAAAGGGCGGCTATTTTCTACAGTTTCTGCAATGAGCTAAAATGAGCAATTTATTTTGTATTTATTTGCCTTCAGACATGTTTCTATTTATGGCCACATGGTATGCTCAATGGAGTCTTAAAATAGTGAGGCTGGGTTCACAGGATGACTCAATGGATCAGCATGTAGAAGAGGGCGGATGCAGCCTCTCTGTTGGGGGCAGGATGGCAGCAAGTGCCCCTTGTTGCTCCCCTACGGGGTGTCCACAGGCTTCTGTGGAAACAGCCGGTCCAGTCCCAGCATGACATTTTTGAAATAACCACAGTTAGCATTTGACATCCCTGTTGGTCTTGCCAATTGAAAGGCTGAAGGTTAAGTAAACTGTGGTGAAAAGTACTGGCTCTGAAATTTTGTGATCACTGGGGTCAACTCAAACCACAATGATGGTTAAGGGGAAATGCTTCCATCACAGCCACTGGCAGCACATGCACCATGTGGACTAAGTACTGCATTCTCTATTCAATAATACTGTACAAGGTGTGGGTGCCCAGGACCCCCGCACTGGGCCAGGTGGATATTTTCCAAAGGAACTGCAGAGAACCCGTGGAGTATGTATGGTAAGAATGCAGCCCACAATGGGGTAGACCCACTTTGTACCATTGAGTCTGAGGAGGAGTTAGAAGAGTTAGAAATAAAGGGCTGAAGTTGTTCCTGGGAAAAAAGGGTGGATGGGGAGAAGATTTATTTTTTTGTTCTCACTACCTACATTTTTTTTAATTGACAAGAAATTAAATTAATTTTCCTTCATGTTAAATCTATTTTGCCCATGATGGTTGAAGGTAGCTTATCTCATAACCTTTATCTCAACATTGCTTTTTCTTCTTATTTTCCCACTTGTCTTTTTGAAGAGAGGGAGTGAGAGAGCAGCTGAGTAGTGGCCAGGCAGCCATGTTCAACCCACCCCACACAGCTCACATGAACACTAAATTAACTAATTTCTATTTTAAATAAATAAATTACTTAATTTTTAAGTCAAGCATTTTTCAGTTCTTAAAAGTCAACATTCTTGACTGAGATTTAGCATTGGAGTAGAATTCTTGAATTAGCATCCTTGTTTATGAAGAGGGTTTTTCTAGTCTGGCAGCTTTGGATGTCATGCAGGTCCCTTTGCAAGCCAATATATGCCATACCTTTTCAGGAGTTATGTCTGAGACACTGTGTGGTCTATTTGAGGTCAGCCATTTTCTGATGAACAGGATAACTCTGTTTAAATGCCAACAAAACTTTCATTTGAATTTACTTAACTCAGCCCTCTTTGGTAAGGAGGTCTGCCAGGACTTTACAGTTATTTTATAAAATCCAGTAGACTTCTTATGCTTCTAAGCACGTATAATGAGTGCACTTGAGTTAGATGGCGGGCTATTTTAAACAGCAGTTTCTCATCAACACACTTTCTGATAAGTGTGGAGAGTGAAAATTCTCTGAGTACCCTCCTCTTCTATGTATTTCTCCATCAATTCTCAGAGCCAGCTGGCCAAGGCAGGTGGCTTTGTTTTGGAGAATGTGGCATCAGCTGACTAAAAACATAGTGACCAACCTGTGAAAGTACCTTCACAGGATGAATACTCATCTATTTCATCTGTGAATCAGCACTCCAAAATAGTGTACAGTGTACAGTGAGGGGATGCATGTCTGAACAAATAAATTAAATTGATTACATTCAGCCAAATATCAACTTCTAAATAAATTTCACTTTAAAAAAATCTATTTTTTATGCTTATGTTTCTATGAAATGCTTCCTCATATCTGAAACAAGACAGATTGCTGCTGGGCTAATACTGTATCTGCTGCCAGGAGTCTGTGAGATCCCTTAGAAAATGGAAGAAATTACTACAGTTTTATTAAAAACAAGCAGACAAACAAACCATAGCATTGCAGTGGGAAGATATTGTAGTGCTCACATCATTGTTTTTCTGCGCTCTGCTGTCCCCAAGGAAGGTACGTACTGGAACGGACGTCATTGGTACAGATGCTCAGCAGCTACTTCCGGATATAATTAAGAATAGACTGTTCTGCAATAGTTTTTTTAATGAATTACCAGGTGTATTTTTGATACAAGACTATTTTGTTTTATAGTCTTCTATTTTGTAAGACTGTTTTCTTACAATTTTATTTTATTTTGGAAAAGCTGTCCAAATTGCTTTTCTTTACCCTGTTTTCACTAAGTTTTTATTACTTCTATCATTCTTTTGTGATTAATTCTGTGGACTTGTACTAACTTATTATGTTGCTTATTCTTCTGCTTCAAAAAAAGAAAAAGGAATTTATTCCTTGAATATAAATATTTACTCTCAAAATACAGGGTGAATATTTGCCATTATACCATGTGTTATGATTATTTTATTCAATTGCTCCTGGGTTTTTTTTATCACCACTGCACAAGCTTTTTGCATTCCAAATTTACATCTTTGTTAATATCGCCATTTCTCTCTCTCCAACTCATTTTTAAAATTTATTGGGGAAGATATTTTTCTATTTACTGAATTTGAGACTGATATTAAATTGGTGATTAATCCCAACTTTGTCATATATTTTAAAAAAATTCTATACTTACCCAGACAAATATATAAAGAACTCTTTAGAGCATAACAAACACTCTCCTCCTGGAAGAATAATAATGAAAAAGTAGCTCCCATACTGCCAATGAAATGGTGAGGGTTGAAGAGGAGGCCATTTTATTGACAGACAGGGAAATACTGATCAGGCTCTAGTGTTGTGACCAGGTGGATTCTGTGCTATTTTAAAGAAAATCTTGATGTGAAAATTTTCATTATAGAATTTATAATCTATACCCCAAACCTCTAAAAGTTATATAGGGCTGCTGTATTTCTGACTTTCCTGTTTATATGTATTTTGGCGGCAAATTCTGTTACAGCACATCTTGGCTGGAGTTGTTTACAGTTACATCTTCCATGTTATGATTGGTCGCATGTTTCATTCACCTTTTTTAGCCACTTATGACATTGGTTCTGTGTCATGATAGAACATTTTTCCTGAACAATTATATTCATATTTTGGTAAGCTTATTTAGTTCTATCTCTGTGTTTGTATCTTTATAGCTTATCCTTGGTCACATCTATACGAAGTTCACCTATGCTATATTTAGCATATTCATCTGTATGAAGACGTAATTCCTTGAATAAATTGAATAAGCAGACATTTTGAATGTGGCAACAGATTAAAAATAACTGTGAACAGTGTTTCCACTAACTGAGGACTTGAAGTTATGTTGTTAGAAATTACTGGCACTTAAAAAGAAATATGCAGTTATTTCCCACTGGAATTGTATCCATAGCAATGAGAAGGTTATGATGTTAGCAACTCTGTGTATATTTCAGATTTGGGGTTTCATCAAATTCCTAAAAACACCTTTTGGAACTAAGTTTTTGAATTCTGCTGGGATAATTCTAACGATGTATAGCAGCACAAACTATGATCATTTTTCTTTGAAGACTATATTACGGAAGAGAGATTTATCTTAATAATCTTAGACATTTAAAATTTAAATTAATTTAAAATCTTTTGGCCAGGTCTAGAGCAATAATATTAAACTCCTTTTATATTCAATAGAAAAGAACCACCACTTCCAGAGAAGTTCATCTTCTCATAGAGTAAACAAGTAAAGTTGCATAGTATGAATTTTATTCAAGATGTAGGGCTTGTTTTCAGTGCTAAATTACTCTGGGGCGTTGTTTGTATTGCTGCTTATCTGACATCTGGGAACACATGGGATTCTATAGCTTGAAGTAAGTGATAGATTTCACTGAAGACAAGTGTATGGTTTGGTGTGGCTTGAGCATTGTTTTGGTATGTGATTACCCTCATTTAACCTAAGCTGTCTCAAGAAAAGTCGACTTCTCCATAGATAACTTAAGTCACACATTATCGCCACCCGCCTCTGCCTCCGGCTAGCTCTTCTGAGGGCAGCGACCTTCCCTAGCGAGTTGCCTTGAGTAAGGCAGCCTCAGCCCAGGTAGCGCAGGGCACCTCGGTGGATTTCAGCTCTTTTGTGAAGTCCAAGACTATCAGTCCGGACAAGGCTCTAGCTGTTGGAGGCTGCTCTTCCTGAGGGGATGATCCCAAGCGGAGCAGAAGGAAACACAGGAGCCAGGGATGGCCTCCGGGAGGCTTCTTTACTTCATCTCTGCCGACGGGCCAAAGACCCCGAAGTGCTCGGCTGTCAGGGTTTTATGCACCTACCAAAAGGGGGTGGGGTTTTACCAACAACCAATAGGGTTAGAAAGTGAGGAAATGGACCAATCAGGGAGAACATTAATAAACAAATTAGGGGATCGAAACTTGGACCACTCAGGGGAAGGATACAGAACTGACCAACCAGGGAACAGAACTGGGGTAGCCAATCCATAGCTGGGGGGTGCTCATGCACTGTCTGCTCTCCAAGGGAGTGGAGGGTGCATGACCCTTTCAATGTCCTCTTCAGAGGCAGGGGCCTCCACAACACACTGTGGAGAAAAAAATCCTAGGAACATAATTAACTCTGGTCATTAATTTTCTCTCATTGGAAGACTGACCTTGATCTGCACCTCAGATCTGCTCACATGCTTTACAAGGCACTCAAAATGTTTTGGCAGCCTAATTGTAGAAGTGCAAAACAGTGAGTAATGGGAGTCATGAGAAGATGCTAAGTTACTGTCTGATGATCTACACATGGACACTACTTGTCTGAGCCCCACTGGCTTATAGCAGCAGTCTGAGACACAGTCTGAACTATTCCCAATTTCAGACCAGTGCCTTATTCCACATCTCATGCCCCCTGTTCATGAGAGGGACTTGCTCAAAACCTCGTGCATATCCACATACTGTAATGACATGAGAGTTTGAGACTGGGAAAATTGTGGGCTTTGAGTGAAAGACAACAGGTGTTACTACTTTGAATAAATTCATTTAGTGTCACTAAATCTGTGAGATTTTTTTCTTCTGCTTAGGAGCACAGGCAAGAGTACCTTGAACATTCAGTGGGTGCTTTTACAGAATTTCCTTCAGTCCAAATCATAAGTAAGAAAGCTTGTATTCCCTGTGCTGGAATTCCCTATGGGTTTTCTGTATAATCTGAAAAAATGGTAACCTTTCACATCCAAGGATAACATTTCTGCAATATTTTCCCACAGAATTCAATCAGTAAATAATTTCCATCTTTCTGATTTGTTATGATAAAACTGTTTGAGTTGTAAGCCGTTAAAAACTTGCTTAGCAACTCAGTTTCTTTAAGGAATCCCACAGTCTGATACTTACACTGCATTAGACCCTAACTATATGTTTTGTTTGTTTGCTTGTTTGGGGTTTTTTAAGAGATGTGTAAGGTTCTCCTTACACCTATTCTTGAAGGTGGAGAAAGCTCCCTAATTAGCACTATAAAGTGAAAGCCCTGATCACAGGCCCCATTTAAACTAGAGTTGTTTCTCCGTTTCTGGTTTTCTCCATACATGGGCAGTGTTTTTTCTATGATGTGAACACTAACATATGGAGTTAACCATGAACTGTCAATATCCATTTATAGACAATTATCCAAATACATCGTTATGATGTTTAAGATTAATAACTCTCTTCAAATCATGCTATAGCTTCTTGTATGTTTCCCACATAAGCAGGTTTTGCTTAGTTGTTTTTTGTACAGTTTCTAAAAAGCTTCTGGGGAGTCTACCCATGTTCCTTCCTTCCAAAGTAATTTTGATGTTCAATTTTTAATCAGCCTAATTTCCCACAAAGTTTTGCAGAAATGTACTGCAAAAGCATGTATCATATTATTCAAACAACCCACTTGTTTCTGGATAAATGGAATCTTTCTCTAATACATTGGTTTCAGAACATACAGAAACTGTTTTGACAAGATTTAAAAACTGGAGGCTGCCAAGGATAGCTATGAGCATGAGCAGTGAATTGAAAAATGTGTCTCCTAGCAAAAGAATTTAAAATTTTGGCTTGGTTAACTTACTAAAGGCAATGATACACTATAAGTTTCCCTCAGACATTTCAGAATGACTATACAAGGAGCAGAAATGTTGTGGTGGAGGGCATTCCAGTATAACATGGAGAATGGTACAAACACCAGACATAACTCCCAAAATTACATTAATTCAACCTGTAGTAGAAATAACCAGACTTGTAACTTACATAAGAATTATCTGGTAATATTCAGACCTTCTTTTTCTTGACACATAGGCTGAGAAAACTTTCTTGGTTTTCCCATCTCTGAAGGATTAGTTTATCAAATAGAAAGAATAATTCCATGTTTTTCTACCTACTTCTTTCTTTGGTTGGTTTTGGAAGTGGGATTTTTATTTGGTTTTAAATTTTTGGCCTTTCCCCTCATAACACACAGAGTTTTCAACAGTAATTTTTCCAGAATACATCTGGAGTGACTTTCCCTCTCTGTTGTGAATATTAAAATTTCATCAATTGAAAATCTAAAACTTGTAAACAAACAAAACAGTTTTGGGGCTGGGAAGATTTTTTTTCCCTTCTGTGTCCTGCTAAGGTCTATACAGAAGGAAACATGTGCCATCTGTGTACACAGGCTTTGTTAATTTGGAAGATTTGTACTTCAGAGCTGTTAGCAGCCAGTTTGCCATAGTACAGTACTTTTCTTGAACCTCAGTGCCAGAATAGAGAGGCAAAAAAATAGCTCATAAGCACCCTGATATTGAGATTGAGAGGTTTTCATTCCAAATTTGCCTTCTCTATATGCAGATAAGGGAAGGAACAAAGAGTCCACTTGAGTGCCAATTCATTGCATTGCATTTTGTGTCTCTGTTTCACTACAAAATTCATACTTCTTTTTAGTTTGAAAGCTAAATTGAGCAGGAAATTAAATAGATGACTGCCAGGACATGCAATTGCTCGTACCATGGACTGGAAACAGCAAGAGCGACAGAAGGGAATTCCAGCAAGTCAACTGTTCAATTGTACAACTGGGACCCATTTGGCAACCGGTGTGAATCACTACCTTTACTCTCTCAGTCACACCAAGGAACTGCTCAGTTTACTGTCTAATTCCTATAACACACATTCAGCAGCCCATTCTACTGGGGTTTTCTTCCACCTGGCTATATAACCTTACAATATTTCTGGAAAATGCCATGGTGTGAAAATGCTACCCAACATAAATCCCATCAGATCAGCAGTTATGGTCCTGCTGATAAACCAAGACCATATGACAATAAAAAGTCTGCTAATCTCTTGTGCAAATGATTCCCAGGTTGGTGTTCCATTACCCAACACACAGGGTTTTATTCTTTCTATTCCACTGAGATATGAACAAGAAAAAAGGGATGCACTTTCTGCACTACTCAAATATCAGAGACAAATACTTTCCCAAACAGAAAACAATCAACCATAAAAGCAAAAAATACCCCCCAAATTCCCAAGAAATTTTGTAACAGCAGGATTGGGCTGAAGCAGAAACAATGGGATAAAGAAGGCTAGTGAAAAAGTACAGAAGGCATCTGAAAGTGGAGGGAGCTGATTGGTCACCCCTATTGTGGGAAAAAAAAAAAGTTTAAAAAGAAGAAAGGAATCATGTTACTGGGAAATGAGAAGGAAGATAAGCAAGGAAAGTTTCCACAGACAAATAACTGTAAACAAAAATTAATTAAAGTATCTAGCCCTATAAAGGGGGAAAGGTCAAAGAGGGGAAAAGGCCAATAAATAGGAAGGGCAAAAAGAAATGGTTAAGGAGAAATGTAGAGGGAAATAAGGCAGCATATTTCATTTTTCCATATTATATGTATTCCTGTCACTTTGAACAAATTGGAGATAAATGCAAATTTCAGTGGCTCAATAGATTGAGTAAAACTAGACGACAAGTGTGCTTAAAACAAGAATTACTGCTGATAAATGCAGGAAATACTGCAAAGGTGTCAATGGTTCTTTTCTAGATTGTTTATTTTCTGCAAACAGAAATTTAGACAGGCAAATAGTAATGGATAAATATTGTCATTTTCAGGCTTTTACCTGAAATTAAATCCACCTGCAAGCTACACCTGGTCAAATAGTTCTTTCTTAATAATATTTGTTCAAAGGTTAGTTTCCTGTAGCAGATGGACTTGTGATGAGCTAGTCTGGAACCTTTTTATTTCCAAGGACTTTTTGAATGTCCTCAACAAACACTTCACAGCTTCCTGTTTGCCATCGGATATCTATGCTGTGTGAGCAATCATGAGAAAAACTTTGACATATATCACAATAGTATTTGTAGGTGTGATCTAATCCACCTAATATAAGCATTTTATTTGTGCCTGGTTTTAAGTACTGTGGGAACCAGTCGTGTCATCTGGCAGTCACAGGTGAAGGGGTTTGGGGGTCTCCAGATGGCAGTGCTGGACACTGCAGGTTGCTCATTACAAGTCCATCAATGAAGATGGGATTTTCATGAGGCATTGGTAAATTTAGGTGCCTAAATCCCCTTCACTTGGTGTTGTTATTCAAATACATCCACATATATAAAAAAATCCCCCAGATTTTATATTTGAATGTTTCCACTCTATTATTTTTCAGACTTGCTCATTACATGTATTCTGATGACTAAGACTTTAAGATAATCTCTAATCTGTTCTTTTCTAAAATTATTTTTGGGGGGATTTGCTTACAAATTACATGTATGGGGTTTTACTTTCAGAATTCTCACAAAACAATGGATTTCCTAACTTAAGGTATAGATCTTTTTAACTCGTTGGAATAAAATATGTAAAAGTTGCATAGATGCAATTATTTTGGGAGGATACAGATGGGTATTATAATGACTGAGAATTTCTTGCTTATTTTAACCGCTTATAAATCATCTAGGGAATATATCTCTTTAATGTTAAAATGCAAACTATGACATGGAAGAAAGCGAACAAGTAAGCTTTTTAAGTCTTTTGTTACTCAAGTAAAGGATACAAAAATATACAAAAATACAAAGATTACCCCCTAGTAATCTTACACTCATACATGCTTTCTTTGTAGGCCTTCTGCATTGCTGAAAATTTGGAGTAGGCATAAGATAAAGAATTATATATTCATTTGGAATCTTGATTGAGATCAGCATGGTTCCACATGAAGAGTCAAATCATCACCCAGAAGGTTTCTGAATTTCATGTAGTGACCCTCAGCACAGGGTCAGGACTGTTTAGGCTTGCTGAAGATGTAAGTTGATGAGACCACCTCTTACAGCATAACAAAGCTGTGCAAAAAATTGGAGAAGATTCTCCCCCTCTGCTCTGCTCTGCTGAGACCCTGCAGTGCTGTATCCAGCTCTGAGTCCTCCAGTGCAGGAAGGACCTGTTGGAATGAGTCCAGAGGAGGCCGCCGAGATGATCAGAGGGATGGAGCACGTCTGCTGTGAGGAAAGCCTGAGAGAAAGGAAATTGTTCAGCCTTGAAAAGAGAAGACTTCAGGCTGACCTAATTGTGACATTCCAGTACCTATAGTGAACCTACAAGAAAGCTGGAGAGGGACTATACAAGGGCATGTAGAGACATGACAAGGAGAAATGGCTTCAAAGTGAAAGAGAGTAGGTTTAGATTAGATAGTAGGAAGAAATTATTTATTGTGTAGGTGGTGAGGTACTGAAACAGGTTGTCCAGAGAAGCTATGGATGCTCTGGAGGTGTTCAAGGCCAGGTTGGATGGGGTCTCTGAGCAATCTGGTCTAGTGAAAGGTATCCCTTCTTGTGGTAGAGAGATTGAAACTCGATGATCTTTAAGGTCCCTTCCAATCAATATGATTTTATGATTCAATTATTATATTTTCATAGCATATGACTGCAAATTAAAATCTCTGAATTACTTTTATGCCATGCTAGTGAATAGCATTGGGATTGAAGGAAGCCTCACATCTTAGAGCAGCTGAATTTTCTTTTTTCATTTTCCAGACTAGATTTAAAAAATGGCATTGGGCAAAAAGTGTGATGTAAAAATAAATCTGAAGAAACAATTAATTCACTGAAAAGTCTCCATATAACACATTTTAACATTGTAAAGTGGCTACAGCTACCCGTCAAACACCCACCCAGCCCCTTGCTCAATCCTCTTTCCTGAGGGCCAGGATGAAAACAGAATGAAGGCAAGAAGACTCATGGATGAAGATAATAATATTTTAATAGGGAAAGTAAAATGAGTGTGTGCAAGCCAAGAAAAAAGAGGAATAAATTCACTCATTACCTTTGGCAGTTGTCCAGTCCCATACTGTAAAGCAGACCTTTGCACCTGTAATATATACTTGGGAATGCAAATGTCATTATCATGAGCACCCTTTTTTCTCTCTGTTCCAGAGTTTGACACCATGAATTGTAGACTATCCCTTTGGTCCATTGGGATCAACTGTCCCAGCTGTGTTCCCCTACAAACCCTTGCACAGCCAATCTATCACATTTGTAGTCACACAACAGAAGGCAGCTAAATAGTCCAAGGATTTTTATATGAAGGTATCTCCATCATAGAGATACGTTTTTTTTATATGCAGGAGTCTTAGAGTTTTCATAATCTGTTAAGATCCATGACTTGAATAGCTGCAGACTACATGAAAACATGTGTGTTGCATTTAGGGAGTCTTCTGAGGGTTGCTGCTGAGGAAAATATTCCAGTGAGATCTTGAAAATAGCTGATCTCTCTTTAGAAACAGGGCTAAAAGGGACTGCTTAGAGAGTGATGGATTTAAGATTTTTGAGAGATGCTTTACTCCTCCACATTATGACTTTTATTTTCATTAGGCTGAATAATGTGACTTTTGCCCTAAGGAGAAATCCAGATTTCGTATTTTGGAGAACAGGTTGTCAGTTATTTGGATATCTAGTATAATTTTAGAATATTCAGTTTTTTCACACACACAGAATGCACAGAAACCTTGAAAAAAATGGACTCAAATCTAGAGTGTTTCTGGTTGTTTTGCTTCCAGCAAATAGTGATGAATTTTTTTTTTTTTTTTTTTTTTTTTTTTTTTTTTTTTTTTTTTTTTTTTTTTTTTTTTGTCAGTAGCACAGAGACTTAACCATTCAGAATTAGGCAAAATGTGGGATGTTACACAAGTTTCAGGTTTCATCAGTACAGTGTGGGATGGCAGCAGTAAATCCCACTCTAAGTAAGGTATGAGTTTTCATAAATGTTAGCTACTGGTAGCAATTCAAAACCTGACATGCAACTTACGTCTTCATTCCTCAGTCTAGGTTTATGACTTAAAATAGCACACATTTTATTAACAATGTGGATTTATTCACTCCATGGCTGTGATTTTCAGAATATAATTAAGTAAATAGATGTTCAAGGCAGCAAATATATCCTTGCCATTCATACTCCTCCATATTCTCTATGTTCTAAAATAACTAAAGTTTTTATGTTTTCTTTCCTTCTACTTATTAAATCATCTTGCCCTGAGATTTGACCAGTTGGTTAAGAACATGGTGCTAATGCCACCAAGGGTGTGTGTTTGATCTCCATATGGGCCATTAACTTCAGACTTGGATTTGATGATCCTTGTGGATACCTTCCAACTCAGAATATTCTGTGATCTCTCTTTTCTTCTTTTTTTTTTTTTTTTCTCATCAGAATAAAAGAGTATTTAAAGAAAAAAAAACTCTTGTAGGCCTTCTAAGTCAGGTTACTTTGGAGAAGAAGAATTAACCTGATGAAATTCTATGAAGTTCTAATATTTCTTGAAAGTACAAATTCACGCAAAAGGAGCCTTATGAGAGGAGATAGAAAACAGTTAGTGAAAAGAGAAGAATCAGTACAAGCAGCTGCACAGTCTATGCAAAAGCTTTTATAAACCATTGTTGCTGCCTGGAGAGGACTTGGATGAGAAATGGAATTAAGGAATCTGCCTCTCATCTTCCACTCCACCAGTGTCCTCATCTCACCCCTTCAATCATTTTCAGTATTACAAATGTGCCATAAGCCCTTTAAACATTTAATTACTTGATCACTCCAAATCATGTCACCCTCAGTCATTTTTTTTATTCTTGTTGTACAAGAACTGAGAAAAGATGTATCTGTAAAGTGAAATTCAGTGCTGTCAAGGCTTGACTCCAGTCTACGTATCAGTATTTGTAGGGTCTGGTGAATGTGATAGTCCTGGAAAGAGAAAAGGTGTAGTCGTGTTGCTGTCCCAGTGAGATGCTGTTAGAAGAGGCAGTGACGCATTAACCTACCTCTACTGCTTCCAGAACCTGAGCCTTTAATCTTGGGCATATCTTTGCTTTAGGTTGCTCAGCAGTAATTGAACTATTCCTGTTGTTGTTCCATATTGTATAGATACATGTAACAGTGGCCCTGAAAAGACAACTGTCTTACAAGAGGAGATATTTTTACCTAGAAGGTAATTCTCAAATATGTATATATTTCAGGGACATGGTGCTGGTATGCTGTGTAATCAACTGAACCAATACAGTAGCTCTGCATAGCTAGCTCTGCAAACCTAGCGTAAAGTAATGCTTGCCTTGTGCACTTGATAAACATTTTGATTTCCTAAATGCAAACTGCCACAAAATGGTTTCATGATTAGCAAACAGAAAGACTTGCAGTGTTAAGGTGTATCTTTTCCCTCTTGTCCATTTTTTTGCCCCTCTCCTGTTATGGATGTCCTGCAGGAAGAAAAGCCAACCAGAGGGTGGCAACTCTGTTTTACAATAGCTTTCAGAATTCCACAGTTTGCTTGTTGTCTGCTGCTCCATGAGAAAACATCTGGTGGAGCCATCATGTGAACAACAGAATTTGAAAGTGGAAATGGAGTTTTTCAGACTGAGGAAAAGGTTTCTGCATCTGACTTGTGGAAGACTTTTTCCTGTTTTCCTGATTGAAAACAGGCAAGATTTTAATGAGTTTTTTCTGACCCATGACAGGGATGTGAGTTTTTCCCCTTTACACACCCCTCCAATGGCCTTTTAATTACTTTGGGATGCTATCAAACATAGTATTTTTTATATTAATCATATAAATTTTATATTAAAAATTATTTCAAGATCATATGTTAGCATGAAGAATACTATGGGTGCATATGCTAATGTAAAACAGAATTGATGTATATACTAATGTCTGTAATATCAAAGTAAATACATTTAGAGTTTATAGACTACCACTGAATTTTGATTTTAAAAAGTTAAATCAAAAATATGTTTCTAGTGTTATCTTCACTTCCTCTGATCTCTAGTATTTCTCTTTGATATGCATATTAGTCTATTTTATTGTGATATTGCATATTTTGTCATATGGATCCTTGAACTTACGTAGTACATTGTGACTTAAGAAACAGATACACAGTTCCTTCCAGCAAGTCATCACAGTTGTAATAAGGTCTGTAATAAGGGATGTTAATGCAATGAAATTGTTAGTACTAAACAGTAGTAACAAAGAAACTTCTGTGTGAACAGGCTTTTGGGTACATGAAGTGGCAGACATGGAGTATGGGAATGCTGTATTCTAGAAGCTTCATGTGGAAGAATTAGGACCTAGCTTGGATGCGGGATCTGGAAGCAAGCTATCAAACTGACTCCCAAATTACCAGCTTTTCAGATGGAAAAGATGAGTTCTTCTAACTGAAATAGAGAAAGTATTATGGCTGAGCATAACTGGAACACTGAAATTGTATTTGATGTGCCAGACAGAATAAAACCTTCCTTGCATTCTCATTCTAACAGTGGACACTTTCTCCCCATAATTTTAAGTTAGTTCTTCTGCTCTCTCTGGAGCTTCATAGTAAAAAAGTTAATTTATTTCTTTGGCAGCTGAATAAGTAAAACTGGTGTCAAATTATCTGCAGTATGCTGCCTAGTTATTTTTTTCTGCAATACATGCTGCCTTTTTGGTATAGAGTAATAGTAAATTTTTTTGACAGATGATTAATAAGACTACTTATTAATTACATCCTTAATATTTTAGAATTTGTTTTCTGATATGCTGGCCAGTCTTAACCACAATTACAGAGCTGGTATTTTTCTTGAATACTTTTTGTGATACAAAATATAGCAAGGATGCAAAACTGCATGCACCATGAAAATCTGATTAAGTATTTTATTACTAGAATATTTAGTTCTTATACATTAGAAAACAACTGCCTTATAGTCCTAAATTAGCAGCAAAAAATTAGATATTTTTAAAAAAGCTGTGGATTAATTAATTGAGCTCAATAATAATTTATTTAGTCTATCCAATGTTACTCCTATGCAAAATAGTTTGTTTCTTCCCCATTTTTTTTCTGTATTTCAAATGTAATTTTGTTGCTTTTGTTATTCAGTCTGTGCATCCATATTTGAGGTGCATTTAAATCCATCATATTCTATGAAGATACCTGTGATGCCTTATCCTGTGGATAAATCCTTAAAATTGTAAATAAGGTAAAGCAATAGGGGTCAATGTCTTTCATAGGAAGGATAGCTATGGCATAGTTACTGTTAATTCCATGTCTTATGACCTATTCTTGGTGAAACATGGCTTCTGGACAGGCACATATCCATGATTTGAAGGTATGAGGAGAAAGCACATGCATTCACTTTTTGCATTAAATTTTCCTATACCTGCTCCCTTTCAACCTTGGCCTTGTCTTATATATAGCTTATTTTACTTCACCCCTAAGCAGAGAAATATAAAAACTTCTAATTTTTATGCACATGGTACATAACACATCTAGAATCATCTTGGTTAGTAACATCAGCAGCTTTGGTATGGCCAGAATTGTAAGTTTGCAGAATCAGCGCATGAGACCATTTGATTTTCTAAAACTATCATTGTTTTCTTGTTTTGGTTTTTAATACATACACACAAAATAAAATGTAGATGTGCTAAATATTTCCTAATGGTGCATGTTTTAATTTGGATGTATACAAATGTTATTGCCCTGTGGAAATTTTCTGACTCCATAAAGTGACTTGATTTCTGAGATTATCCCAATTTCTTTCTACAGACTTTACTGTTTATAAATTTGCAGCAGGCATGAATAAAAACAGTAGAATATGACCAAGTTTATAATCTAAAGCAAAAATCAGACTAATTTCTGTAAAGCTAATTCTAATTTATAGCACTACAAATCAGATCACAACTTGAACAGATGGTAATAATTATTAATGGTAAATAAATTTAATGAAAATAAAATAGAAGAAGGCTTTGTGGTAACAAATCACCTAAGGAAGTCAAGGAGATTAAATTTATTTCACTGTTTAAAAATCTCTCAGTGTTGAAGTACCTGCTTCCAGATGTATTATGCTGGTTTGTGGAATTTAGATACTTTGTTCTTGATATTAAAATGGAATTGAAAGTTAGAGCTGGACAGAAAGTGATTTTCCCATCCCCAAAGAACTTTTTTTAATATTTCAAAATCTTTTCCCAGACTAAACCAGGATGAAAAATTGGACTGTCAAAAGTGTTTAAGAACTGAAATTAAAAGATAAAGAACAGATTTTGTATAAGAAACAATAAATAGAGTTTGCAAGGGCTTTTCAGCTTAGGAAACTTATCTATAGCTATCTAAGATAGCTGCTGAGAAGGTAGATAGGCAATTATTCATTGATTCAAATGAAAAAATGTTGGGAGCATGAAATGGAAGTTTGCAAGTGGCATAAAATGCATAGTTACACTTGAAATGCTTCATTTTAAGACGCTGTAGAAGTGAAAAATTTGCATATTTTAAAAAAAATTCCATCCTGGAAGAAAATTATCCATGCTTATGAAATGTTTGGTAGTCGTTGAGCAACAAAATCCTGCATTTCAAAATACATTGTGAAAAAGTAAAACTGTTTGTGTGTTTTTATACTCTCTCCAAAGGATATGCAATTCAGTACTTTTCATATGACTTAACACAAACATATGATTTTGCATTTTTATGTTTGTCACATGCAAAATGCACTTAGATGAACATTAATATCAAATTAGATTGTTTCCTTCTGCTAATTTTGAAAAATGTATTTATTAGAAGGTTTATGAAATGTTTTCCTTAGCTTCTAAAAATAAGATTATCTTAATCATGAAAAATGCTGTTTTCTTCTTTGAGAAAATGTTGTAACAGAGCATTTCAGAATTTTAAAAAAAAATGCAAATAGTGATAATGGAAGTTTGTGAGTTTTCCTTTCTGGTAAAACGTATCAATTTGGTTAGGTTGGTATTTCTAAGGAAAAAATACTAACAAGATTATTCTAAACCATTTATTTGTTTAAATAATGGAACAAATATAATGTTCTAGAAATTAATTTGAATTTTAAAATTCCTTTTGTTCTAATGAAAGCATACTGAAACTAATAGTAGACACTGGAAGAGAACCTTGTCTTTTTTTTATTTTAACACATGGCTTATTTTTATTTTAACTTTTTTTATTTTAACACATGGCTGTGTCATGACTCAATGCCTCAATGCTCTTGATTACCTAGATAACAAATCAGAAGACCTATGAACATGTTAGAAATTTCTTCTTTGAATAATGGAATCTACAGGCTTTGAAGTCTGAGACTAAACTTGACCTGAGACTTTAAATTCAACACACACATTCACATTTATGGAACATTGCTCCTGCATATGCATGCATTCTGTATTTGAATAGGTGAAAGAATACCAACTTCTGTATATGTCTATGTTAAGCCTACAGAGGATGGAATCTAGGGTGGGTAACCTGGTAAGAGTACAGAGAGACTGACATTCTATGAAAACACCAAGCTTTGTGTGGTGTGGTCACTAGATTGGAGGGAAGGGATGCCATCCAGAGGCATCCAGAGGATAGGCTTGAGAGGTGGGACCTTGCAAACCTCATGAAGTTCAACAAGGCTGAGTTCATGAGGCTGCACCTGGGTTGGGGCAATCACAAGCAGAAATCCAGGATGGGTGGAGAACGGATTGAGAGCATATCCAGTGAGAAGGACCTGGTGGTGTTGGTGGATGAGAGGCTGGACACAACCTGGAAACGTGCCCTTGCAGCCCAGAAAGCCAATTGTATCCTGGGCTGCATCCAAAGTAGCATGGGCAGTAGGTCAAGGGAGGTGATTCTCCCCCATTACTCTGCTCTCGTGAGATCCCCTTCAGTACTGGCTCCAGCTCTGGGTCCCCCAACATAAGAAGGACATGAACCTGTTGGAATGAGTCCAGAAGAGGGCCGTGAGGATTATCAGAAGGATGGAGCACACTCTGGAAACACTGGACAAATAGGCAAACATGACTGCTGAGTAGGTAAATTGAGGCAATTGTGTAGGAGGAAAAAATTTCCATATGTAATTTTACTGCTGTTACCACTTCTGGAATAGAAGAATTTATCCAAATGATGTCATTATCTTCAAATAGGCATTTTTAGGGTATGATTCACCTCATCTCAAATGTACAAAGCGCACTGTGAATCACACATGAAAAGGAGCCCTCACTGACTAGAACAAGAGCTTAATGTGACTACCACGCAGGGAGCCGTCTGCGTTGTATGTTAAGTGAGAGCAATCCCACCCCCTCTGTCTTGTTTTGGAGTGTGTGGTCCACACTGCTCATCATTGTACAGTGTTCGTGGAAGAATGATTAGAAGGCAAACAAGATGATGTTACTGTGCAGCACTCAAAGCACGCTGGCTGTCTCACTTACCAAAGCACAACACAAGGTGGGGGAAATAACCATTTGAATGTAGCAAGAACAATCAGTGAAACTGTAATCGCTGGAAGTCACAGTTTCAGTATCTGGGTGTTTTTCACTGACATTGCACTACTTGCGATATTTTTAGATCTTTCCACTTCAAACAAAAATTAATTCAAAGATGCTTTGGAAGTCTCCTTCTGATAGGAGATAGTTAAATTGAAGAAAAACTCTTTTTGATATTGTAATTCCTCAAATTTTGAATCCACCTGTAAAACAAATGTAAATGTTACAAAATTATTCAATAGTACCAGAAAATAAGTGAGGAAAATCTTAAAAGAAAGACCTGTTTTCACAAGTCATTATCTATCATCAGTACCTGATACAGTGACTTTCTAGACTCAGCATCAAGCACCACCACCAAGAACAGTGCACATGAGAGATGGTTTGTTCAGATTTGTTCAGATTCTGAGACATGATTATAATATCGAAGTAGCTTTTACTTACATCAGGTGTCATAATATATAGGGATACCACCAGAGAATAAGCAACTGTTGGGAAAAAAAATTGACTTCAGAGACCAGCCTTAAGTCATGAGTTTGTATACTGAAAATACTCTTGCATTATTCAGTGAAGTTGAACATGTTTCTTTAGTAAGATTTTAATGCTGCAAATTAGCAGAATTAATAAAAAATACTTTGAATCACAGTAACTCATAATACTGGCTTAGAGTTTATACTACAGTTTACCAAAATTATTTGAGATGCCCAAAGCATTCCCCATTTCTCTCAAGAGCATTGTGGCTTTCCAACCCCTAGAGTACATTCTCCCCAGTTAGATAGACAGTCGCATAAAATTTGTGAGGATTTGGATATCAATCTCTTTAAAGCTGCCTGGTAGTTTCATGGATAGAATGCAATGTTCAGAAAAAGCAGAGGAATCCCATCTTCTTCAAGGTGCAGAGGATTACAGCTGGGTGGGGATTCATCCAGGGACTACAGCTTAGAGGGCTATGAACTCTCCATTAGAGAGTGCAGAATAACACAAACGTGGTGCAGCGTGAGGAGGGAGCCATCCAAAGACACAGCCCCTTCCTGGCTCCCTCATCATGCCTGTGGCAGTGAAACAAGCAAAATCACAACAAAATCATTTTAGGCAGAAAATGAGCCATAGATTTGGATAGCTTTGATTATTTAGTGTATTAGCAGAGGGCAGAGTTTACATGCAGCATCAATTAGAAAATACTTGGCAATGAAAACAAGGCCAAAGGCCTTTCTGTTTCATGGCCAAATCCTGCTCACTTTCCTCATATGAGTAGCTCTAATGAAGTCAGCTTGAGCTCAGTGATTTCACTCCAAAATCTCTTAAATCACTCCCTTTAATCTCTTGTAAGTTGTAGCTAAAATTTGAAGGTATTTTAAAGGGAAACTTTTAACCTCTGTCCCTAGTTACAATTTTGGCTGCTTCCTTTATCATACTCTTCTCAAATCACCTCTATCCAAAAGTTCTAAAAAATCTCTCCAGATATTTTCTTCTTATTCTTTTTCTTTAAATACTGTAATTCATATTTATTTATCTTAATTCTGTAATAGGTTTCTTAGAAATTAAACATCATAGTCATCAGAGATGTTCTTTGAACTCTCCCACAGTGTTGCAGGATTCAGAAATACTGAAGGCAGTCTCAGATTTTGTGTTAAAAGGTACATTTTTTCCCCTATTCAGTAGGTTGTCCTGTGCAGCAAAGATGGTAGTTTGTCAGAGAACTTCTCCATGGTGAGAGCGATCTGGAGTGGAAAAGATGAGCTGTGTGATGTGCCTTTGGTGCACGGTGTTACTGGGCGAGAGCAAGTGCTCCTTCATTAGCAACTACCTTTACACAAGGTTGTGATGGTTCAGGGCTCATTTGCTCTTTGCTGGCTTTGTGACTGACCAGCTCTCTGAGCATCCTGGGTGTGAATTCCCACAGTGGGGCAGTGACTGTCCCTGCCCCTGGCTGAGGGCAGTTCTCCTGCTGCTGTTCTGCTGCTGATGCTCTGCTGTTGCTGCCTCTCTGTGCAGTCAGAAGAGTGTCACTTATCATCAAATCATAGAATGGTTTGGGTTGGAAAGGACCTTCAAGATCATCTAGTTCCTCTTGCCATGGACAGTGAAATGTCCACTTGACCAGATTGCTCAAAGCCCTGCCCAAACTAGCCTTGAGCACTTCTAGGGATGGGGCATCCACTGCTTCTCTGGGCAACCTGTTCAAATGTCTCACCACTTTCACAGTAAAGAATTTCTTTTTAATGTCTAATCTAAACTTTCCCTCTTTCAGTTTGAAGCCATTCCTCCTTGTCCTACCACTGCAGGCCTTTTAAAATAGTCTCTGTCCTGCTCTCCTGTAGGTTCATTACAGGTATGGGAAGATGCTCTAAGATCTTCCCTAAGCCTTTTCTTCTCTGTAGAAATTTTTCCGTGGATGGCAGGGACGAGGAACTTTGCAGACCTGAGATGTTCTAGAAACACGTGGCTTTATTATTACAAGGGTTGTGGGTGAAAAGGCCCTGCTTCCAGCCACCAGCCTCAGCTGAAGCAAAGCCCAAAAGAGAGAATGGGGGGAGAGAGATATAGAAGAGAGCTAAGGGGTAAAAATGGGGTAGGAGCAGGGGAAAAGCGTGGGGAGAAAACAGGAGCAAGGGAGGTGAGAGAGAGGAGAGGGGATGGGCCAAGAGAAGAGAGGTAAGGGAAGAGGGGTGAGAGGGCCAGAGAAGAGGGTAGGAGAGCCAGGAGAAGAGAGCGATCATCTTGTTACAATACATTATATCTCTTTTTGTGTTGAATATTCTAATTTACAGTGACCAACCAGCGTGAGATACAAAACCTACAAACTTTGCATGCAGCCTATAAGAACTACTACATTACCATGTCATTTTATATTCCAAACTCTATAGACTTCTTTCTTATGTACTTGTTCCCTGATGTCTTTGCCAAGGAGGAAAGGCAACATTCTTGTCTTTTGTTTTCCTGTCTTCAGCTAATCACCATCTTCCTGCCTGCCATGCTCACATCTCGAAACCGGCTTTCATTCCTATTTCACTCAGGTTTTACATCTACGGTATTACTTACCATGCAGTCATATTCATAAGTCCTTCCTGTCCCATCTTTCCTAACACTTCTCCAGGCTAAACAACCCAAATTCTCTCAGCCTCTCATCACAGCAGAGGTGCTTCATCCCTCTAAGCACCTTCATGACCCTCCTCTGCACTTACTGCGAGAGGGCATGTCCTTATCTCTTGTATCATTGCTCACCTTTACCAAGGGAAGAAGAGACCAGAGGTAATAATAATGTTGCTTTGTCTCCTTCAAGTTAACAAAAGTTTGCCAATGACTATGATTGCTCATATTAATCATAAATAGTAATACAAATTTAAATTTAAATTTGCAACTGATTCAAATGACTTTGAATGTATTAATTATCAGGAATTCCTCATCAATGTTTGGTGATCCTGTCTTTTGCCCTGTATTTGAATAAGAGAAAATTAATATCTAACTAGGAGAATTTTTTATTTTTAGAAAGAAAATGTAATTAAGACAAACTATTTCATTGTCACAATAAATGGCCATTTTCTCATAAAGAAGTGAATTACTTGGAAAATGTTTCAGACCTAACACCTTCCTAATACTTGGCTTGACGTGTAACAGTTCTTTGTGCTTCCTGAAGTTCTTCACACAAGATTTTGGATTTAAGGAGAAGTGAGCAATGGGAAAAAATATTTTGTTGAGGTAATGTAGGAGAAAAAGAAATCTGATCAAGTATCTTGTACCATGCATTTGTGTTTTGTGTTTTCTGTTATATACATAGTTTTTGCACACCATCACTTGGGCTTTGGATATTAAATTCTCTGTGGTAAAGAAAGTAATGTGTCACTAGAAAATTAAATATAGGACAGAAAGTTTAAAACATCCCCTTTATTTCCATTGTAAAAATAATTCATTAAGTCTGAAGTATTTTTGAAAAATATTTAAGCTAAAATACTGTTTTTTTTGTTTGGGATCTTTCTTGCTCCAAATAAATTAGAAAAAACACCATAGTTAACCTCTACCAGAATTTCAAGGTTTCTGGCAGTTGGGTTGCTTACTTGAATTATGGGACAAAAAACCAAAAAACAAAAAACAACAACAACAACAAAATCCAGATTGTATAGAATAAGGACCTAAATAATCTGGGTGTCCTGAAATCATTTTTTTGGAGAACTAGAACTTTTTCAGGTTGGGGGTTTTTTTTGTTGTTGTTGTTGCTGTTTGTTTGCTTGTTTTGTTTTGTTTTAATCCTGCTTTCCCTCTGTATCAGAAATAATACAATGCCAAATCCTTGCCATTTTGGACGATCGGGGCTGTTTCCCAGCTTTTCTAGCAGCCTGATCTCTCATCACAGTCAGTAACTGAGACCACATTAATCTCAAAAGTACATGTCTGGCTCTAAAGACTCTCTGTCAAGTGTCTCCCCCAAAAACCTCCCATGGCTTCCCAGCTCCCTAAAATTTGGATCTTGGCACTGCTGTTTCTGAAGCCTATCTATCAGCTGGATATTGACCCAAAAGAGTAGTCTCTAACACAATCCTCTACCCAGAGACAGGAAACAGAGCAGTTCATACACCACGGTAATTTTTCTTCTCCTAAGCATCCCATGTAGTGGCAGGTGTTGTCTATTTTATTTTATATGCAGAAGAGCACCAGGGAGTTACAGTTTGACTTGCAATGCTATCAAAATGTCAGAAATCTTTGCACATCTAGAACAAAGAACTAAGTCTCATCTGTTTTGTTTTATCAGCTCCTTCTAACATATTACCATCTGATAAAAATATTTTGTTAAGTGTTGTACATGTAGATACCATGGTCTGTACATGTTTAGTTATTTCTTTTTTTATCTCATAGTTGATAGGTAGTCTTAAACATATTTCTTAAACATGTTATTTTTATAGTTTTTGAAATTTAAATGCTGTGAAATCTGTCTGTTGTTCTGGCAGTCTTTAAACTTTTAAAAGTTATCAGTTGTTACATACTGGCTTAAAACAACTTGAGGCTTTTTTATCACATTAATAAAAGCATTTCCAACCTGACAACAAAGCAATTATTTGGACAAAACTCCATTTTGTTGCACATATCTGTTATGCCTCCCAAAAATTTATTTAGGCATTTGTTCCTCCTCATTTGCTTAAAATGGCTTCTCTTCAAGGAGACCAAGAAGAAAGTTACATACCAAAATAATTTAAGTCTGAATGTTCTTTGTTTATGTTACTTCCACTCTGGAGTCCAATCTCTAGCCAAGTCAAGACTAGACTGCTTCATGCTGCTGAATTTAGTGCATCCTGATTATTCCAGTCTGAGTAATTAGCTGCAGTAATCATCAGCCCTTACAGATCCATTAAAACGGTATAAATCTGGAATAAATCTCTATCAATTTACAAAGTCTGGGCCTGAAGTTATATCACTGAGATTAAAATAAAGTTCATAATTTTATGCATTTTTCATGTTTACTTTGTTTACCATCTCATCAGTATTGATGCTGATGTAAAAAATCCAATGTGCCCTGATATATATTTCTGATACAGATTTTCACTCTATATATGCATGTGGTTATTTCCTTGGTTTTTGAAAGAGTGACATTGTTAGATTTTGTATGAATTTTCTTTTTTCTTCCGCAGTACGTGTTATTTTGGACACTTATATTTTAAAGTTGAAAATCTTTACAAAAGAGAATCAAGCACATTCTATTAAAAGCAAAAATATTCAAGAAAATAGAAGGGAGAAAGGTGCCACGGAAAAAATTTCTTTTTGGTTTTGAATTATTTTGTTTCAGGACTGTCTTCATAGAAAAGACTAAATATTCTAAAGTCTCCTCATGTCTCTTCATTGACCCTAATTGTGTGTGAATGAGCCCAGGGACACTGGGAATAACAATTCCAGTTAGGGGAGAGGGAACAGAAAAAGGAAATACTGTTTCACAGGTGTTGACAAAATCTGAGCCTGAGGCTATCTCATATACATTCTCAAACAGAAAGGGAATCCCACAGCAAATCACTCAGATTCTCACAGTACTAAAGCACATAGAACTAGAAACAGGGAATATCTGGGGAAGAATCCAATTTTCAGCTTAAAATATTGGTTTGAATCAGCTGTAATGGTTGGTTTGAATCATTCATTTAATTTTTACCAGCATGGGGATTCTGTTGCAGAAACATCATTGTTCCTTTTTATTCACATGGATTAAAGCACAGCCTTATTTCCGCTCCTCCAGGTACCTGTTAAACTGTTTGTTTGTGCTCCGTGCGCCTGGGTGGCGCTGTGTGTGTGATGCAGATGGCAGTCAGCCCGTCTCCTGCTGCATGTCAGCACCTGCAGTGCCATCCTGCTGCTGTAGGGTTGTTAGACCACCTCCAAATGCTTCCTCACAGGGAGGAGAGGTTGCCACACCGGTTGTGCATCCAGGGCGAGCAGCAGCTGATCGTGACCCCGAGGAGTAAAGGTGTGGGAATGTGAAGGATACTCTTCCTCAGACACCAGTTGAACATGTACTTCCAGAGTGGCAGCTGCAGCCAGAGCTTGGCTATGGATTGGTTGTGCACAGCCAAATAAACAGTGAACAGGTGCAAGGTCTGGTTTCATCTCTGCTCCCTTTCCTCTTACTTCTGTGGGTGGGCAGAAAGGAAATAGAGGAGAAGGAGGAAAAAGCCACATGTATCTCCTGCAGTTTTCCCAACAGCAGTAGGCAGCTCATGAGCCCTGCACTGCCCCAGGTGCTGCTCTAGATGCTCTAAAAATACATTTTCCTCAGTAACCCCAAGATGCATGCTACTGGCTTGGGAAGAGTGGCTGGACAGCTACCTGACTAGGGAAAGGAATCATCTCCCTGTATTCAGCCCTGGTAAGTGTGCACCTTGAATGGGGTGTTCAGTTTTGGGCTGCTCACTACTACTTTATCTTATTAGCTGATGAAGGGTCTGGGGCACAAATCTAATGATAAGAAGCTGAGTTTAGCCTGGAGACCTTATTGGACTCTACAACTACTTGAAAGGAGGCTGGACTCAGGTGGGTGTTGGTCTCCTCTCAGGTAGCAAGCAATAGGACAAAAGGAAATTAGGAAAAACTTCTTCACTGACATGGTTTTCAAGAATTGGAATAGGCTGCCCAGGGAAGGATTTCTCTGGCAGTTGTGTAGAGGTGGTACTTAGGGACACAGTTTAGTGGTGGATTTGGTAGCGTCAGATTTACAATGGGACTCAATTATCTAAAAGGTCTTTTCTAACCTAAGCAATTCTATGATTCCGTGATCCCATCACAGTATCCTCACAGCATGGAAACAGTGGACCCATACTGAAGGACATCATCCTGTCAGAGGGTCACTGGGCTCTTCCCTGGCTAAGATCAGCTTTTGGCTTTCACAGCTGAGGCTTGGTTGCACTTTTATGTTTACTACTTCTCTCACTGACTTCTTCCAATGCTAACAAAGGCCAGTGCCAGGGTGGTAGCAGATAATCAGGGCTCAGACCTGAGCATCAATTCAACAGTTTAAATAAATGAAGAACAGCTGTTTCAGGTTCAGCTGGGCAACACAATTAATATTACTATTTCTCTTCCTAGATTTTGATTAAAGAAGGAATTTTTTTCTACTCCTGACTTTTGTAGTTTTAGATTCAGAGCTTTTGTATTCTCTTCTGCTCTACATGTTTTAAGTTTGAAACAAAAACTGATCACTTCATTGTGATTTTCTGATTCTTTGGCTCTCAGTGAGATCTTTACCTTTCTTAAATCAGACTAAACTGGAAACAGCTTTTTTTTTTAGTGACTCAATTTTGCTCTATCCTTTTCCAATGTTCCAAGTGTGGCTTTTTGGTTTGGGTATGTCATAAAATGTATATGTAAAACATGGAAACAATATCTCCTTTTAAAACAATACAGTGTATTGCAGTTAATTAAATCAATGTCAGCTTTCCAACTGCATGATCTGAGCTGACCTGTATCAAATGAATTACAACAGCAGCCATTTTGATGGACTCTGGCATGCTGTCATTGATTTATTTCCCCATGGTCTTTCTAAACCTTTAGGGAGGTTTATGGGAGGTATTTCAGAAAAATCAGTGAACCCATCAATATGAGACAGAGCAAGTATAGTATAAATAGTGCTTATGTTAGGAATACCAGCTGATTTATTTAATAAATCAAAGAAACAATCTCACTCAGTTGCCTCCAGCATTTATCCTTCAGACATCATATATCCTTCTCTCATCTAATTTAATTTTTCATCTTGTTTCTATTTGACAGAAATAAGAAATTTATAACTGAATACCTAGCTGGGGAAAGCTGAAATTCAAATGTATAGCACAAACATGATCCTCTCCATGGAAAACAGATAAAGGGTTGGCAATATCTAACATTTGGGTAATGGTATTCTTGGCAGCTAGAAGGTTTTACAGAATTAGAGGACATTCTACCAACCTTTCCATCCCTGATGCACTGGGTCAGTGTCAAATTCTGATAGTCTTAATCCACTCTGGTCTGCCACACTGTTCCTTACGTGCAGACAAGATAGGTACACTTGAAAACCAAAGTAGTAATTTCTGACGTTACCCTCAGGGACACATGGTCCATGAAATCATGGGGGAGAGGTTCTCTGCCTTCAGGCTTTCTCCAACTTATGCATAACCTGGTGTTCTCCTTCTGGAGATTTTCCATGTCCATATATCACTCACATAAGAAACAGTTTCTAGTCTCTGTAATTCCATCACAGAAAGTTTTTAATGTTCCTAAATGTTTGTGTAAGAAACCTCTGAGCACATTACCAAGCCTGAGAAACTACAAAAGCAAAATGGGTGCCAGAGGAAAAGAGGATTCTGGAAAGCATTGTGGGTTTTAAAATGACATGATCTTAATAGCTCTGAAGTCTGCATGTTTTCATTTCTTTAACTGGAAGGTGATCCCTGTTAGTGAGACCAACTCCACATTTTCAGATTGTTTGTCTCTAAGCTAAGAGAGATGGTGGTGTGTTATTGTTATGGCTATTTCTGCCCATGTATTGAAATAGTAGACAGAAATACATAGAAATGGTATTTTCAAGTTTCAAATAAATGATCAAGGAACTTTCTTCTCTTAACATGCTTACTTGGATGAGCCATTTGAACTGTTCCTTGCAAGTGAGCTGTAGTGTCAAGCAACCATGAACTTTTCTGAGAGTGGTGGGAATTTAAGGAAATCACTCAGCTATTTGGTCTTTGGAAATTCATAGTGCATTCTCTGCACTGTGATAGTGTTATAATTTAATTTGATATTATTTAATACCTTAGAGAGAAAGCAAAAAAAGCTTAATTCAAAATTAAGTATTCTGTCCACCAAGCAGGAGATAGCTGGATTAATATTATCTACCATTACCCTGTTTCTGGGAGATACCTTCTCTCCAGCTACAAAGATCCTGGGTTTCCAAGAAGATTAGAATTTTTTTTTAATCTGGATAGGACAGAAATATTAAGCTATGTAGTGAATCTTCAGCTCAACATCAACAATATCCAGGAAGTTTGAACTAGCTTTCTGGGCATTACATATTGAGACTGCAAGAAAACCTTTGACAATTTCAGACCCAAAATTTGCCTTATTTTTTTTTTTTATTAAATCAGCAAATATAATCTGCAGTTATATTATCTGAGTCAGGTTCTAAAATCCAAATTATTATGAAAAAGCCCCCTTTAAAATGAATGAAAATGATAACTGAATGCTTGTTCAAGATGCTATGGACATTTGGGTGACATTTAAAACCAGCAAGCATATTATCACTTGGAGCATTTTATTCCAATAATAAAATGAATTATATCAGAGTAGCATTTCAGGCTGGCATGACACTAATGGTTAGCTGTTTCACAAAGTTCAGAGTTGCATCATACAGTACAAAGTGAGTAAGAGCTGCAGAGCATTGTATTGTCAAGCAGTTGAGACACCCTCACCACTCTTCAGGCAAATCTGTTCAAGATTTCCTCAGCCATCCTACAGTGTCTGAAAGCCCCACTGAACATCTTCCACCTCCCTATGGAATTGCGAACTTACACCCAGCACTGCACTGGCTACAGTGGGAGGAACTTGCACCATGGACATGATCCTAGAAAAAGCAGTCAAAAGGACAATTGCCTATGTCCCATAACATAGGCAACACAGAAATGTTGCAGATACAGCAACAAATGGCACACTAAAGGCATGGCAAAACTGGCAAAAAAAATTTGCTAAACCTTTGGTTAAACTGTCGCTATCTAGCATGAAAAGGTTAAACTCTGACACTGATATGCTCGTCTCATACATTAAGGAGGCAGAGAAAGAACATTACTCTGAAATCTCACAGCTGTGTTTATTTAGATTTATTTATATGAACTTTATTTAGAAGTGCATTTCTTTAGTTCAGTTTAAATGAGCTTACTTAATAAGCTTTTTGCCTTCATCAGACATCTCACCGGAAGACTGTGCTCATGGGATACCATACACCAAACAACTTCTTATTGCTCAAAAGCCTTTCAGCTGCTAGCAGGGTGGCTCTGCCCAGTGACACACAAAAAATGCATTGCCATTTTCAGGGTTCAAGGTCATAAAAGCAGTCTCCATACCCACATGTACACTGTTTAGAAGATGTGGTTTAGATTGCTGTAACTTGCCTGCAGCAGGACTCACTGCCAATGCTGCATTCACTTCCTTCCCAGCACATGCTTCATAGTCTGTTACCACCCACGGCTCTTGGACAGTTCTGGCCTCTTTGTAGTGAGAAAATACAGTCATTGAATACCTCTGAGTGTTTGCTTACCTAAGCAAACCCTTTTCCTGTGAGTGGCCCTAGTAATCTGTGCACTGAGGAAAACAGCTCACTCATTCTACCACCTCCTACCATTTTGTGATTTCCTCTGGTTTCCTCCAAGCACTTCTGTTTTCTCATACTGTACACTCAACATAGATTAATCCTCTTTACCACCATTCAAATGTCTCCTATCTCTCATGCTGTCATGAGCAGTACCTCCAGAGGGAAATTCCTGTTAAATATCCTTCTGATTCTGAGTAAGTAGCTGGGAGTGATAATGTTCCACAGGAAACTATGGGGAAAATATCAGATCTGGGACCTGAATTCCTGATCTGAGTAGATCTTCTAAGTTATCCAGGTGGTTCAAAGTGATTTATTTTCCTTTCTGCTTTCCTGAGTTTCTGCAGGGTACCAGAATACAAATCCCACTATTAGTTAGTGTCCCAGGGGTACCATATAATCTTTCATCAAGAAATGATAGCTGGTGTATGACTTCTGTGAATTGAACTGGAGGCTTTATAGTGCTTCTTGTAGTTTGTACTGCTTGGATAACTGTGCTGAGAAAAGATTCTTTGGCGCAGGAATATTAAAAGTGTGCTTAATTCATTTACGACTTAGAACTGTGTAAAAAAATTAATTATTGATAACTCTTGACATTTTAAACTAGAATATCATTCTATGTATGGGGACTGTGTCTTTTTCATCAGGACTATCCACAAAGATTAAAAGATGAGCTTTTAAACTTTAATTGCTGTTGTTTCTGCTGCCAATGAAGCAAAATCCCAAGAAGAGCATAAGTTAGAATAATTTGAAAGAGAGTAATTTGAATCTTTAGCAAAAAGATTCTATCAGAACAGGGGGACAAGTCCATTTTTTATGTTAAATTGTTCAGTACATTGTAACATTGGTATGCAAAAAAAAGAGTTATGATGAGTCATAGGAATGATTCATTCAGTCCCAGTTCTGGCTACAAGAAAATGTAGATAGCATGTATTTTAGTGTCAGCGGTAGTTTGGATAACAGGAAACTTGATTTAAAAAAGAGTGATATAGAAAAAAGAGGAGAAGACAGCTGCAATGCCAATATATTATGTCATTTTTAGTTGAGTTTTCTAAGAAAGTGATGTATGTAGTCACATATCCTGTACCTCTCAGCCTCCTTCTGATCCCTCTTGCTCAGTAAATAGTGGTAAATAATAACTCGTTCATGTCTTTTTTACTGGAAATACAGTAATATTTTTCATCTGTCAAACGAAAATCCTTACATTGAAAAAGTATATCCTTACTTGAAAAAGAGATAAAATATGAAGAATAATGGTAGAAACACAGGAGTAGGAGAAAACAGGGCAAGATATGCCCTTTGCAATTGCATGCAAGCACATCTAATTACAACAAAAGAAACCACCCTAACATCTCCCAAGCAGAGAAGTTCCTATACCCCTTATTCTATTTTCATTTTAAAAGAATAGGGGAGAAACTCCGAAACTTTTGTGATGAGCTTTTTGAAGCAGAGTATAACACACCTCTTAAGTCTCCTACAAATTTGGCCTTAAACATGAGAAAGGAGAAATCAGTTGAATTAAATTAAGGACCTGGATTTCTACAGTTTTGAGGAGGTGGGTATAAATCAGACATATTAATTTATAGGAGACAGAAAAATCATTGCTGTCTGCTACAGACCTCAGTTCATATTTCATATTAAAAATACTGGAAATTTCTTCCTAGCATATGCTAGGGCTGCCAGAAGATTATGAGGTCTCTGACAAGGTCTTCAGCTGAGGTTAAGCTGACTGAAAGGCAAGTGGAGAGCTACTGGCTATGAAATGAGACATTGCTGGCCAGGACAGATAACTGGGAGGCTGGCCAAAGGTACAGAGTGCTGTGACTTTTCCTGCATTTCCCATCTATAGGAAGAATTTATGTGAAAATTACCACATTTGACAGAAAAAAAAATTGAAGAGGAGTGTCAAATTACTTTTCAGGGCCAGTCTCTTGCAAAGCCAGCAGTACCTGGGACGTAATATCACTTATGCTACATGAAGCATTCAACCTGGGGTATTCTATGATTCCATGATCCTCAAATACAGGAAATACTCTTCAAACGTAAGAAAATATTCTTTTTCCCGTGAGAGAGGTTACACAATGGAACAAGTTGTCCCAATAGGTTGTGTAGTTTTTGTCCTTGAAATTCAAAACCCATCAGAATGCAGTCCTGTGCAGCCTGGCCTGGCTGACCCCACTCTTAGGCTGTTGGACCAGGTCATCTCCAGAGGTGCCACACAACCTCAGTGGTTCTGCAGAAGGGTTCTGAGCTGGTTTGACACTTGTGTACCTGACCAGTTCACCTGCATGCTTAATCTTTACAAATGTCAGCTCACTTGGCTCACACCTGGATGATGTATAATTTTCGTGTAGCCTGAACATACATGAGAATATGTTTTTGCTCATTAAAACTGCCACAAATACAGTTTGAAAAATCCAGCACTGTCAACTGGATGGAGCAATTTTTGCCAAGGGGACTGGAATGTTTATTTTCTCACAAATATTCCAACATCAGATATAGCTTTGCCGTATTTCTGATTTTTTCCCTTTCCGTGTGACATATAAGGTGCAAATAGATTTGTGACACTTTTGTTTAAGCCCTTGGGAGGCCTCAGAAAAGATCTGCAGTCATTGTAACAGCATGGAATCAGTTTCACCAGTAGCTTTCAGCTGACAAACAGCACCCGCAAGTTTTCTTCTCTTATTTCATATGGTATTTAATGTTCTCAGAGTTTTTGTCTTCATTGGATGTATTTGCTTCACTGATGTCTGAACAGAGGAAGGGATTATTACCTTGTCACATTTTTATACTTTCAGGCTCACTTTGGAATAGTTTTCAGTATGAGCTACTATAACCTGTGAGTTAGGTTAGAGGTGGGCTAGGAAAAGGCTGGAGCCTACACTGATGTGTATAAGAGTGATGCAGATGACATTGGGGTCACCCAGAACTACCTGTGGTGGCACTGGGTTTTTTTCTTTCTAGGCAACTGAGCAAAATCTAGGATAAAATGTCTTCTGTCCAGTTTTCTTTTTGGTGATATTTGGTTGGAAGCTGATGGCCTCAGGGTATAGAGTTTTGGATTGTTAGAGGTTTCCAAGTGAATCTGGGAATGTGTAAGATACTAGGTCCTAATTCTTGAACAGTTCCTGGGATTTGAATTCTTTTTAGCCCACGGTTGGCCTGATCATGTTTTTAAAGAAAGCTAAGTTGGTCATTGTAAAGCAATGCAGAACTAAGTTCAGTGATGAATTAAATGTTTGAGGAGCATCAGAACAGTTTGTTTCAGCTGGGGCATGTTGAAGTGCCTGATTTGTCTTAACATATTCGTTTGTTAAAGTATAAGGATGGCAGTGGCAAATGAATTAGTTGCAGCACAGCCTCTGCAATTTTAGAAAATTAGTCTTTCTTGCAATGTTTAGAGTGACAATAATTTGTCTGGATAGATAATTCTCTATCTTCCCACACAAAATCAATTCTGCATTAAATGGAGATAAATAAAATATCTTTAACTTTTAGTGGGAATTTTGGGAAAGTATGCTGAAGATAAAGTTATTGTGTTATTCTCCTCTTTAGACTAGGATAGCACCAGTATTTTGAATTCTGTGAGTTAAAATGTGTCCCTGGAGCCAGCTGGGTGTTCACTGTGAGAAGAAAGTTGGATTATGATGATCACATTTTGAAATAAAGAGATAAAACATGGCCACAGTGGGAAGTTATATCAAGACTGGGTCCATTTCATGGCAGCAGCTTTTATTAACAGAATCACTATGATTTCAGCATCTTCAAGTGAACTAAAAAGGGCTGGGAACTCAGAGGAAGCTATAACCGCAATCTGCAATTGCCTGGTCTTACACCAGTCTCCTCTTTCATAATGGTGAATCTTTTGATATCAGCTCCCTCTCAAGCTATTTTGCTCCCTTCAACTCTAACTTTATGACTTGGCAATTATCTTTTTTTTTTCTGATATTTTTGTTAATGTTTGAGCAATTATACCTATTTTTAAGTTGAAGATGAAGGCAACTGATGTAACAATCTCCACCAATTTTTAATGTAGCTCTTACAAGATTCTGCTGAAGGTAAGAACTGAATCTGCTGACTCATATAAATACAGCACGGTCTATTACTGTAGGTGCCAAGTAGCACAAATGGCACAACTCACCACTGTGGTTTTAATCTGATAAAAATGCTCTGTAAGAGACAGCCACAGCCAAACAGACAAATCCCTCACAGAGAACAATCAGGAAACCTCAGAGGGGCTTGGCATGCCTAGCCCTAAATATCAGAGGTTTACAGTTTTTACACTGAATTTCTTGTTCTCTCCAATATGTCCTGCAAATCCAATGACTGCCCAGGGTGGTCACTGTCCCTGCAGGTGTTCAAGAAACAGCAGGATGTGGCACTTAGGGACATGGTCTAATTTATAAGGTGATGATCGGACAAAGACTGGACTTAATGATATTGGAGGCCTTTTCCAATCTAAATTATTATGTGATTTTGTGATTTTTATGAGTTTAAGAAGCAACTTACCTGAAATTCTATGAACATCTATAAAAGTAAGCCATTTTTAACTGCTGTAGATGATGAAGTTCCACTGCAGCAATAAGGCTAACGATTGAGCAAGCGACATTTGACATCTAAACACTCTATATACTTAGACAATGCCACATCAAATATGGCTCTGGTGTGGCACTTCACCAGAAGCTAAATTAAGTAAGTTTACAGAACTGATTAACTGTCCCTCTGTTGTTTGCTATCCCCTACTATGTCAAGAATGTGCCTGTGACACTGAGACAATTCTATCAGAAAGGTGCTTCCAAAAAGACAAAGCCTACCATCAGTGACTTAAACAAAAACAGTGGAAAAGAGATATAAACTTCTTTATTAAGTCTGAGAATCCTATTTTTAAACTGTATAATCTTCCTCATGTGGCATAAACTTGGATGTATTCCTCAGGCACAGTGACAGATGTATCTGTCCAGATTGCTCAGAAAGCAGTTACTGTCCTTTTTGGCCAATGCTGCAGCTTTTCTTAATGCCAAATAACAGAGTATTTATTGAAAAACTGCTGATATTGAGGATCTAAGCAGCTTTACAAGCAGGACAAGATGAAGATGGTGTTTGTGATTTATGAGCTGAAACCAACATATGAACCAACATAACAAAGAACGCAGCATGTAACTATCGTAAGACAAGTACTGCATTCATTTGCCATTACCAGACAATGACCTGTGTAGTTGACACCACTGTTTCAGTTACTAAGATTTACAAGTTTTAATAGAGTTCACACATAGTATGTGTCAGATAGAAAGCCTGGCAAAATGGTAATTGTGTGTTATTGTTGGCTGGAATTCTGTCCTGTGTGTAAGGCACAGGACTGGGACTGAGGCATTGTATTAACTTTCATTCTCTTATGTTCATCAAAATAGTTAAAGGCAGATTATTTACTCTCCTTGGGCTTGTTTCCTCTTTTGTGACATAAGAAAAATTATGCAAATACTATCAGGAGTGACAGGAGGTTAAACTAACATTGCTGAACAAGATTGAATTGCAGTATGTAAATACAAAATATTACTATCATTCCACAAACAGAAAATCTTCTGGGTTATGAAATATTTTTGCATTTTCTTCTCTCTTACAACCTGCCAACTTCATGACATTGTGAGAATTCTAAGGCAAACTATATTCCTTTACTCTCCAGTGACAAGGAGCTCAACGGGCATGGGCTGGAATTGATTGGATCATCGTTTTATGATCTTTTAAGAACTTTTATGGAAAAAGCTATTTTTAGGACTCCAAAGAATTTTAGAAAAAAAAAATCCCAGCTCTGTAGACATAGTCTACTGATATAAAGAAAATTACTAGTCTTATTAAAAAAATTATATATTTTAACATAGTGATTGATTCATATGTAACCCCCTTGCTCAGAAATTCTCTAGAGCTGTGAGACGCATCAAGGAAAAAAATCACTCTATACTTAATGCTCATTCCTTGAACATTTCTCATGTTGATCTGTATTAAAAAGTAGGCTTGTGGAAGCTAAAAGACATCCTTAATTCTGGAAAGGGAAGCACTAAAATCATATGAAAAATTACTTTGGGAGTTAACCCATAAAAACAGATTATCTGTTTAAAGCAAAGGATCTGGAATAGTCTCTAGAGATGTTCAGGTAGGTGGCATGCTCTCAGCACCTAAGTACATGGAACATGACTGCTTAACTTGTGGCGCTATCCTGTACCAGAAACAAGTATTGGATCAGCTGGATCCACAGTCTGACCCGATGCAGAAATTACTATATTCTTATGGGCCTGAAGGTAAACTTGATTTTATTGCTGATATTAATCTGTCCCAAACAGACACTTGACCTTTACAAAAGAAAGAGAATTCTTGTATTTATCTCTTCAGGAATGTGTAATTAAACTCTAAGATACCACGTGCTATTAGAATATTTTCTCCTGATTCAAGAAGAAACTAAACATTTGACCTGTGGTTAATTAACGACTTGTGGGGGTCGCCTGTGTCAATGCAAGTCACATGGAGTGAAGCCCCAGCGACAAAAGACGGAAAGAAGAACTTACCCAAACGTGTCTGGAGGCACGAGACAGACCAACTACCACTTACCTTGTTGTTTGGGAATTTTAGCAGCCACAGTCCTTGTCTTTGTCCTGGAGAAAGCTGGCGTGGATGTCAGCTGTTCCCTGTGTGAGCCTGCCCCAGTCAGCCACCCTTGGCACAGTACCCTGGGCGTTCCCAGCTTCCCCACGGGACAGTCTGTGCCTGGGGTGTTCCGCCCAGGGTGAATCTATTAGAAATTTGACCACCAGGTGGCATGAAAACTATGTAAAATATCACAGAGGTGCTGCAGATATGATACAATTACCTTCTTTTAAGAATATTAAAATACTTTGTGATCCTACCTGTTAAATTTGAATATTCTTGTTTTAAAAGTAGCTAATTGCTTTTAAAATTCTTTAATTTGTAATGTATTCCATAAGGAAGAGCCCATATGGGACACAAATTACTTAGCTTTTTAAATCACATTTTATCATATTCTTCTTAAATTTTTTTCATGTCAAAACCAAATAACTTCACTGATAGAAAGGAAGAACTCATATTTATTCACATAGAAACACAAGCAACGATTCTTAAGAAGTAAGTTTAAAATCAACAATTATCCATTGTTGGAAACACATTTTATGAAACTATCCCTAAGCTATAATATAACTTCCAATGTAACAATAGAAATCTGTTCTATTGTAATGAAATCAGTTCCTATGTTCTTGCTACAGGAAAAGAAAATGACTTTTTGGCACAATAGAAAGGCAAAGTAAGTGTTCAGATGTGTAATTGGCAAATAAATAGAGGGCCTGAGGTGGCAGACAAATTCTGCAATGAAGGTAAAGATTTTCCTACAGTGAGATTCTTGACAGAATTCCTTATAGGTTTTTGGGATCTTTCCCACCTTGCTTCTGTGGGTGGGATATATGTATTGCCTAAAAATTCCCACAATGACACACATATAATAGTACATACTCCACTATATTTTTAAAATTTTTTTCCTTAACTTTTGGTCTTTTTCCTTCTGCCTTTATTTTTTTTTCCACTTCTTGATCCTCTCCTCTGCACTGCTGGAAGTTCCCCTAACTCCAATTTCATAATTTTGACTATAGTTTTAAATTATGCCACTGAGAGATCAGAACTTTTCTTTTTAATCAGCTTTTGTACCTTGACTTCCTTTCATGACTCACTTTCTCTTCTCTGCTTTCAACCTTCCATTCTTTTGATGATTTTGTCTTGATGCTCTGGCTATTCCTGCAGTATCTTATTTTGAGCCCTCTATATTCTCAACCTTATTAATTTCCTTGAATTTCTGTTGTTCTTTTCTCTTTTGTTTTCCAATATTAATTCTCTATTTATTTTAGACTCTTCTGTCATTTCTGCTACAAGTTGTTTAATCTATTCAACCTGTCTCTCAACTTCATATTTCTGTATAACCAACAACTGATTTTAACACCTAGAATTCCTTCTTCCCCCTTTCTTCTTTGTCACCATTAAGAATTTGTAACAGATTAGTTTAATCCATCCATCATTCATGTCCAATACACTGCTGGATTAATGTAGAAAATGTAGTATGAAAATTGCTTACAGCTTTGTAAGTGGAATGAACTGTTTTGAGGATGGCACCTTCAGTCTAGACCAATAGCTGAGAAAAATATGATATATGGCTAAAGGTTTACGATAGAAGCTCTTCCTGAGGTGAAGTTAATCCAAATAAAGATAAAAAGACATCCTGGGTAATATATATTGTCTATTTTCACTTTCAGGAAAATCCATTTGCAGACTTTTCTGTCTGCAAGAACCAAAATATTTTTTCTGAAGGCATGGAGGTCTCAGAGAGTGCATGGTTCCTGCAAGACTCAAGAAGATTTAATGGTATCTCGTGAAGTGGAAGCTTGTGAAGTGCCAAAGCTGCCCCACAGCAGTGACCATATCTCTATTTTCCTTACTTCCAATGGATCATAGCATGGGGCATGCAGGAAACACAGTTCTTGCTGGTGCTCTGTAATAAAGTTCAGGTGGAGATCCTTGGACTCAATTCACAAATTCAACATTAGGTATGTTAAATAAACCTTCCCTTCTGATGTGTTTCTCCTAAACATTGTTGCTCTACTCAGGTATTGGAGTTCTGTACTGATGGGAAAATTGCAGGTAGACAGAAAATTGAAATGAGCTGTAGCCTCTAAGAAGAGATGGTAAACGAAAGGAGCTGGCTAGAACTGCTCAAAAGGTAGGATTGTAATAAGTCCCAGTATGGGTGTACAGTGCACTCTGCGGCACCGATTAGTTTCCACTGACAAGAATAACACTTTAGCAGCCCTAAGAGATACAGCACCACTGTTTTATATGCCTCTCAGACAAAACCAGTAGGAGCTATTTTTTTCCCATCTGCTAACAAGACTATATTAATTTGTTCTACAGAGTGCCTTCTCTTTCCATGACCTATCTGATGCCAGTGGTCAGTGTTGGCCTTTTCACTTTCCCCTGAGTTCTGTGGGCAAAGCCAGATCATTTGCTGTTAGCATTGCAAAGCACGGCATATGCCTAAGACATTGTAGAAATAATAATGTTGATTCATCAAGTGTCTGGAAACACACTCAGAGATGATTCTTCTTTTTATTTGCTTATTCTTTTTATTTTATTAGATCTTTGGGATCAATAAAAACAAATGCTTAGTCAGAGCTAAGCACACAAAAAATGACTATAATTTCTTTCATATTCTAGGTGATTGAAAACCTCAGTGGGGAACTTGGGCACACTAAAGGGACTAGCAACAGCTAAAATAGATTTTGTAAGACCTCAATGCGATATGAAGTCACATTTACATTACTCATGGATAACATTTTTCTCATGCCTATATAGGTCACACACAGCATAAACAAGGGTGTATGAAAGTATTGTATCTGATAATCAGTCCTTCTGGTTTCATGTCTCCAGCACTAAAAATTAAAATAAATGGGAATTAAAAGTTGTACAGTGTTGCAGGTAGTTTGCCAGATCGTATTACTATGATGCTAAGGACAGTTCTCCTCAGCTGACAGCAACTGTAGCATTACAAATGAGTTCATGCTGGAAACTTTAAGTCTGGTGTTGTGAGAAGCAGGAATCCTTCGTTAGCTCTGTGTGAGCCAGGACTGACACTGGAAGATGTGAAAGTGTGTCAGGGCTCTGTTCTCTCCACAGGCATTAACTCAAAGACAGGTTTAATATCCTCAGAGCAGACCTGCACTGATGCACATGCATCACTTAGAAAGTCTGAATTGCTACACAGTGAGTAGGTAAGGGGATGGAACTGCTTGCTGCTGGCTCAGGTACCTTCAGTCCTCGGGCAGTCAAAGACTCTGAAGACTTGTCCTTCATATCTGCTTTTGCCATGTTTTATGCTATGGGGAAATCTTTTATCCTACTCTAACCCCAAAGATTTTATTAGACAGCCTGGCCTGTTACTATTCCTGTTTTACACATTTTAAATACCTATTGTTTTCATTAAAAAGCAGTTACAAGCAGTTTAATAGTAGTTTGGTCTGTTATGTTTTCTCCTCGGAGACAGGTCCTCTCTTCAGTTTTTTGTGTCAGTTCTTTTGTCTGCCTGTGTGATACATCTGGTAAAAGAAAGGCTAGAATTTATGAACAAATTTTGTCTCTTGATCTCAATAATGAAGAAAATGAGATATCTAAAGAGTTCTGAAGATAAATACTTCTTTGTACCTATTTTTCTCTATGTACAAGTCAATGTTCAGCACCACATTTTACATTTTTCTGTGTGTCTTTCATAAAGCCATTCAACTGAGGGGTGAACTACATGATGTAACACAATTTTGAGGAATTATAGCCTTGTGTAAATGGACACTGGCCAGCTGAGCAGCAATAACTGACTGTTTCCTCTTCCAGGTTCATCTGTAGGCAACTCATGCCTTGAGACAGCTCAAGCTGCTGCCTGCACCTCACAGTGCAATGGCGTTCTGCAGCAATGACCCCTTCACAGAAAAGGATCCTCAAAAGCAATTACAGCAACAACTTTGAGAACAGTGTCTGCTTTTAATGATGGATGAAAGAGCGATCAGAGGGGTAGTCAGAGAAAGATCTTCATTAAACTCTCTTCTGCTCACTAAGATGGACGACTGAACATCTCAAAATTGATATCCCTGCTTACTCTAGATTTTCCCTTCTGGAAGGAAATTAGACTGGTAAGACTTGTACTGTGTCCCTTGCTGTCAATGGTCTATTTTACTCTCATAGCTACTTTTCCCCCCACTCAAAATAATTTTGGAATAGGTTCTACACTTCAATGGCATGCTGTTTCTTTAATACTGTTAATAGTGTCCATCTAATTTCCTAGGAAGAACTCTTTCCATAGTTTCTTGCAGCAAATATTTTTATAGTATAAGCAGCTTTGCTTGCACTAGCCCTTAGAAATTAATTGTTCACATTACCTTATATATCAAGATTTGAAACAAGCTGTGTCAGTTACTTTGCTTCACAAAAATGTGTATCTACAATCCAACTCGAAATGTTAAAATTCAGTTTTGGAGGGAAAAAACCCCACCTCAAACTGCTTTTCTAATCTGAGCTTTTTTGGAAAAGTTCATAAAGTTTTTAATAAAGTAACTTAAGTTTCATGTTCTAAACATTTTTTAAAATAATTTAATATTGTTTGGAATCGAAGTAGACATAGAAATTATTCTCCCAGTAAGTTGCAATAAATAGTTTGGACATATTTTAAGCAGTCATATGTCACATATGACTGTAATACCAGAAGAGATTATTATGATCATTCCATTCAACTGTGATGTAGAACATGGCCAGCAATTTTCACAGCATGTTCATGAAAGTAATTTTTCTTTGACTTACCAGTCTTTTAGACAGAGCTTTTCACACATAATTTGTTTCTTCTTTA
>VWZU01010711.1:132403-175106 GCA_013397095.1 Sterrhoptilus dennistouni
CTTAAATACACAGTAGTGAAAACTCTCTCAACCTGTCAATGTTACAGCAGATCTCTTCTAACAGTTGCTGTTGAACAGTCTGCCTACCTGCTCAGGGGGAAAACCCCACCATTTTATCAATGCCACTCATCAACAAATCACTGCTTATTCTTTTTGTTCCTTTCCCCATTTTTATTTTCTCTTTTCTCTCTAACATTTGCTTTCCTTCAGAGGCTGTTATTTTAACTGATGAAACTCCTGCATGTGATTGTCAGCTTGCATTATCATTGGGCTAAAACAACTTTTTTCTGAGATTCACGAAAGCAATGCACCATCTTGCCCTCATCCAAAGAAGCTCCATCAGCAGTACAGTTCCTTGCCTCCTCAGGGTCAAAATAAGTGAGCCTAGGGCTGCATCAGGAGCTGTTCCTCATGGGCAGACTTCTATGGCTGGTTAGAGGAGCCCAGGCTGGCTGCATTGCTCTTACAGTACACACCTGGTGGACACCCCATGTGGCACAGGGAAGAGACTGCACGCTCAGGATCGTGTACACAAAAGACTTGAGCATGGAAAAGGATGATACCTGTCACGTTGCTTGAGATTACTTTTGTGCAGCAGATCAGAAATAAGGGAGGATAATCACCAAATGACAGAATGACGTGTCCTAGGATGGCAGGAATTACTCTGTAGAGATGTGTTTTTGTCTTCCCATTAAGTGTCACTGATAAACTTGAACTGCATGTCTTTCTTTTAGATGCTAAAATTACAGGGAAAAAAATGACACCAAAATGTGTCATCTTTCCAGTAGATGAGGTGAAGGAAAAAGCATTGTGATACATTATAAGAAAATATTCCTTACTCTCCAGCTGGCAGGAACAGTTAATTTAAATGTAAGAGGTTTTTAATTGTTTGCAGTGCAATCAGCATTTGAATAGAATTCATTACTTTTGAAACCCGGAAGCAAAAAATCAGAATATGAAATATTATTAAATCATATGCATAAAGCAGCATTACCCTATGAAAAGCAAATAGACAACAGAATTTGCCCTTAGAGGCATGTATGCTTCACAAAATATCTGCCTATCTGATGAGAAAATATCTTCATAACTTTCAAGTTACAAAATCTTGCAGTATCACTTTTCAATACAAAACACTGAAATCATTTTACAGTTCAAAAGTTTCTCAGCTGTATTTCATTCTTGTAGCTGAGACTCTCAACAATTTCTGTAGTTTGCTATTAACAGGTCTCTCAGCATATATTTTTTAATGGCCAGCTTTTTCTTAAGTTTGTGGTTAAGCATGACAGAAGCAGAATTTAATGCAAAGAAACTTACAAAAATAATTTTTTGAGCAGTCTAGTTATCACACAAAGGAAAAAAGAGAAGGTCTATTTGGCTGGTACAATCAGGAGGAATGTAAAGCTCCCACGCCTGCCTTCAGAAATTGATGAAGTGGGTCAGTGACATTTTACAGGGATGAGGTTGAATTGGACCCTTGAGGATAAATAGCACATCAACTTCTTCCGCCAGCTCTTTGGTAAGTTAATATTGGCAATTCCAATTTAACACTTATGAATGAAAGTATTGCAGGCTAAGTGAAATTAAGGAACAGCCACTGCTATTGTTTCGGCCGGTGGTATTCCCTGCAAGCACTGTTTAATCCAATGAAAACCAGAGACCTCATCTGTCAAAGAAATACCTGTGACTGGGCTCGTTCTGGGGAGAAGGGAGTGTTCTGGAAGAATTTAGAATTATTGTATGATTAAAAATGCAGATTTTTAGCAGAAGTGTCTGTCACTAGCCCATTTGGGAAATAATCTTGTTGATTTCTTGGTGAGGTGGTATATTGAATGGTTGTAAGTTTTCAGGTGCATGTCAGTGTTAACAAATTCTATTAATAATTTACAGTAAAAGGAAATATTTTATTAATGCCATCTGAAATCAATGCACAAAATTAAAATGAAGCATTCCCAATTGCATAACTGAGCTATGGGACATAGTTGGAGAAAACAGGTATTTAATTTTTAGAATACATTGTTCATTTATTTTTAAAGGCTTCATTTAAGCATAAAGGAAACTCTTTCATGTTGTCATAATGAATATTTAATCTCTTCAGTGTCACATATAACTTTTATATAAACACATAATTAGCTTTTAGCTTCAACTGAATGAATCTGGAGCTTACTAACAAATCTTCATGAGTTTGTACAAGTAAACTGGGCTCTGTTGGTGGTATTGGTGGTGGTGAGCTAAACGAAGACAGGTCTTAGGCTCAGTTGCTGGTCCAGTGGGTATCTGCAGTGTTTAGTGCTAATGCAATACATATAATTTTGTTCTGTTGCAGACATCATTTTCCCAGTGTTTGGGCTCAGCCTGTGGATAGCCTTGGGCTCTTCCAGGGAGATGTATGAACAGTGCTACTCTGCTGTGGGGGAGATAAAGTTTTAGCCAAATGGATGCAAGCCATTCTATGTCACTTGTCCTTAGGGTCAGAGAACCCAATCTGTTTAAAGCTGAGGTGTAGCCATACCCCTGAAGGGCCTTTTAGCACTGCAGATTCATTTGCTGGGATGGATATACACCTGTGGCATGCCGTGAACCAAAGGGGAGCTCCATGGATCTCTGCTGATGGATGTCATGCTGCAGGTGTTGACCCTAAAATTGGTTGAAGAAGTGTTGTAAGGTTTAATGGAAAGCTTTGGGGACATAAGCCCAATTGCTATAAAATAATTCAGGCAAAACTACTATTGAATTCAAGAGAACTTTTTCCAGAATAAGCTTTCAGGATTAACTCTGTTGCCATTGAAAATATAAAGCCTAAAGCATAAGAAATGGAATGTCCTCACAAATAACTGAACATTAACCTACTTCTTCTGCAGCAAGCCACTGTACTTGGTGTGAATACTGGCAACCCATGTGGACCACTCCTCAGGAAGCAAAGGGCTTGAATGTAATGATGGATTTACCAGGGCGGGGAAGGGGGAACAGTCCCAGCATATGCCTTATAGGCAAGGCATATGCTCAATGTCACACTCAGATCTGCTGTCACCACCATGGCTGCATCCAGCCCAGGGAGCTTGGGCCTTTCCTGCACATATGGTCAGAGTCGAGCCCCAGGAGCTTATAATCATGGGATGTATAATTTTTTAAAGGGATGAATAGTTTTGCTGGGAAGCAATATAATCAGCCTGATGAAAACATTCCTGGCTAGAAAGCTCAAAATAATATTGAAACGGTATGAGCACTTTTGAAAACTGTTTTGTTTCTGTGGCTGTTTGAAAATGTAATAAATATGAAAGAATCTTATTATATTTTAAATTCACTGTGTGGGAGCAGACCCAGCTACCTAAGCCTCCTCCTACTTGTGAGCATCTGGCATTACCCTTTATGTGATAGACATACTAATTCAAGCTAGTTGGGAATTTAGGCAAGTTACTGTGGGATTTTTCTGTTGAAAAAAGCTCATTCTGCACTCACCCCTGCTTTGCAGATGCTAATCCATTTCCAGGAAGCTTACAGCCTAGAGATTTTCCAAACTTAGCACAAGAGAAAGAGTAAAGAAAACCCTCTCCCAGTGCTTGTTGGTTGTATTGGAAGTATAGAAGGATGCATTACTTTATGGGACTATAGCTTGTTCTTTTTTCCTTTTGAAGAACTTGTCTGGCACTCTGGCACATAATGAAAAATAATGTCTGAACCTTTAGGTTTTGTATGTACTGTTTTGTGTGAAAAAAATCTTGGGTTTACAGCCAACAGGAAAGAATCTTTGTAATGCTGCTCTAGGAATGAGAGTCCTACCTGATACCACTATTCCATTTGTCATCTATCTTGGATGCTTTACAGGGGCAGGAAAGAAAGACTGAAGGCAACTGTTCAATAGTTCACATACCTAGAAGAGCAAATACTCTATAAAGAAACTCTCTAAGATTTTCACTTTTCCCCTTAAATCAGTCCTTTGGAAGCCTTCACCATACTTCACCATTCTACACAATAGCCTTTGTCAGAACTATATTGAAAATAATATTTATTTATTTATTTATTTATTTATTTATTTATTTATTTACAAAGGTCATTTGGATTTTAAGAGTTTGGCACCATGGGCGTGTACTTAAAAACATTATGCATAGGAGGTTATGAAAGCTAAATTTTCCTTGGCATGGTTGATTACTATCAGGCAAAGAAATACCTTTGAGAGTATCTAAAATATCACTGTTGTAATTGCTGTAATGGCAGAGGTGCTCTCAGTGCCTTTGACAGCCCTCCCAGATGATTTTTCCAGTAAGGCTGATTGCAATATCTTCACCAAGCTCCACAGTGCATTTGAATGGAGTCAATACCTTGATTGCTGCTAGGTGTGTTATCCAGCATTAAATCCTCTAAACTATAAGGAAAGGTTTTCATATCTATGAAGTATACAGAATTCCAGATAAGACTGGAATTGTAGTCTGGCCAATAAGATCTACAGTTGGGGGAGAAAATGGATATCGGTTATTCTTTTGTTTCCAGTAACCATGATGTGACAATTCCTGTGCTTGAAAATCTTATATATCTTACATTGTTTTGTATTTTACAAGCAAAGTATAATTATTGTTTAAAACTGCTTGAATTAGGAAGCATGAAATATATTAACTACATGAAATATATTAACTCATGATTTTGGAAATTTTGGGGTGAGTAAGTAAAACAAGTTCAGACAGGGCTGCCTGGCAGCAAGAATACGGAATAGATGATTTCTTGGGGTCGTTTTCAGACTATATTTTCTATGAATTTATGATTTCATAAGGTTATTCATGTCCCTCTTTCCTTCAACTCTATCACCAGAATTAGATAGAATGAGATTATCAAGAGAAGTAAATATAAGAATTGTAGGACTAAACACCTGTAAAAAAATCTGTGAGTCCCCAAGGAATGCAGCAGAGGTGAATATTTGAAAGATAATTCTAACTGAGGGAAGATGACAGCAAATCATGCCTTAATAAATACATAAGAGCAAATTAATATGCTGCTACTTCAAAATCCTGAAAAGAAGTTGGAATCTGTGTCCTTGTGAAATGAAACAGTAATTTTCCCCTATCGTATATGTGACACACACTGTGCTGCATTACCTGTTGTGTGTCCTTTAAATGATGAATGTGTTTGTCCCCCACAATCTCATGAGCATAATGATTTGTTTACTTTCATTCTCTTTCACTGCTAATCCATATTAAAAACTTTAACCTAGTAAACAAAACAAAATTCAATCAAACAAAGGAGTAATAAGTGCATAGAAGCCTGAGACTTGGCTGGCTAACAAGACTGCTTATCCCAAAAAATTCTCAGTGGTGGAACACTTTGTTAAAAAGTTATGGCACATGCAAAAAAACCCAAAACTAAAAACTTACTCCAATGAGTCATTAACCCTTCCATTTACTTCCCATCCACTTAATAACAGATTGTATTTCAACAACGCTATTGCCATAAACTGTTACGGTGATATAAAATTTAGCATTTAAAAAACCTCTTGAAATTGCTCTGATTTATCAGAGTTATAATCAGTTTTGAAAACCATTTTGAGATCTATACTGCAGTGATTTAACTTTGAAAGGAAATGCTTTTTGTTCTCAAGTGTTTGAGTTACATCTGAAAATTTGATGTATTGAAATTCACTCAAGGTAAGGAGATGCAATTTACTGGTTCCCAAACTAAGTGCAGAAAAGTTTGATTTATTAGGACCTGATCCTGTGAATCATGTACCCACCTACAGCTTCATAGATTAGCTTTTGCAACTCTAGGTTTGAGCTGAGAATTTAATGAAACAGGATTTGATGAATTCTGTAATTCCTCTATCTGAAAATTAGGTTTCTATACATATTTTGGGAATAAAATGATGTAATTTTCAGTTATCTCTCTTGCTATTTTTCTTTTCAATGTTTAGATTCTAGAAAGTAACTATTGAAAGAGCTATGATAATGCTGATTTGTCAAAAAGCAAAGGACATAAAAATATTTTGTTTCTATGCTTGTCTACAATGTCTTCATCCAAACTGAACAAAAACCTGTGTTTATCTTTTCTTTTTTTCCACCATGATGGAATTATCACTATATTTAAAAACATTTTAATGACTGTACTTGTATTTATATATGTCCTGGTTTGGGACAAATTTGGAAGGGAACTTCCAAAGGGATGTTCCCTAAAGGACAAAATTCAGTGGCCCTTCCCCCCACCTGTTTGGGAGATAAACCTCCTTTGAGAAAAGTGGAAAAAAATGTTTATTTAACAAGCAAAGTACTCACAAAGACGAAAAAATGAATAATATTAAACAATGGAACTTCTCACTGCTCTGAAGAGAGATGGCAAACTCAGAAAGTCCGTGTCATGGGGTGCAGCTCGGCTCGCTCAGTCTCTTATCAGTCCCTCCTGTGCTGGAAAATGCAGCATCCCAGCCCTGGTGGGCCACAAGTGTGAGCTCCCAGTGCTTTTCTGGGTTTTTAGTCCAGAGCAGGTTGATCAGTTCCAAGAAAAGAAAAGCCACAGTCCAGGGAACTTCTCTGCCTCAGCTAGCTAAAACAATTAACTAAAAGCAAAAGAGAGCTGTCTCCATACTGTCCGTGCTGCAGAAAACACACACTTCAGAGAGCTGAAGCTTTTATCTCTTTGAACACAGTCACCTCAGACATTTCACTACTGCTCCTTCTCCCTCCCTTCACTCTCAGATCTAGTTTTAAAAGCACAGAGCTTATTTCTGGGCTAAACAGACAAATGGAAATACAACTCAGCATCATCAAGTCACCCCAAGACAATATATTAGTGGTTTATTACACTACTTTACCTTTCATATTTAGGCATGTCCAAAAATTATATAAATATTTTCATATTATTTTTACATTTAAAATGTATGTATTCCTAATATAAAACTTTATTGATTTTCTAAGCACCCATTTGACTGGCAGTACAGCAATAGACATTTTTCTAATTAAAACAGAGTGTTACTTAAGTCTGTATGGGAACTTTACTTTTACTTAAGTCTATAGAAACTTTTTCCCAATACTACTTAAAAAATATTCTTCAAGATGCAAATGTTGCAATATTCTGTTAAGAACATAAATAAAAGCTTGAAAACTTTCACTTAGAATATTTTTAAACATGTGGTAATAATCTCTAAGAGCTAATTTATAAGAGAAAATGTAAAGCTGCACAACATTTAAGAGGAAACTACAGAACTGGAATTGAAAAGTAATGACAGAAAGACGAAATGAGGATCAAACAGGGTCTGAGAGAACAGCAGGTGAATTACTTAATGGTAAATTAGTAATTGCTCCATTTGATTTATTTACTGCATGGAGGGAGAAGGGTGAAAAATCAGATCAGCTATATTTGCCTGCTGACTAAGACTGCAGGCTGCAGTAGAATGAGTGAAGATAACGTGTTATATGTGCTTTTCATGATCCAGTTTTCTGACAGCCAGTTTATTCTATATGCACTACGAGAACCACCATTGATATACACAACCTCAGAGAATAACCTCACTCTAATTTGGGATGTGCTGGCTATGAGAAGGAATTCAATTCAATTGTATATAAAGGATAAATGTTCAAACCTGAGTTAGTATTTAAAGCCAGATTTATTTATCCCATATGGCATCAGGTTATTCTTATGTCAGTCTTAACATAAAGAGCTTAATACATGTAGTGAAAAATCTACATTTTTTCCTTTTTTTTAATCTAATGAAAATATACACCTATGAAATACGACTCGAGCATATATGAGGGCATAGAAAAGCAAACTGTTATTAAATATGCACACTACTGACTTAATTATAGGAGTTAAGGGGAAACTTGAGAAAACTAGGATTTTTTGGTATGTTTTTCTTCTCCTTAATCTAATCAGACAACACTAAAAGCCCAAGAGATATATAAACTTCAGTAACTAGTTATATTAAACCTGTGTTTACTTAGATGATTTGTATGAAATAAATAAGTAATAACCCAAAGGACATTAAAAAACGGAATATATGAGACTGCATGTGAGCAAGCTAACACAAAGCAGAAAGCTTGACTAGTGCATATTTAATAAGAAAAATTCCCCGTGCTTTTATATCTTCAACCGTTCTATAGAAGTCCTTATGTCACCTTTATCACCATAGTAACTCAGCATTTTGTAGTCCTCTTCTATTCATAATATTATTTTATCAGTTTAGTAAAGGATAAAGGGTTTCCCTGATTACCCACTATTTGATACCCTGAAGTGTGGGCATCTTTCTTGTGAGAAGTATTGTGAATAATGTCATAATTCATCAATCTTCTACAAGAAACAAAAAGTGATCCCTGGTTTACACTACTGTATTATCAATTTGTTATTTCATCACAATATTTAAAAATTAATTAATCATCAGAATTTGATAAATATTTCTGTAGCCTTCTGAGTTTGAAGAACCAATTACTATGATCATAAGCCTTGCATAGGTTGAAGACTGACTCTAAATTGTCAAAAGCCATCATTCAGAAGAGACAGCACTATTTTGGTTTACTAGAGGGTATTTTTATCTATCTTCCTCTATTATAGTACCCCCAAAAGGAGGAAAGCTTCCAAAAAAGCATGTTTTGTAGCCCCAGTTTACACTACTACTTAAATATAATAAATATAAATATAATAGACTAGAAAGAATGGTGACTAAAACCAGTTTTATAGATTGGACTAAAAAATTGAGGATATTTGCCTCTCATTTAATTTTTTTTCCAAGATACCACCTTCATGGCTTCTAAATATGCATTTGGCTTACTTTTATTTATTCATACTAAAGCAATGTGCTGAGAGGCTTTGCCAAAGGACTTGAATTTATCTGCATGAATGCATTCATACTCCTACTTTGAAACAAAGCTGACATTTCTGATCCTTCAAGCTCAGACTGTAGGTGCATGTGTCCTAGCTTTTATCTAGCATTCCAAAATATTCTTCTCCTGTGTTACAATACTTTAGCTTAATCCAAAGAAGTGTTTTTATTCTGAAAGCATGTTTCCAAAGTCCACATTTAGATGTGTTTTTACTCTTAACAGAACTTAGTTTTTTCTATACAGTTTCCCTTAAGGTTACTAACAAAACCTCAGAAAGACAAATTTTTTTTTTCAACTATAAAGTACTATTGGTACATCAACACATACCTTATCCCACTAAACCTTGGCATAATAAATTTAATTGAAGTAAATATACTAGCTTCAATCCATTAAAATAATGTCAAATAAGATTTGGGCAATTTCACTGCATTAATCTCAAACTTTCTCAACTGAGTAAGGCAAAGTACAAAACAAGAGTACAAAATTTGTCTCATGATTGGTTGTCCAAGAGCTGCAGTGACCAGCTAATGGGATGCCTTAGTCTCTGAGCTGATCTGCAGGTTGGGTGGGGCCAGATCCATTGGTTAATTCAGCCTGACAGAGCTTCAGGACCTGATTCGTGGATTTGAAAACACAAAATGAGGAGTAACTGGAGCAAGTTAAGTTGTTCAAACTATGCTTAAAGACTTGCTGTGATATTTCCTGCAATAAAGAGTTAAACACTCCTGGTCTAGATAGATGAACCTAACATTTACAGAAGCCTATTTATCTAGCACTGCAGGCTCAGTGATTCTTTCTTCTGCCTTGCCTCATTTATATGCGTTCTCCACTGTAGGGACTTTTCTAAGCAAAGTTTCTCCATCAAGATTACAGATTTCCTTTTCAAACCTCCTCTGATTACTCTTTCCTTACCTGGAAGCTGGGTGTGATTAAGCACCAATGAAAAAAAGGAAAGGTTCCAACACAAGATTCTTGTGAACACTTGATATTTAGTTTTAACCTACAGATAAAGCTGATTTAGCTCAAGGAACAGAGACAGAAATAAGCCCAAGTTATATACATGTAAACTTCCTTTAAAATATCCAGTGCTCTTTATGTATTAGTCAGTCCTGTCTCAGCCCTGTTTTGAGCTTAGCTCTACAAGCTTGCTCTTGCTGTAGGAGTTCTGATTCTATTTAAGTGCAATGGCAATTTTTGAGGTGGAGTCAAGTTACAGGGCCAACAGCCTTACAGGGCCAACAGTGATGAAAGAACACTGGTTCCAGTTCTCCTGAGCCACATAGGCTCACAGCTCTTAACAAACCTCTCTAGAGATTCTGCCTCAGTGAGGGTGCCAATAATGAATGCAGTGTTGCTCTTCTGTTTCTAGCTGCACATGAGAAAAGAACCCTTTCAGACTGTGACTGAATAATAAACAAACTAGAAATTTAAAGCCTTATCCATTTAAAAGAGAACTTTCCCAAGCCAGAAAATCTTCCATTTCAGGGTAGGTTGATGTGAATTGCAATTATTTATAATTTTGTACAGAATGCAGTTTTTAAAGATCCCAAGTCTTAGCTGTTTGTATCAGGAAGTGAGTCAGTTTTGGTCTGTTTTGATTACTTGGCAAGCTCATATCCCCTTGCTGTTACGTACATTTTAGCATTTCTGCATGTCCATCACTGGAACTTGAATATGATTATGTTTGGCCCAGTAGGTTCATGTCTTTTAGAACTATAACATTACTTCACTTGAGCAGTTATTAGGGCTGCAGAGATGTAACTACAATTGCTAAATGGGATAATGTAAAATGAATGAAGTGAGAGAACCCCTGGAGGCTTCTTGATGTTTACTCTTTCAAGTAATGCACTCTACTAAGTCTGTCAGCTCATCACAACAGAGAATTATTTAGGGAACCGTGTGAACAGTATTGCTTCACAAGTCTTACAGCCACCCGGAATATAAAGTGTGTATTATACAATGCAACTCATAAATAGACATTTCCCTGTTTTCTGCAAACCACTCTCACTACAATGCCTTGTCTCATCACAGCAGAGCAAATGCGAAAGCAAAGACGTAAAGTAGCAGCACACTGTTGTGTTTTAGATGCTATTTGCAAACTCTTTAACTGGCATAAAGAAAGCTAATTTACTAGGTTCATCATCACTTACATTCTTCTGAGGGTAAACTAAGATGTTGACATTTCATTCTCTACACAGTATCTTTTAATAGGTCATCCACAGTAATGCCATTGCTTAATGTTGCTACAAGTTTTAACTCTGGATATATTTATGCATAAGTAATTACCTCATAGCATTGTAGGTGTATGAGACATATGTTACAACTAAAGGATGTACAATCCTCATGAAACCATTAAGATAATTTGCAAGAAGATTTGGCACTGTTCTTGTGTGGAATTTTTATATATATGCTTAAAAGACACCCATACAGTACCATATATTGCTAATGGAATAGAAATATGTTTTTGAAGTGAAGAAAATAGAAATATACATTTGAAGTGAAATATATATGATTTAATAGCAATAGAATAATATTTTTTTATTATAAAGGTTAATAGTCCCTCCAAAGTAAAGGAAGATCAAGGCATATTTGGAGCCATGGACCAGTCTGTGATCGCCCAGGGTGTATGACAGAGGTATGACAGAAGAGCGATGCATGTGCCATGGCACAGTAAACAGAGCCAATAACATTTACCAGGATTCTCAGTGGCAGCTGTGCCCTGGTCTCTGGACTATCAGAAAGCAGAACTTCTGATCAAAGAATCCCAGAATCCCCAAATGGGCCAGGTTGGAAGGATCCACAGTGGGTCATCTGGTCCAACCTTCCTGCTCAAGCAGGTTACAGACAAACATTCCTAAGGATTGTCTTCTTCCAGTCACAGCTATCAACATTGAACTTTTAAATGTAGAATTTAGGCAACAAATTTGTCACTATCAACGGCCTTCACACCATCTCAAATTTTATATGTTAAAGCCTACGCACTGTGAATAGAAAGTGAGAAGAAAAGATGACTTTTGTAACTGTGGTTTAAGGAGATAGAGGTCATAAACTTCTCTTATTTTTTAAAATTGGAATAAAACATTGGAACAGGCTGCTTAGAAAGGTTATATAGTCTCCATCCTTGGAGATTTTCAATACCTACTTGGACAGTGTCTTGAGTATCTCCAATTTAGTGTTAGCCCTGCTATGAGGAGACGAGCCTGGATGATTATATGAGATCCTCTCTCATATAAATGGTTTAGTAGGCATATGATTTTTGGGGTCAGACAGATTACCTGTAAGCCTAAATTTTACATTTGGCAATTACAGACGAAAATAACTCTATCTTGTCAATGTGATTTACTGGATCAGACAAGGAGGCATGAGAGACTGAGGTTATAGCTTTTTTTGCTGAAGAATGGCAGTAAAGGCAGAATTGCTGCCTGCTGAAGTCTTGCAATGAACAACCTTTGAAAATAAATTCACGGATTCCAGAATTATTCCAGGTTCACAACAATGAACTTGATATAGAGCACAGTGTCAGGAATGCTATTGCTTCCATTTGCTCCTGAACCATGGCATGGAAGAGACAAAATGTGGCATAATTAGCTTCTGTCTCTTCTCTGAAGACTCCAACATGCTAATTTTGAAACAATTGGAATCAGAGACTTTGATGTCAGTGTCACAGTGGTGAAATGTACAGATTACTATTTCTTTACTTATGGACAGATTACTATTTCCTTACTTTTGTTTGACTGCTGTTACTGTAATTCTTTCCTTTCACTTATATCTTATTCCACTGATGTGTCTGAGAACAAACTGTTAATGTACTTACATGCTCTGGGTGACAAAGCTCCATTGTGAAGCAGTCAGTTTGGTAGTCTATGTTTAGCATTCCTGTGGTTATTTATTATTTATTCCCATCTCATCATCCTATTACAGGCAATAAATATATAAAATTGCAGATCCTGATGTGTTCCTTGCCTGTCCCCAAAGTCAATACAGTCAAAATCATGTCCAGGTGAATGATGAAATATTAAAATAAATATGCAACAAGCATCCATAGGAAATGCTACTTCAGTCTTCAATCCTGTATTCAGACAGAGAAGGCATTCCCTGACGAAAAAGCTTCTTAGCATCAGGCTTTGTTCCTGCTGACATGTTTTGGGGGAATGAAGATGTTTAATTCAAATGTGCAAAGGAAACCATAACCTAAAAATATTTTTTTCTTACCTCTAAAGGAAAATCAGAAAACCCCAAGTACAGGTCTGCTCTTTTTTTCCCTTCTGCTGACTAAAAGGACTCTTGTCTTAATTTCTTCTCTCTTCTCATACTTTACTTTTCCAGATCTATTATACATCTCCTAACTCTTGTTTATCTAGGTGACTTATGAGAACTTCCTTAAATAAGCTCCTTTTTTTTTTTTCCATGTCTTGATATTTAATATATCAGTTTTATAATGACTCTGTAAAGTGAAAAATTACTATAATTCCCAAATAGGTAACTTGAGCACCAATCCTACTAAATAACAGAGCTGCCTGGGGTAGTGGTTGGATATACAAATCAGTGAGGGGATTTTAACATCTATTCTTCCACAGAAGACCTCAGTCATCAAATAATAGTTTGTTCCATGGGGGTCTGCGTGAAGAAAGGAGATATACTCCAAACCTCCCCTAGAAGCTGTGCAGCTATTCAGAAAATAACGGTGCTCCACCACAGAAAGCACAACTAAGTCCTCTACTCTTAAGCATAGCTTAAGGAGCTCAGGTCTCTGTGTTCAGTGCAGATTCCTCTCATGAGATGAGAGAGATCTATTACCTGTAGCATGTTTAACACATGGCACACTGGTTTCTCTACCTTTGCAGATTCCTGTGGCTCCTTTCAGCTTCCTCTGGCTCCTCTTCCCTGTGATGGTACTATCTTATCCTTTTGTCACTCTTCTAACTCAATGCCTGGAGCCCCAAGCAACTCTGTTATAATACAAATGAATAATAATAGAATTTACAGATTCTATCTGTTCTTGTCCTTAAGGCATTGTCCCCTAACCCTTCAGTGTCTTACTATGTGAATTTAAGGAAAAGCATTTTCCTCTGTTAAAAAACCCCAACCAACCAACCAATCAACCAACCAACCAACCAACCAAACCCCAGATTCAAAAAACCAAAAATGCCCAAACCAAACCCAACCCAAGATATGGAATGAGTGAAATTGCTATATTCATAATGAAGTCTCTATTTAACTTTGACATAAACCCCAGATCTGGATAACCACAAATATTAGAAGCCTTTTGCAAATATTCCATGCTGTTGCTTAAAAATTTAGGTTCCTTCTGTAAGTACAATATGCCATCACAGTTCAGAGAACATGAATGACATCCACTGCTTTCCAGATTGCATAACAATTGTTTTTATTTTATGACAAAAAAACCACTCAGAGATTGCAAGGAGAGATTCAAAACTATAATATATGACATCCAGTCAAATGTTTCAAGTATTTAAAACACAGTTAAATCTAAGCAAACAAAACCATCAAAACACCTCTGGCACCACCTACAGAAGTAATTCAGTATTAGCTTTAAAGATTTTCTGCTGAAAGAAAAAAAATTAAATAAAGACAGAAAATTGGAGTACTCCCCTCCTCCAATAAATAAATAAATAAATAAACAAAGAATTTCAGGAACTAGAATTATATGGATGCTCAGCCCCCTACTGATGAAGTGCGGCTTATTAGTAGCTGCTATGCTTTCCATGCAGCATATTCAAACTCCAAAGTGTGCTTACATGCTTGTGAATGTTCTCCAGGAAATGATTAAGTGACAAGATACAAACTGTAACGTGGAGAAATCAGTTTTTACTATGAAGAATTTACTTTCTAGTACTGGAAGACTACATATATAGCTTAATCACATCTTCACAGCTGGATTTTTGAATAGAGCCTCATTAAACTGGTATAAATATACACCATATAGTTGTGTATGTTTTGATTTTTTCATCAGCATCAAAATAACCTTGGTACAGAAGAATGCTGTTTCATTATATCCACTCCAGCTGTGCTCTTCTTCCAAAGCCCTAGCGCTTGCCAAATATAAAACTTAGCACTTGCTCACAGCAGTAAGTCGGTAAAGTTTGATTGAATGAAAGATAATATGAGAACAGAGTAGTTAAGGGAAAAGATAAAATGAACTTTGGAATGAAGATAAAAATTTGGTCACAAATATTTTTGTCTCTTTGCTATTCACTAAGGGTGCCAGTGCTTATTACCATAAACAAAATAGACACTACTGAGTCCCCATAATAGTGAAAGGTTGAGAAAGTTTTGACCAAAATGACAGACTACAGCAGAAAATCCCATATAACATCATTATAGTTGTGTAAAAAGGCACAGAAAGAGCAGGTTATGCAGCTGATATTGTGCTCAGAGCCCTATGAGAAGAGTGTTTCACAGTAACAGTGGTCTGAAAAGCTCAGTAAGATCTTGTGTGTTAAGTATGGGTATAAATCTTAGTGAAAAAAAAAATCAAATAACGAACTCAGTAGTGTTAAAGGGAAAATATCTCTTTAATTTCATCAGGGTTGGATTTCCTTTGTGGATTCTTTAGAGGTAAAACAGGTACTTTTATGTCATCCAGACAAAGGCCTGTGGCACAGCAGTGCAAGAGGAAGTCAGTGGAGACTCTGAGGGGTTTGCAAGGACCCAGCTGCTGGGCTGGATGCCCCAGAGGCAGGCAGGGCACTGCTGGCAGAACACCACCTGTCTGGCAGGTCTGGTTTACCCTTTGAGCTGGTTATGCTCATCTACACCAAGTGTGCAGCATCTCTGTGTCAGGTTGGGCACCTCACTGCACTCTTACAGAAAAGAAGCAAGGTTTGAATACATTTGTGGAGTATTTCAGCCAAAATCTCTGGTTTTCAAGATGTTTTATATTTTGCCAGCTAGCATTTTTATCCCCAAAGTTACTGTGTAGTCTCCAGGTAGGTATAAGCTTCAACAGAGTTGCTGTATATATTCATATTTACATTCTTTACAATTTTATGGGTATATAAAATGTCTATAAGAATTCTTTATTGAAACTCTTTATTGAAAGTAGCTCCCTGAAGAAATAATTTCAGTTGATTGCACTGATGTAACTTAGAGGGAAATTAGACTTGAGATTGATTTTACATCATTGCATTTCCTTACAAATTTTTCTTTTTTACCTACAACAAAAAATATATATAACCATTACACTTTGAATTGAATGAGTAATTATTAAACTGGAGATTGTTATGATCCCATTAAAATAAGCCTATTCTTGTAATAAAAGCAATGATTCACTGTTCACAAGTGAGTTTAGACCACTGACGTTAAATGCTAATCCTTCCACCAAACCAGAGCCAGAATGATTTTGTTCATGTGCTGCAGTACCAAATTCCAGTAAACAAACCATTTAACCAGTATAGAAGTCTCACAAATATCAATAACTAGTGAGACCAAGCCCCATATTGTTACAGAGGGCACTGAAGAGTATATAATCTCGTCCAGAATGTGGGGAAGTAAAGGAGAGCTTTAGCTGATGGACTGCAGAGTTGCTATCCAGGAACCATCCCCTCTCATGTCACGGAAGAAAGGGTGGGAAATGAAGGGCATGAGAGCCTCATTTGTCAGTGGGTTCTTCCAGGTGCAGCATGTCATATTTTTACCAAAAGCAACATACTTTTTTTGTGTGTGAACAGTTGAGTACCAGTGACATTATCTCCTACTTCCCAAAAAAACCCAAAACCATAACCAAAAACCCCGAACAAATCTGTTGAATTATTGTAATGAGAAAAAAACAAAAAGGAAAAACCTATCCCTCATCTATTTTCAGTTCATTTGCTTTGTACATTTCATAGCACTTTTAAAATGTCATTTTCACTTTCTTCTCTAAATTAGTATGTTTTCTCTCTTCTTGAGGGAGAAAAATTTATGTCAATCAGGCTCTAATTATCTAATCTAACTTATTATGTCCGTAGCAACTATTGTTACTTATTCTGGATTTATCTAGTGTATGTAAGGTGAAAAAAAGAAGTTGCTGGTGGAACTTCAAATTCTTTCATAAAGAGAAGTTTTTGTAGAAAATAAGTCAGTTTGGCATGCTGTAGGTGAGTTTCATTTAATTAATTTGACATGTCAATTAATATGGACCACATAGCAGGCAACAATTATTAGTATTAGTATTGCAACAATTTAATAATGCTATCCCTTGATTGAGAAAGTGATTTTAAATTGATCACTTAGCCCAAGAAGTTTGCCAGTTACAGCTCAGCTTCCTGCCATCCATAGATTAGGTATTTTTTGGGATGCTACAGAAAATGATTTTCTGATTTTGCTCTGAATTCATGGATTTGCTGTAAATGTCACTAGTAAGAGGGAAGTGTTCTTAAACTCTTGACTGAGTGGGTTTTTGGCAGACTTCTTAGCAACCCTGCATACTCTCAGTGACAAAGTGTTGATTTTTAGTTCTTCTAGGAGATGGGGTCAGGATGGAGAGAATTGTTTCTTTTTCCCTTTTCTATTGTTTGGAAGCAAATGTTTCCAACACTGTTGTTGTCATATTGGCAAAGAATATTATGCTTTTGTTTTAGGAAGCAGATGCACTTCAGAAACTTTTTTACTGTTTTTTTAAGTGAGATTACATTATGCTTTCTTCTTTCCTTTTTTTTTTTTTTTTTTTTTCCCTTTAGAGTACTTTTAGTATAGTATGATCATCTAACAAAACATAACAATTCTATCACAAATTCAATCAATGGACTTGAAGAGTAAGCAATGAGAAATTTGTATGATACCACAATCTGTGACTATGGTGACTCATGCCCCAACAAAAAGATGAATAATTTTACTGATAATATCCAAGTGGAGTGTTCCACTAAACTCATGGCACTGACTCATTGCTTGACTAGATATGGCACACAATAGCTCCAGTGAGCAGAGAGGGAGCCTTCAAAGATAGGTTACAAGGCTTTTCTTATCACAGACCTTCAGAAAATTCTACAAGATAGCTGACCCATTCTTATAGTTCCCACTGTCATCTGTACCTCATTTTTCACAACATTGATATCTTACAGATCTTCCAAAATAGAGTTACAATAGGTAGATGTGTCAATGCCACTCTTAGGCACACAAGTTTAAGCCAGTTTTTAGCTAGTTGTGGTCATCATTAGAAAGAGTTATGTGTTTCAGAAGTTACTTGTGGAAGAAGTTACTTCAGAAGTTACTTCACTGGAACTTAAATCCTCATGTATGTATGTGTGTAATCCAATATAAATATATTACAATGTATTTCTGATTTAAAAAAAACTGGAAGTATGACAAATCTGAATCTTGAAGCTGAAAATTAATAACTTTTTTAACTGGGAGCTTTAAAAGGATGTTTTCATCCTTCTTTAGCCTGAATTTTAAAAATTATACTGCTTTGTGTAGAGTAGATGGTACATGTTAACTTACACAGTCCCACATAGCATATTGATAATAAAAATAGAATAATCAAAGTACTCACAGCCTCTTAGAAATGAAATGGCATCTCAACCAAAATTAGCAGAAAACAGCTGGAAAGAAATTTTGTTTAAGAAATTAAAGTACTAAAATGTCTTTTGTAATGATGAAGAGATATTACAGGGCCTAATAAATCATCTGGTTAAAATTGCCATGATAACATCACTTTCTAAGAAGGTAAGATTTTAGGCAATTTTTTGCTAAGCCTAACCTAAAATTTATTGTAATTAAAGCTTTTTCTAACTCTGAGGGGAAAACAGCCCACTCACATCCTCTCTTCAGCAGTATTTCATAGATCTGAAGAGTTCCACGTCATGGCTCAGACTTCTCTTTCTTCCACTCAGCAAATCCTCCATATCCTTCATGAAGAGGAGAGCTTCAAACTTGCCCAGCACTTCAAGCAAATTTTGAAGAGGAGGGAAGATTATATGTGATGTAGGCTGTGACTCTCTTCATGTGTTACAGGCTGTCCACCTGTGGCTCTGGAGCATGATACCACTGTGTTAATATCCATTGTACTGGCCATTATCCTCACAAAATATTTAATTTCCAAAACTGACAATTTTTCTGTTCTAGATTTCATACTACTGAAGTAGATTGTCTGAGTTAATCTTTCATTTACTTTGTTATATATCATAGTTTTTTCAAACTATTTTTCTTTCAGTTCATTAAGTTAATTTTGAATTCTGTTAATTTCAATACATGTGCAAACCTTTCCTTATTGAACATTATTGTCTGAAATTTTCTAGTCTCTGATTTGCAATTGTTCCAATTCTTTTATTTATTAATACTATTTCTTACAACTGTAAAATTAATATGACGAAATGATCCTGCTTCTGCTGAGCCCTAAGCAGCTCATTAACTCTGAACTACAAAATTGAACTATTTACTAAAAATCACTCTGAAAATATTTACTTATTATTAATCAACCCAAAATGCACTCCTGGACACAGAAGACAACATAATTTTCCTTTGAGTAATATATAAGTACCATCAAAATAGCCTAAATGATTGCATGAATAAATGATTTTTAATTTTGGCTGTATGTTTTCTCTTATAGTAAAAAAAATAACAAACCTTTTTTTGGAGTCAAATAAAATGTTTGCTAGACTGATCCAGAACATTAATTTGGGAATTTGGTTTGTTTATTATTCTTGGGTTTTCCTAATATTCAAAAATAAACAGTGAGAAAATGTGTAATTGAAATATTTGTTTTAATTAATAATTTTTTCCTTTTTTTTTTTCATTTTCATTACTTTCTGAAAACAGTGACAGTTACTACATCACTTTCAAAAAGAAACCTTACAATGAGAGGGTTAAACACTCAAATAAGATCACTAAGAAGGTTGTGAAATCTTCAACCTTAGAGACTTTCAAAACTCAACTAGACAAAGTCCAGTACAAGTGAATCTAATTTTCATCTAACGCTGCTTTGAGTAGCAGGTTGAACTATACCACACACAGAGTTCCCTTCCAGTCTATATTTTCCTGTAATTCTATGTAAATTTAAGGAAGGACATGCATATTAGGATGGCAAAAAAAAAAAAATTAAAAAAAAATTGCCTACTTGATAACTGTCAGTATCTGTTGTTCCAAAATCATAAGCTAGTATTTTGTGCCTGGTGTGCTTGTTAAGGACATAAATAGATATGTTTATTAGCTGAAGGCAGGATGGGCACAGTTCTTGAACATCTCATGTAATTGCAGGGACAGGGGCTGGTGTCCCATGAGCTGGACATGGGGTCCTGGACTGTGGGCAGCGACTGGGAAGCCATGGGTGTGGCAGCAGGGACTGTCAGGACTGGCTGTGCCCTTCCCCTAAACCCAGCACACCTGGGTCTCATAAAAATGACAACCATCAGAACAAATCACAAAGGTTCAGCATGATGATGTGAAGGCACCACAAGGCTGGGCTGTGAGAGCCCTGCTGTCGTTCACCTATGGCCAGTGAATCCCACCCCAGTGAGAGCATCCCACCATATGGAGGGGATGGAGCCCAGGGGCATGGAGCCAGCAGCTGCATCTGCAGCAGCCCGCAATGCCAGCCCTGAGCCACGTGCACCTACCTCAGCCTCTGCTGCTGGGTCTGGGACCAAGGTTCTCCTCTTGGCCCTGTTTGTGCACACAGCAAAGAGGAACTTTCTGTCAAGGCTTGCACTGGAGATGGCACATGTGAATAACCTGAACACAGAGTTTGGTTCCTAGAAGGGAAGGTAGACTGACATGCAGCTGGTATGTATTACCTGAGGTCAAGGGGCTACAGATGCCATGTGGTGGCTGTCAGAGGTGTTCTGATTGCAATCATGCACACATGCTTGCAATGAAATTTGGTGGTCTTGTCATAGCACTGTGTCCTGGCACGCTGTTATTTTTTATTGGCTTCAGGAACTGCCTCCTCAGCTCACACACTTCAAGAGATGTAGCCACTAAGGCTTTATTCTTCACTAAAGATTTATTCTTCAACTGCTCATTCTACTAAGTCTCTGCGTACCAGGGTGTGAAAATCTACACCATTTGAAGGGCATGGTTCTGTTGAACTTGCTTTTTTTATTATTATCCAAGGCTCTTTCCCTTTTTTAATGACGTCACTGTTAGCTCACCTGGCTGTGTCCAGCAGGGGATTGACACAATGTTCTTGGAACTACATACTGAATTGCACATGGATTGTCTCACTCAAATCAGGGTCCTTGGAGTTTGCTAGAAGCAGTTGAAAATTTTCTGATAAAGCTTTCCTAACAGAAAATGGTTTAAAAATTTTATCTTCCTCCTTCCTTCTGCAACCAGGCATTGTTGTGGTGTGCATTTTGGATTTCCTAAAGTTCTGTATGTTTTGTTATTAAATTTCTGTAATGGTTTATCTCTACAAGCCCCCACTCCCAGTTCATTGTAATCCTTCCCTGATAATACCCTCTGCCACACACCCTAAGGCCTGAGTGTTCTGGTGAGGGCTAAGTGACTCAGCCAGGCAGCGTGTTCCCCCCACTCCCCTTCTTTCCCATAGATGGCCCTCCTGTTCTGGGTCACACCCCCCTGCCCCTGCTATTGGCCCTGAGTTCTCCCCTCCCTGGGGAATGCCCCCCCCCCACCCCCGAGGGAAAAAGGGGAAGCCAGAGCCAGAGCTGTCTGAATAGATGGGCATGAGCCCAGAATAAAGCCTCTTCCTTCCCATGTGTGAGCACTCCTTCTTCCAGCCATAACCATGTTTCTGTCTGAGATTCAGACCCACAGATATCATAATTTTATGGTTATCTGAAGAGCAAAGCTAGCTGGTGGAAGAACTCAGAACAAACCATAAGGCATCATGAAAGATGAGCAACAACCTATAGGAAAACCTCAGAAAATTCACTTTTAACAAATACTCTGTGAAGGAGTGTGTGTGGAACAACCTGCTTCTAACCTCCAAAATCTCTTTGAAATGTATTTCACAGTGTATCTGAGCATGAATTCACTGAGTTGAACAGCTTTACTTTTGCCCAGGGACACTGCCATGGTTAACTAATGATCAGCCAGACCTTCTGAAGAAAAAAAAATGCTACAGCTAAAATTTGTGAAGAAAAGAATGAGATCAACATGTAAATTATAAGCTGTAGTTTACAGCTATAGAGACACTCAATAATTCCAGTCCACCAGTTTTTCACTTTTTTTTTTGGAAAGGAAGTGTGTCGGCGTCTCCTGATAGGGGCTGTCTCTCAGCATGCACTCTGGCCTGTCTGCTTTTCCAGGCTTGTTAACCAGAAGTGACTAAGGTGTGCTATCCCCTGGACCTCAGTCGAAGTGACACTTCCACAGATTTAGCACCTGCAAGAATGATTTGATTACCCTCTAGTGACTCCAGTTTCTAGAGGAAATGGTTTTGTAAGGCACAGATTGCAACAGTATTAATGGTTCATTCACTTACTGCACTGGCCATGTCTGAAAATACTTTTTTAAAAAAATGCTCATTCCTCCAAAACACCATCTCTCTCAAGATAGTCCAAGATGCAGGCAGAATGTGTTTGTAACTTGCATGTATTCTTACATGCTCTAATTCTCCACATGAAGAGAGAGATTGCCTGTTTGCCCAGTGGTATTACTGATAATGCTGTGAATTAAATTAGTTCAAATTAGCCTAGTTTGCCTGTACAGTTCACATTCTTTTGACTTCGTATGTTTTGCTTTCACTTAGACAATCTGTTTAATTACAAACCTTCAGCTGATTCCTACTATATTGTGAGAATTGTTGAAACCTCATTGCACATTTTGGAGCTCTAGTACATGTAGTAAGCAGAAGTCCAGATGTTCAAATCAGCAAGATATGACATGGCAATTCACCCTCAAAAAAAATAAAATAGAACTGATCAAGAAGAGCAATGGATGAATTAAGTAAAAAGCAGGACCAACAGGGGCAGAATGACAAGATTTTTTTCCTCCTCTCTCTTCAGCGAGGTTAGCAGTGAATTTTTGCTTCCTTACAGGATCATAATGAATTTCAGATTCCTGCATCTTTGTATTCCTCCCAGTAAGACTGCTCTGTACAAGAAATAATAGTGTGCTTAGTGCAATAATAGTAGAGTATAAGATGTCAGGAATATATGATTTCTAAAAGAGCAGAAAGAGTTTGACCATGAAGTAGTCAGAAAATTAGAATTTTTAATCTCATACTATCAGGAGCTAGCAGGTGAGATTACATAGGTAAGAAGAAACATTACAAAATAAATCAGCCTCTGGAAATGAAAACAAGGATTTGTTATAATTAGAAAAGGCATTACCAATAAATTGCAAACAGCAAGACTTCATTAGAAAAAAAAAGAAGTGAGGGAAATTATCACTTTTGTTTTCCAACATTCATATTTTAAATATTTCCCTAATTTTTCACCTCTGTTGGTAATAAAATAGAAGATATAATTCAGAGTTCCAAAAGAATTGTGGCTTTTTAAATTAAAAAAAAATCCCCAACAAAAACAACAACAAAAGGAGAGAGTAGAAATACAAAAATTGTAGTTGTTTTTTTCTGCATCAAAGTTGTTCCCAGACAGTTGCACTAACTGAAGTGTGGTTTTTGTTGTTAGGTGATTAATTTTAAAATTTCCTAGAAAATTTTCAGACCTTACGGCCAAAGGGTTGCATGACAAGGAAACAACATTTCGTAGAGACTTTCATAGTATTAGATGGAAAACAGTGTTTAGACTGTCTAACAATAGTAACCTTGGAGTAAGTGTCTTGTGCAAAGAGCCTGGTTTTATTTTACAGTTAAAGCTGATTTTGGCAGAAAGATAAGATTGTAAATGTTGAATACAAATGAGGTATTTATGATACCATTGTAATGAAGATTTCTCCATGAAATAAAATCTAGTATGGCAAAGCAGTTCTCTGATAACTGCAAATAAAATTAAACTCAATGAAAAACCATTAAACATTGTTGACACTTTCAATTCTTAAAGAATAAACAGTTAAAAGTCAAGATCTACACTGCATATTTTAATTGCTTATTAAACTTTAGCATTTACATACTAAATATAAAAATGTCAAATGTAAGAGATATATATTTAATTAAACAGGGATGTTTAAATTTACAGTTGTAAATAACCTACCACTAATGACTAACCAGCAAAATAATTCAGATGAAGCTTTTTTTGCAGCCATGTTTAACATCTTTGTTAAGATATTTGTTTAACATATTTTTTCAGTGACTTAGAATTAATATTACTGCATAGTGTAGTGTGTTTTCTAGCTCCAATACAGATTTAATGTTAATTCATACTTTCAGGAAAAGAGTAAATGACCCTTTGCTTCCCATGCTAATGGTCACCTGCAGGTGGTGAGCAACAGCTGTCTGCTGACTGAGAAAAGTATCTTCTCACCTCTCTCTCCCCCTCAGAGACATCCCTAAACTTTGTATATGTTGTCTTTCTGTATAAAATGTAGTAACTAATCTTTCTGAAATGTTTATAAGGTCAGGGAAAGCAAAGTCCTGTACAAGAGCAAAGCTTTAGGATGTAATAAAATTTGTGGCAAATAAACCACAATCAACTGTACAGAAATATTATTCAGGCAGCCCAGCAGTCATTTTCATATCTCCCTTATGCAAGGATGAACAGCATGTTGGCTGTGATGAGATACAACACTACTTTTCTACTTGTAGTCTTCCAGCACTTCTGCCCACCAGGAATTCATACACTGTGGGTGTGCAACTTCTCTTCCCAGCTAACAGGGAGATCAAGAGCAGTTTCTGATAGGACCTGAAGACAACTGCTTCTATGCTGCACCCACTTAGAGGACACTGAGAAAAGTGTCTTTCTCACCCTGCCTTCAATGGTGCTGTATTTAATAGTGTGGCTGTGACCTTCTTTGTCATCACATTGCAAACATTCATGTTTCTAACACGACAATGTGAAACTTTAGTTAACCAGTTGTCTATAATTTTGTTATCTGATTCCTTTCAATTTTCAAAAAAACAAAAAAAATGGGTTATTGCCAGAGGTGGTTGTTAAGCTAAAGCTACATGAATTTTATAGTCAGAATTTTGGGGATGGAATGAGACTGGGGCACACACACATGGGAGATGGATATATAATCAGAGAACAAATGGGGGAAATCTTATGCTTTACTGAGGCTGGTGCTCCCTTCAGTGCTTAAGCAATGCCTCTCCTGAGGAACATAGCTAAAGTCTCTCTCAGGTTTTGCCCTCAAACTGCAAGACAATTTCAGGCATAACTTTGACCTAAAAGTTGTGAGCTAAACTGGTCTTTTTACAGTTAAAGGAAATGAGAAATTTTAAGGTAATGTTAGCAGACGCTCTTGCATTGGGGAAAAAAAAAAAAAAGATTCTCGTCTTAATTTTGCAATTTTTGATGTATAATATGCAGTTGTGCTTTCAAGTTTTTCGAAACAACATCAAAGTTTGTGCAATTCTAAGAATTAAAATATTGCACAAAATTCCAATCCAACTTTCCTTTTTTTACCCAGAAAAATGATCTGGCTAATTTCAAACATCATTTTGCTTGGGAAATTTGTAACAACTGTAACACACCTATTCAGACCAAAATTAAGAACCTTAAAAATTCATCCATTTTTCATATTACCTTTACTTCCAATGTCTTTGCCAGAGCTTCAGGCAAAATTTCACAGTGGGACTGACACAAGTGAAACAATAACACAGCAATACATGCAACATTGACGGACATTCAGAAACACCTGTGCATTGAGACTTTATATATAATGTTTTTGCTATTCTCATAGAAAAAAAAAAATCAAGTATTAAAATATTGAAACTGACCAACAGTGGAGCATTTAATAGCACAGAGCAAATAAGGTGTTGGAAAATTATGATATCCTGTATTTTCAGGCTCCAGCTTTCTCATGTGTTAAAGTAATCAATCCCACATGGACTATAAATGTCAATTACTATATATGAAGTTTAATGTAAATTTTCCCTCTTGCAACAAGAAAACAATATTATGTAAACCTGGAGAAAAGCCACCATACACTAATAAAATGTTTTCAACAGTTAAGCAGGAAAAACCTATCAACAAATGCAAGAATAATGATCATTTAAGCTGTTACAAAAAGATTAGCAATAGTCCTTCCTTGCCATATGCGTGTAGTTATTTTTATTGTACATACTAACATTCATTACATTAGAATTTCCCACATGCAAGAACAAATATACTCAGGAAAGAAAGATTATTTTTTAAAAAAATATGCAAATACCTGAGCATTTTGTAGCACAGTATTTTTTTCCTTAAAACTGTACAGCGATCTTTTGAAAAAAAAAAAACCCCATAGCTTTAACTCTGAATTGTTGCTACTCTATCTTTTGACACCTTGTTTCAAAGATTTCTTGGTTTCAGCCCAAATATTGTGAACATATAAACTAATATTACTAATTTTTAGCACACTTCTCAGTGATTTTTCTGTTTCTTTAGTAATCCAAATAAAAAACTGTCCATCTATTTCCAGCATGATATTTAAAGAATGAGTAAAGATTTAATCAAGTGTTCCCTAAAGCATTTCCAAAATATATATCTTTTATTAATATTTACAGGCAAGACAAAATACAATAAAGAGCTTCATTCCAGAGTATTTTGATGTCTAGACTGTTCACCGAGGTTGGAGAGATCCAAGAGGCATCACTGCAGGTGCACCTTGTCCCTGCAGGTTGGACTTTGAACCAGGGTTTTTCCCTGTCTAATAACTGAGCTCTCTCTCAGGCCCTTGACAGGAGACAGAAGGAACAGACTGCCCGAGAAGATCCAAGAGGCTGCTGGTAAGTACACTACACGGTGGGGAGTCTCAAGCTCATGTCTTATTCAGGCCAGAACTGTGATTGAGGCTAGTTAGAGTCTAGTTAGTTTCTAAATGAGGTTCCCGTTCCTTAAGCTGTGTTTTATCAAGAGGTTCCCTCTATCTCTTTCTGTCTGATCATCATTGTCAGCAGCTTCAGCTTAGACTTGAGAAACCTTTACCAACAAAAATGTTACTCAAAAGACCTTATTCCTTAAAAACCAATCCCAATCAACCCAAACCAAAAAACCCCAAAAATATCAGTTCCAAAATTATTAACACATACTTTCTCCAATGAAAAAAAAAAAAATCCCATTTACCTCCACTTAGGAGGACTAGAAAGTAGACACATTATTCATTTCTATGGAATCTGTCAAGCTTAAAGGTAGCAAATGAGATTGGCATCCACCTATCATTTTAAACAGGGACCAGCTAGTCCAGTTATTTGGAACATGCTATCAAAATCACATTATTTATATATTTTGCTTTCAGAGTTGACGCAGAATCATTGAAAGCTTGGAAAATGCTGAAGAATTTCAACTAAATTAGCATTATTGCTACTAAAAATTTCAATGAGTTTAAAAACCCAGTTCATTAAGTTTGGACTTGATCCCATGCCTTTCAGCAGGTTGGCTTAGGCTATAAATACCCATTGGGTTCAGTTCATCTTCCAAAGAAAATGTGGACTACAGCTTTTCTGCATCACACAGAAGTGAGTGAATACCCTTGAAAATTAGCCCCAAGAAGAACATCCTATTGAATTTGCCCTGAAGCATTCATTGAAATAATGGCATTTGTATGGGGAAAGAAAGTACATCAAAGGCCATTTAACAGCTGTGCTCTTATCAGGATGTCCCACAGCAAAACTCACCAGGCAATGTGTGGTGGGATGCTGGGAGATATGATTTTTTTATTCTTATAAGCTTCACAAAGTAACTGCTATTTCCCTAGAGACACAGCACAGAAATGGATTTAATCTCAACCAACAGAGCCTTTATTTTATTAATTATTCCTTCCTATTACCTCTGAGTACAAGAATATCATAATCTATCTTTATAAATCAATTATTTTTATCTTTCTCAAAAATAAAAAAACATAACCTACATAGTGAAAAGACAAGTAGAGTTGTAAGGTTGAATAATGATAGTATTGTATAGACAAGGTGCTCTCCACAGTGTATAACAGGTTTATTTATAAATTAAGTAGATAACCCTGAACTTTAATAAGGGAAAGAGAGAATAATTTCTGCCTGAAAAGTAGGGTGGCAGGGCATAAAACCCTGAGATGGACTCAAAATCAAGAGGGGAAAGCACTATGTGAACTTACTTGATTTCTTTCTTTGCTTCAATGAGAGTGTCCTCTCTCACATCTACAGTGTGCTTGGAGGCTGCAGGCAGAACCAGACCTGTCAGCCCTGGGAGAAGGTGGAGTTCCCTGCTCTGGGAATATCTACAGAAAGCCCAAGTCACAACCACATCCTAAAGTACAAACTAGGACAAACAGAGGGTGAGGTCTTGGTTCTGTTCCCAAAAAGGGATCCAGTCAGTACACCCCTTAAGAACAGCATAGGAATTGATATAAACAAAGATGAAGTCTTCATAATCCAAATTCCTCACAATCACACTCCCCAGTGCTATTGAACTTTCTGAAAATTTTTGTGTCTCCTGCACACTGCCCAGAGTAAATTTTAATGATAAATTTGGTTTATCCACACAGAATTTCTCTGTGAGAAGTGGTGAAGAGGTTTTCCCTCAGGGATAACAGCCAGAGTGCCACAAAAAGGATAACTGGTTTTTAGTTGAATTCAAATCTCTGTCAGCAGATCATGGCAACCTGGGATACACCTGATCTCTATTGCTCCCCACTGCTAAAATCTTCCTCCTCTCAGATGGCCCGAGCCCATCAGACCTGTTGAAAGGTTTTCTGGTGTAACCCAGACCTGTTGCAAGGTTTCCTCTGTAGAGAAAGTCAAGCTGGCCCTCAGAAAGGGTTAATAGGGAAAAAGATATATACCCTCTGTGGGTTAATGACTGATTTGTTACTGGAGCTCCTTGGATAATCGATTGCTCATTGTTTCTCCTGTGCATTGCCCAGAGTGTATCAAATGATCTTCCCTAAAACCACTGAGTGGGCAGGGGCACTACAGAGGTGCTCCAACCCTCTGATCATTTTTGTGGCCCTCATTTGTGGCCAAGAGGTCTAATTTTGTTACCAATTATAATTTTATTTTCTTTTTTTTTTTCCTCATTTGGAATATTAGCCACATAAGATTAGATTTGTTTTCTGTCTTCCTCATACCTTACTATTTGTATTTCCATCCCAACCACAAAGAGCATACTATCACATTGCAGAGAGGCTACAACTGCTCTCACAGAGTTTTTGGGAACCTTTTATCTTTTGTTCTTAAACTACAGTTTAGGAAATAATAATTGAAGATCATACATTGCATAATGTGAAATGTTTAGAAGACAAGATATTTCACATGTTGGGAAATCTTGCTGTAGTTCAGTGCTTATCTATTTTCAAACTGCGAGTCTCTTTTGAAAGGAAAATACTAAGTTTTCAGAAAAGTAAGAGGAAAAAAGGGAGTACTCCCACTGGCTCCCCTCTGGTGTCTACAGTCTTCTGTTTCTCCTCGGTGTCCATGATGTTCCTTCTAGGTATCTCTCTGTAATGCTTTGGCAAATTATTTCTGTATATGGTTATTTTTTTCATATTAGTATTATACTTTTGTTCTAATAATGTACTTCTAGTTCTGTGCAGAGATTTTCCAGGGTTAACTGAAGTGCTGCTTGAGGAAGGGAATTGCTGGCATCACTTTAATGTAGGGACAATCAATACAAACTTGCAGAGTGAAATACATCAGATCCATTACCTCCCTGCCAAAACAAGAAAGAACTGAAAAAACTTGAGAGATTCCACTGAGACAGTAAAAAAAGGAAGCTTCAGAGTGTTTTAAAAAATACTGGTCTATACTGTTAGCCTAAGGACTGTCTATACTCATCGATTATCCAAATTGCTTATGTGCCGGCTTTCAAACTGCCCAGCAGAGGAACAAGTCTGGGCACACCAAAAGGTCAACTTAAATTCAAACCCTCCTGGTTAAGAAATTTGAGCCACAGTGTATACAGAACTGAAACAAGCCTAATGGGCTACACCATGCCATAAATACCTGCTTTAAAATAGTAAGAGCAAAGTCTATTCCCTCTGATTAAATAAATCTGTGAGGAAGCATTTTGCAGTAGCATGGCTGCTACTGCAGCCATTTGTTAGGGCATTATCATAACACAGCATCTGCTCCTTTATATCCTTCTTTATAGCTCTGACTTTCAGAGAGATCTTAGTGATTACCTCACATCTTTATTATATAAAAAGAGCTGTTTGCCCATTCAGTGTTCAGGAAAAAAAAAGTTTTTGTCAGTTACTCATCAATTTGCTCATCTGTTTGTCCTATGCAACATGATGATTTCAAGTCTGCTGACACTGTTACCCAAGGGAGTATGATTCATGCAATAATTTTCCTTCCTTCCTGCCTATTTCTTTTAAATTTTCTGGAACTTTAATACATCCCATACATATTTTTTACCTTAAACTATTCTATCCCTACTAGCACAATAGGCATTAATTAATTTAATTTTTAAAACATTTTTTGTATTTTAGATAGGAGTTTTATGAATACTAGACAATTACATTCAATTAAGATGGCATACAATTTTGGTTTAGTACCCTTAACATCCCATTCTTTCCAAGATATCTATTTTCTTTTTCTCTTCTCTTGGAAAGAACATGTTCAAGAATAAAAATTAATATTCATAAAAATAATATTTTGTTCATAGAATCCATTATCACCAAGACTATGAGAGAATATTAGCAAGGTGGGCAGTTTCTCCTTTTTCTACTGGGAAATCATTTAGCATTCTCCGGGATACAGGGTCAACCAGAGGCCTTCTGAAGTAGTCCCCTGATAGTGAATCCTGTAGTGATTAGAGCATGGCTTGTTGAAAGAAACCTCCTGGGTGGAGCAAGACAGGACTTACCATTCTTATGGTAAGGAAAGGCAATCGAGGAAGAGACTGTTGGCAGATGTTTCACTTTGGTGAGCTCATATCAGGTGAATATGAAAATGCACAGCAACATATTGATCCTGGTAAAGACAAGGGTGTCAGATTTGTGTGATAAAATTGTCATGGCTAATGCCTTCATGCTCTAGATGAACCGAGATGAGGGAAAAATTTTGGCTTGTAAAGCACACCCTAATCCACAGAATAAAGGAACAAGGAGCCGTATCTTGTGGTCAGTTTCCTATTCAGCAGAGTGATGGAGGCAGTGCATGAGGTTTAGTGGCTTTTAACTCTCAGCACTGACATATTTATTAAGTTTTTGCTTGTTATTTCTGAAAAAGAGTTTTTATAGTCATGATTTTATGGGTTTAGAAGAGTTTCCAGCTTACATGCACAACATAATTTGTATCCCTCTCATGAGAGCTCTTGTGGAGGATTTTTATGCAAGGAATATGCTTCTTCCTGACAAAGCTTGCAGGCTGTAAGAAACACTTTTTTTTACTTCACTGTCCATTTCTATTTTCCTTCACATAGCTGTTTTCTCCTTTCCTTCTCCCAGATGGCTGCTCTCCTATATCCACCACTACCACAAAAACTTTCACCTTATCATGTGCTTTTTTCTTCCATGAATTTTTTCCTCTGATTATTGGTTTGGTTGTTCTTAACAATTTCTTCCAAATATTAGACTTAACAAAAAAATTACTTTAAACAAACAAAAGCACATTTAAGTTCAATGCCTTGTTTCCCCCAAATCTGTTTCTATACATGCCAGTTTTGTTTCTGTCCAGGAATTTAATTTCAAACCTCTTCCCATTTGCTGAGCATGTCATCCTACAGGATCAGTCTGTGAAGCTGAAATTGTCCTTCAAGGTTTCTGATGTCTTGGTTACTGTGGAAGCCTGCACTTTGGCCTTTAAAAGGGCATCTTCTAGACAGCTGAAACATGGATGAAAGTTCAGTTACCACATCCATGCTCTTTCTTTTCTTTCATATCAAACACTTCTTATTTGTGGTACTAGCCCTTTGCTAGAGCTGTCATTAGTCTTAGTTGGTTTTGTGTCTCTAGAAAGAAACTGAGTCACACCTGAGTCCCCTGAAAATAAAAAAAAAAGGAATTATTCTTATGCTTCTTTGCCCATAGGAGATTTGTTATTTGGAGGCAACACTCTGCCTCAACCTTTTAAAGAGCAAATTACTGCAATGCTGTAATTTACACACACAGATTCTGAATGGACAGTGCAGCATTCACAAAATCATGAGAAATTATTAAGTCACTCTTTAGTTGTCTGCCTTTAGATGAGTCCTCATGTTTTTGAAATTTGGGAACTGACAATCTTCTCACATTTTTGATACTAATTCCAGTAAAGCTACACATAACAGCATTGTAGGTGTTCTATTTCATCTCACAATCCTAAATCTACGTCATCAGACCTTTTAGCCAGCTTGGAAGGCCCTGTACACAGTTAAACCCATGTAAACAGAGTTAATATAAGGCCTAAATTAAATCACAGTAGATGTCAGAATATGTTAAGATGATAAAATTAGTCTATTTTCCAGTCCTACATAGCAATGGAGCCCTCTAAGGGTTGTAAAGCAAACTGATCACTTTCTAGCCAAGATATAATATGGCCAGTTATGTATTTAATTGAAACAATTATGTATATTCTCCACTTGATTTTCTTTTAATGATTTAATAAAGCTATAGTACATCACATTACAGGGTTAAATTTAAATAAGATGACCACTCTAAAAGAGTATCTTGTACAGAAATGACCAAAGTTAATGGTATTGAATGACACTGATTGTTGCAAATTGAAATTGAATTAATATGTCTCTACATAATAAGCGTACATACAAGAAAGTCAGAAGGCTTCAGTGTTGTTTAATTGAGTATGATATTCTGATATTTTAACCTACCATTTGCTAGGCAAAATATATATTAGTAATAATAATAATAGAATTTTAAATTTAATACAATCAACACACTTTCAGCATTTTCATTCAACATTTTGTTTGAAGATTCAACTTCTAAAAGAAGGTTGCTTTTCTTTGAGAGGACAAGGTCTCAGTTTTTCAGTTGAAAGGATTTTTGGTGAAATTTCTGAGCTATAGCAGGCTTGAATTTGTCAATATTGATATATATTAACATACACCAGAATGAAAGATGCAGTCAGTCAAAAAATATGATAATAATATTCTTTTTTACCCCTGCAATTTTATCTTACTTGGCATTTATATTTCTTGATCACGACAGAAACCTGATAGTGACAGGACAAGGTGGAATGACTTCAGACTGAAAGAGAGTAGGTTTACATTAGGCATTAGGAAGAAATTCTCCACTTTGAGGATGGTAAGACACTGAAACAGATTTTCGAGAGAAGCTGTGGATGTCCCACCCCTGGAAGTTTCCAAGGTGCTCTGAGTAACCTGGTCTAGTGAATGGCATTCCTGCCCATCGCAGTGGGGTTGGAATTAGGTGACCTTCAAAGACTCTTCGAATCCAAACGTTCTATAATTCTACAAAATTCTAATGGACTTCATGATCCATGTGGGTCTCTTCCAACTCAGAATAATTTGTCATTCTGTGAGTTTCTTCAGAGCTTTTATTTTAACATAAAAGTACAAATCAGTATCTTCAGTATATTTCATTCAAATTAAAACTTGCCAAACTTTTTATAAGCTTCATGCAAGTTCATGGTTTAGGAAACTGCAGCTCATGTATAAACTATGTTTTCTGCACATTTTTAGGTTATTTTTTATAAGTATCAAAGTTACTGACAAATCAGTTTCCAAAGGACCTCTAGTCAATAATGTTTTGGAATATTTTTACTGCTACTTCAAAGAGAATTACATGGAGTCACATATCATTATAATTGTCATGGTTTGCTGACATATAAATCCAGTCAGCTAATTTTGCATTTTACATTTGTTCTTCCTACAACATGGAGGAATCAGAAAACTTGTATAACATACACTATTTTAGGATTTAGGAAACATTGAAACAACAAAAAAGATTAAACTGAACTGTTTTGTGTTGATTCTGGGACTTAAAAAAACAGCCTGATTACTTACAAAAGTTCTATCAACGTACAAATACCTTTTGCTAATTTTTACCTTTAGTAAAACCATAAAATCTGTTTCTAAACCCATTTTTCAACACTGATTTAATGTATTTAAACAACCAAAATCTTAGAGTTCCCTGGACTCTGCTAAAAAATCTTTTGCAATAAAGAGCCCAAAGCTTCCATGTTATTTGTTTAGTACATCAGCTTTCTGATTTTTGTGCTGCTTTTGCCTGAAGACAGACATTACAAATCACATTCTTTCCAGGATGGCTTTCCAGGATGGTGATTAGTGAGATTACTCTCACTAATCACTAAATCAAGGTGACCAGTATTTTATCAGAGACATTAGTCTTATGTCTACAGACCTAAATGGTTAACGTCTTGGAGATCTTACCATATTAAAACCTTCCCAAGCTTAGTGTTCTTTAAGATCAAGGTGTATTGGTTCCGATTATACAAAAACCTCACATCCTCCTCTGCTGATTGAAACTACTCAGGTGTGTTTATTACACAGTTCTAATACTGACAGATGAGTGATTTCAGTGACAGGTCCTACCCTAGATGCCTCTTTGTCCAGCTGAATCTCATTCTGCCTCCCCTTGGGTCACTATGCAAACTCTTCTTGATGGAACAAAAGGGAAGAAAGGTATACAAGATTGTATTTCTTTGATTCAGGTCTGGATTAACAAGTCTATTACAAATGACATTTGGAACCTGTCCATTTTAAGGCATGTGCCTTGTTTCAATCAGTTCTGCTGAATGCCTTGTTAATTATGATGTGTTCAGATGAAAGACGCAATATACTTGATCCTGTCCTGATCTTTTCAATTGGTTCTAACTTTAGACAGTGCCAAAGAAAACAGTACCATGATTTCAGTGGGACCACTTAAAATCAGTGCTTGTAGCAGTGTAACATGTTACCAGTTACAGCTCCTTTCCTGGCTTCATTATGCCTCTGAAACTATATAAGAAAGATTCCTACAGTTCATATTTATATGAAAAAATAAATACAAATATAGGTAATATAGAGGCCTTCCTTTGGAGCCCCCTGAGATATTTTCTATTCAGTACAACACTTTTATGGTATTCCAGCAGAACAGTGGTGTAAGTATGGCCACAGTTTGGAGGAACTAGTTAGAAGAGGATAGATTTTAAAACAGATGTTGACAAAAGACATCAGGTTTGATTTATGAGGCTGGCATTTCTCAAGCATGTTGCATTATAATTGCCTAATCTTTTGTTGTTATGTGAAGGTGAATGCTGTGAAGAAGCGAGACAAAGTCCATTCAAACTGTAAGTCTCTATTCTTCAACAGGTGGTGTGTGGAAAATAGAACTTGGATTAATTGAAAAGATAAAAAAACAGGCTCAAAACCTGGTACACAAAGGAGAACATCAAGTGAAGAACACTGCACAGACCTTCTCAAATGAAGTCACAGAACCTTTGAATGCTCCAGAGCACTGTTTGCCAGGTGGTGGAGAAAGTCTGAAGTGACTTCTGAGAACCTCAGCCATGACTGTAAGTGACTGCCAGCTGTCATGCAACAAGGACAGATGTGGTAATACTGCATTATGCAATGGTAAATAATAATAATAAAAAAAATAGAGGACATGCATAAGCTCCATCAGTTTGTGAACTAGACTGCTTCAATAAACTTTCCTGCATATTGGTCACAAAATAATGTAATTATTTTTCATTGTTATGTTACTTTTTAATTGGTTGAAGACAGGATCCTCCTCATGAAATGTGTATCAGAGCGAACAGGGTATTTATTCCCTTGATGCATTAAGAAATTTTAAAGTACATGTATACTTCCTGACTCTGGAAATATATATGTACCTCATTACTGTTCCTTTTTAATGTAAAAAGCAGGAGTGACAAGAAACACCTGACAGTGCTCAAGATGTATCCTGGAGCTCAGGGAACAGTTTGTGTTTTCAGAGGCTACAGTCCGAGGCTTCCTGGTCATTCCAAAATGTTGCAGAATTTATGAAGCTATGGTGAAAAGCTCTACAGAACCCGCTCAAAAGGAAAGGTTTGAGCCAGCTTCTGCGTGTGAGACAGTGACATCCAGTGGAGAGTTTGGTTACCTGCAGTGATCTCTTCCCCAAAGGACAAAAAGCCATCAATACTTGTATTTAGTTGAAAGACATAATTAATTAAATAATTAATTAAAATAATTCAAACATACTTTAAAGTATTAAAAAAAATGCAATAGAAAAATATACACAGTGTTTGTGCTCTCTAAACAAACAAACAAAAAAAAAACCCCAAATATGGATACATTCGTTGTAAAAAATCGTGTGTTTACCTGAAGTGAAAAATTACAGAATGACAGAATGGGTCACATTGGAAAGGACCACAGCAAGTCATTTTGTCCAATCTCCTTGCTCAAGCAGTGTCATCCTAGAGCACATTCTACAGGATTGCATCCAGAACTTTTAATCAAGCTTAGAATAAAAGTACGCAAAAATGTTTAGCTGTATTTGAAGAAATAGAACAATTCCTACACTACAGCTTTACTCTATTTTGTTCAAAGAATCACTACTCCTCTTTTTACTGAAAATCTCAGTTCCTATAAAAATTGAGCTCAAGATCTGAGCTTATGATTCTCAAGACCTACAATGCAATTCTTTGTAAACTCTTGCTCCATTTAGGATTCACAGCCACAGCAGATCACCATCTAACTCAAACACAGCTCTTCTAGAGCAGACCCCTCCTTTCAAGACCCAGCTGTTGAAAAGCACTAAGACTGTCCTTCGAAGTTCTTTGTTTATACACTCAAGGTTATGCTCTTTGAGAATACAATACAAGGATGTAGAAGACCTCAATTCACTGTCCTTCTGTGCCTTTTGGAGATAGGTGGGGTTTTTATTGGAGATGGAGATCAATGCATCTACTAAGCTAGGAAATATTGCTGAGGAAGAGACATTTAAAATCCCTTATTGCGTCTGTTCCACTTTATCTAGAACTATGAGATTCATTCTACCAAAACAAGGCTAAAATACATCCCATGTTAAGAATATGGTATTTCAGTGGATATGGAAGAAGAGAGCATTCTAGTCCTCATTTTTGGAAACACATCTCAGTTACCAGTTTTTCATAGGAAACAAGGTCAACCTCAAACTCCAGCAAGTTTGCCAATTAATTTCTGATAATCTGTTTTTTCACAGATTATCATTATTTCACAGTGCAACAAAACTACCTTCCACTATAATAAAGTTACCAGGTTAATATTACTTTTTCCCTTGCATTGTTTTTCCATGAAGCTGACACTGTGCGCTGGAAAGACACATTAAAGCAGGCTGAAGATTGGAGTCCCTGCCTTCGAGACACAGAGATCGGTAATAAATCACCTCTGTCTTATCTCACTCTCCAAAGGATCCAGTTGAGCAGTGACCAGTTTTCTGTATGCATGTTTGAAAATGAAATAAACTGGCTCTTTCACAAGCAACCTAAATTCAGGTTTCCCAATTAAAAGCAAAGGTATTCCACTAGTCTTAAACATTCGGCTCTCCTCAGCTACACATACAAATTCTAAGCAAGCAGAACAGCCTCTCAATTCATGATCTAATTACTTTGGATTGTCAGCAAGTAGGCCCATGCTTAATGTTACTGCACTATCATGTCATAAATGCAGACTCACGATGAAAAGAAGCCATGCTTCACTTACTGAGGGTTTCTCTTATGGTTTATGACACCTACTTAAAAAAAAAAACAACAAAAAAACCCCAAAGCAAACCAACAAACAACTTTGCTCTTAAACTTAAGTGTTTCTTAGGCAGGTTTAGCTAGAGGAGATCACAGATAAATTTGAATCTTTCTGAAATGTAGGAAATGGGAATATTTTTCGGACTAACACACATTCCCATGCAAGACAAGAAAGTCATCCAAGACAGCCAAAAAGACTTCACTAAGGGCAAATCCTGTCTAACCCACCCTGTGGTCTTTTATGACAGAGTGACTGCAACAATAAGCAGAAGACGGACAGATGTTATCTACATAGACTTCTGCAAGGCCTGTGACACATTGTCATCACTAAACTGGGGAGACATGGATCTAAAGTGTGAATTATTCTGTGGATAAGAAATTGGCTGGATGGACACAAGCAGAGGATTGTAATCAATTACTTATATCCAGGTGGAGACCAGTGACAAGTAGTGTCCCTCATAGCCCTCATCTGGTGCCCTTTAATGCCTTTATCAATAACATGGTGAGATCCAATGCAACCTCAGCAAGTTTGCAGATGACACAAAGCTGAGTGGTACAGGTAACACAAAGAAGGAAGGGGTGTCATCCAGAGATGTTCAGCCTGGAGAAGACTCCGAGGAGACCTAGTTGCAGCTTTTCAGTACTTAGAAGGTGCTTACAAAAAAGAAGCAGAGCAACTTTCTATGACATAAGGACAGTGATAGGACAAAGGGGATCAGCTTTCAACTAAGAGGGCAGGTTTAGATCAGTTGTTAGAAGGAACACCTTCACTCACAAAATGGTGGGGGCCTGGCTGCCCAGAGCTGTGGCTGCCACACCCTGGAAATGTTCAAGGCCAGGTAGGAATGGGTCTTGAGCCACCCAGTCTAGTGGGTGGAATCCCTGACCCTGGCCAGTGGGTCAGAACTGCACGAGCTTCAAGGTCCCTGCCAACCCATGTGTTTTTGCAATATATGGAAAGTAGGGCTTTGTGTTTGTGAAAACTCATCTCACGTAACTGTTAGATTTACTTACTGTAGTTCCAGGAGTCAGGGAAGGTTTTAAACTCACAATTTTGAGATGCTCATCCTTCAAAAAAAAAATACTATTTTTGATTTTGGAGCTGTTTATACTTTCACACAGCAATACTTTTAGAAGACAAAAAAAAAAAACCCGCCATCATGCTTTCTAAACCAAGTATTATCCATCTTCTTTCCAAACTCACACACGACAGGCAAAATACCAAACTATTTGGAGAAAGTTTGTCTTGGATGTACTAAGGCACTCTGTTTTCCACTGCAAGAGACTTGCTGCTCAGCTGCTCTGAACCTCCTCACTTACTGTGAGTCAAATTCATACACTTCACAGTGTGAAATCAAAGGTTACTTGGTAACAGGTGGTATCTCCATATGAACTATTACAGCTTCAAATGTGTGACGCTAAAACAATCGTGCACTGATTTGTTGCAGAACAGTTATCAATGGGAAAGTTAGGAGCACAACATTTGCTTAGGGTCATACTTACGGCCATGTGTGAAAATTGCAACTCTCCCCATCTAATTGTAGGAGCAAGGCTGAACTGTTACAAACCAGCCTGGAAGGAGAACATCTTATGTATACAAAATCAGAAAGGTCTGTTCTTTGGTCCTGGTGACAGCTGCCACAGCCCACATGGCAGTCCTTTGGACAGATTCTCTTCCCTCCTTCCCTAAAAGCACACATTATCTACCAGACCACTTGAGATTTCTCCATACAGTTGACACCACCCAACAGTGCATCAAGAGTTGCAGCAGAACAGTCAGAATGGGACAACACATAAAACCTGCATCTATTTAGTCTGCTAATATAAAATAGTCTAGCTGCTGGTAGTTCTAGATGGAGCAATGAGTGGGTAAAGGAATGCCGAAGAGGCACAGGAAAGGTAAAGAAATGGATCCCACACTAACACTTCACTGCCCTTCCAGAGGGAGTTTAATTTTCTCCCTATTTAGGAGACTTGCAAACTGTGTATGACGTGCATCTGCTCTCTTCCTCAAGTCCATATCTTCATTCTCGTGAAAACTATTCAAGTAATTAAAATTAGTTTCATAAATTTTCCTTCCCTTATAAACTTACTAGTGTTCTGCAATTTTGTACCCAAATTTTTCACATTAGTATAAGATCAGTTTTGTAGATCATCTTTCCTGTCTTAAATGACACCTATTTTAGACAGAACTGTACATCTTCACACAATGATACAACTTTTACTCAATATGGACAGTCTCCATTGTGTCCACATCCCTTCTCAAATTACCTTAATTAAATAAAAACAGGCTACTTGAAACAAAACTAAAGGCTTCTTTTTCCCTACTTTTAATTTTCAATTATTTATTTCAAAAAGCATTAAAAAGGGAACAAAATTGCATATAACATTACTAAGTTTCTTCCCTTCCTTTCCGTTCTACAAAGAAGCATAAAACTATCAAATTTTCATCCAGTTTTAAAAAAATCTATTTATCTATCTAGAAGCCTTAAAAACCTTTGAGTATAAATTGAAAGAAATACGGAGATAATTTTGAAATATTTACACAAATTAAACTGGGGAATTTGCCTAACTGGCAATTTTTATGAGAAAAAAAAAGAAGGAAAAAGTCTGATTAAAAATGAATACAAATTAACTCAATTTAAGATACAGTGAGTGGAATAGTTTTATTTATAAAATGCCACTGGCACACAGTACATACAGGAAATATGAAATTTGATTTATAAAGAAGTGAAGTGCTTCACAGAAGCATGGATTCCTGAGTTATTCTGAATAAAATCTCTAATTTTTACTGTAATTCATGACACAGCTCCAATTGGCTGGCTTAAGCAGCAGAATAACTGATACTTGATAAGCACAGAATAAAGACACAAGCAAATGGAAAGTGGAAGATTGTGTCTCATCAATACTAACAGCCTTGATCATGGAGGAAAACCATCTCACACTGAAGGGCACAAAGACTTGTTAAGATTGGGTTTCATAGATTCACATCCAATTTAAAGGTACTGTAGATACCTGCTTTCACCTCAATGTCCACAGCCACAATTACAAAGCCCTCTTCTGTAAAAGAGTCCATCAGACACAAAAATACTTCTGTTCCTGCATACCCATATGGAAGGACTGGTTACCCAGACAGGCGTTATTACAACTGAAGAAAGAAAAATAGTTTGGTGTTTTCACTTCTTTTTCTCTTTTTCTGCTTTCCTTCTCTGCTGCAGCATCTTTAGTTCAGTCATTACATTCAAAGTTCTGTAAACCCAGGTGACCTGAAAAGTAAGTAAATTATTAGATAAAACTAATCCATATACCTTTACTTACTCATTCAATGAAAGCACCTATATGAATGAACACATACGTACCACAATTATAATAGTATTCACCAGCAGCGGTGCTGAAAATACGAGTGAAATAAACATTCCTCTTGAATCAAAGTATTGGTATTTAGAAAACAGCCTGAAAGAAATAAAAAGAAAATGAAAGGCAAAGCTTTATTTAATGTAGTTCACACATTCAATTTTCCCAGCAACTATTCTACATGGACACTGTACACATCATCCCACATCTTGGGATCACCAAACACATGCCAGTGTTCTACTCTATTAAGTCAGAAAGAAGAGGCAGTTGATACCTCTTCAGTTACAAATATTAATATCGGTCTTTCTCTTTACAGTTTCCCATACAAAAGCTAACTAACGTGAGTATATCACAAATCATGCTTATTCTGAAGCATCTGAAATTACTTTTATAGGTATTTTGCTTACTTATATTAGAAAAGATAACAAAGATAACATATGTAGCAAAGCTGCAACTAGGTCAGATATGCCTGAAGTGAAGCATAATGACTACAGTAAGATGCCAGAATAAAGTGGCATTAAACACGTAACTTTCAGTCATATCAGGGAAAGATTAATGCAAAGCTCAAAATACCAAAATAAACCATTGGTTTAATTCTGGTATACAGCTTTAGTAAAACAGGCAAACGTTAATGCTTGTTACACATATAAGTAAGTATATAAAGCAGCAGCAGTATTTTTGAGAAGTGGTTCTTAACTTCAGCTATTGAACATGAATACCAAAGAAAACCCAGCAAAAGAAAACAAACAAACAACAACAACAAAAAAACCCACCAACCCAAACCCAAAAAAAACTTCACATTCTTTTCCCCTTAACCATAGCACTTTGCTTTTCTCTCAGTTTTTTGATGAGTTAGTTTACATGCATCTATATTAACAGATTTTAAGCAGTACAACAGGTGCATGCTATTATTATTATAAGTATGTGATAAGTATGTGGTACTGTATAGTTTTATGAAAAAATGAAAGTGAAAACATTTACCTCCAATTCATGGCTGCTAATTCATTGATATATTCAGCACAGTACACTAAACCCACTAAACAATAAAAGAAAAATATTAGATTCAGTATTTCTTTAAAAATAAACTAATTGTAATACAACATCTAATCCAAATCCGTGTGATCTTAAACCGAAGTGTGTGTTCTGCCAGCCAGCCATGACTGCTTTGGCTAGGCAATGTCACTGGATTCTCAGGCTGATAAACCCTGAGATAACACAAGTTGTTACTGCAATGTACAAGCCAGTCTTGCTCTTCCTCATGCCATTATCGTGGCTGTCAGCAGGGCATATGGTGAACTTGCTTCAGAAACTAAAGCTGACCGTATTCACTGAACTGTGCCATTAGAACAAGGCCGAGTACAAAGCAACTGCTGGCTCTCAGTCGATTTCTTTTCTGCTTTTCCAGCACAGCAACACTTCACTGGGAAGCTGTGACACACACGACAATAAACATGCAGTAACCTTACTCATCCCACTTCCTCACTAAGGCCAGAGTTTAAGTAACTACTTCATAAATTTTCTTGGAAATAAAATAAATACATATTTATAGGTTATAGCAGGTTCTATCGCAGATTATTATCGACAGACACATGCTGCTAGCGAAGAAATACGCAATTGTAAGCGCTGCTGAGGTGCCCGGCATCACACGGCGTGCCATGCACCGCTCACCCATGCAGAGGAAGTGCCCGACCTGCACCCGGCGGTGCTGCAGGGACACGCACGTCACGAGGAAGCAGAGCAGGTGGAAGGCCGCCAGCCCCAGCAGCCAGGGCTCGGACCAGTCCGTGCTCTGCGGGCAGAGAGAAAGCGAGTCAGGCAGCGCCGGGACAAGGGGCGTCTCCGGGCGGCCACAGCGCCCGAACGCGGCCGGGCTCGGTTATGAACCGCGTCCCGCAGCCCCCCCCCACCAGCCTCGGCAAGGAGCGTCCCCAGCAAGGGCCTGCCCCCTCCCCGCCGGACGGCCCCGCTCCAA